>JACBWW010000047.1:5512680-5686778 GCA_020086605.1 Lanius collurio
ATTTATATATATCAATGCCCGTAAAAGAACGTGGGCCCAAAAAAGTTTACAAAAGGAAGAATGGAATGAATAAATGACTGTGACTAATAAAAAAAGGAATGTTTTGTATCGAAAGTAAAAAAAAAAACAAACCACCAACAAAAACCCCCCAAAAAAAGAACCCCAACAAAAAAACCACCCCCCAATGGTTACTTGTGTACTGCAAACTGGGCCTCACTTCACTGTAAAGAGGATTGAAAGATGTTCCTTCTCTTCCCAAGCAGGTACAAAGGATGCCCTGGGCAGCAGTGCTGGCACGGGAGCATCCCCGGCTCCCGCCCCACTGGCACGGCCGCCCCGTGGCAAAGTCATCTGAAATGAAGAAGCTTTAATGGCTCAAAAAGGTGAAAAAAACCCTGGAGAGCCTCAAAACAACGGCTCCCTCCCCTCTCTCCGTGCCTGCACCGGCCCTGGAAAGCATCCCCAGGGAAGAGCATCCCCAGGGAAGGTCACACCCCAGGAAAGGGCGTTCCCAGGGAAGAGGGGGATGCTGCGAAACAAAATCCACGTCACCGGGAGTTTGGAGGAGACGAGCTCTGACAGCTCGGGAAAAATCTTTCCACCCTGGCAAAAAGCTGAGGGCAAGGATGGAAAGGAGGGAAGGAAGGAAGGTGGCATCCCGACAAGCTCCTCCGGATTTCCCACAGGACCCGGCTCAGCACGGTCGGCCGATGGCTCTCGGGAACGCAAAAACGAAGGAAAAAGCTTTGCCACGACCGGGAGGAGAAATGTCAAAAAGCTTCCAGGGAAGAGCTGACAACACAAAGGGAGGTGTAAACAGGGGCACTGCCCACGGCACAGGGAGCAAAACCCCACGTCAGTCACCAGCTTCGGCAGCCAGATGGATTTGGGATCACAGCAGCAGCGTGGTCGGATGGAAAAAGACCCCAAACCACAACATCCCCAGGCAGGCGGTGCTCTCACATGGGGGGGGGGTTAGGATATGCCAAGGACAGGCCTTGCAACCGGGGCTTTTGGGGTTCTGGGATGTACTTGGGTTTGCACAACTCAAATACTGTAGTGTCTGGTTTCAAAACTGCGCTAGAAGTCGAGGAAGGAAACCAAAGCCTCCTGCATTTGCTCAGGCGTGGGGTCACGCTCCCGATTCCTCCCGCCAGCGAGTCCTGAACGGAATGAAAGCAGCTGCTTCTAAACTGGAAAGAACAGAAGTTATGGAAGCGGCCCCGCCCGTCACCGAGGGAACAGGATGGAAGAAGGTGGTTAGGGGGAAGCTGCGCTGGGAAGAGGGATGTGCTGTCCTACACGGCTGGGAGCGGACACCCCGCTCTCCGTGGGAGGCAACGACCTCCTCGGGGTGGGGGGTGAAAAAAAAGACCTCCAAAACCTCTCCCAGCGCTGGGAAGAAGAAGGAGAGAAAAAGAGGGAGAGAGGAGGTGGGGAGTTTGCGGGCGTGTCCGGCGGAGAGAAAACGCCAGCGGTCCTGGAGTGTCCAACGGGCCTGGCCGAGGGCAGGCAGTGCCAGGAGCCACGGGCCGGACAAAGGCATCGCCCACCGAGTGCTACCAGGTAAGAAAATTCCTTATTTTCTTTACAGAGCTACGACAAGAGAGCTGAGGAAATATACACTTGGAATGGGTACACAAAAGAGCCCATCACAGTCCCTCCTCCTCGGTAAAACGCACCCTTTCCCAGGAAAAAATAAACTCTGTCGGTCTGCCCACAGTTCCTTACACCTGCAGAAAGCTGCTCACTGTACAAAGGAGTTGAAGAAAAAGGAGAGAAAATAATACGGAAAATTTAAAAATTAAAAAAAAAAAAAATAAGGAAGAAAAAAAGGAAAATCCATGTACAAGCAAGAAAAGAGGGAGGAAGAAAGGTTTAGATGCTATTGCCATTCGGAAAGGAAACCTGCCAAATGGAAAAGAAATGTCAGAGTCACACAAACAAGGCTTCCGGAGGGTTTTGGGAGATATCCATATAAAAATTAACAGCAAATTCAGTGTCTTTGCTATAAAAAACTCTTTTTTTCTCATTTTTGTTAGAAAAGGATCACAACTAAAAACCTTAAATTAAAATACAAATGTTTAGGGTAGTTGCCCAGTGGCTAAAGTGTTGGCTTTCTGAAAAACTTTCCAACCTGTCACCTGAAAAGTCCTCGAGTTTCAACCTGGATCCTTTTCCAAAAGCACCTTTGACGTTCCAATTCCCAAATCTGTCCCTAGGGAGCTTCCAATGGCTACTGTTAGAGTATGCATTTATTACATATAGTTTTTTCTTTTTTTCTATAAATGCATCATAAATATTTTTCTCAATAATTCATAGGAATCCGGTTTCTAAGCTTGGAATACATTTGGAATATACATTATACACATATATATATTTATACCTAACAATTTAAGCAATATCTCATGCTAGTTGCTTTTCATAAAAAGCATTCCAGTCTTAAAACCTGCATTTGTGTCTAATACATGCTTCGACAACCAAATCGATAAGTTCAATTACTAGATGATGTAGAAGAGAGAGAAAACATTTGAAAATTGGTTGTTAAAAATGGTTGAATTTCAAAGACCCAACAGTATTTGCCACTTTTTTGGCAACTACCTTAATATTTTTTTTCCTTTTTTTTTCTTTTTTTTTTTCCTTTTTTCCTTTTTTTTTTTTCTCTGAAACAGCAATGAAAGAAAACAAAACCAATCCAAACTTGTCGACAGTTTTTAGAGACGCTCTGTTCAGCTGATGCCTGCTTCCCACCATCATGCCAGCACAAGCCAAAAAGTCTTCCTTCCTGATGGCAGTCCTTGGCTTTCCCAACCAGAGGAAAAATATTCAGGAACTGCTGTGTTCTTTGTGGTTTCTTTTTCTTTTTTTTTTTTTTTTTTGTGTGTGTGTGTGTGTGTGTGTTTGTGTGTTTTGTTTAATTTTTACTTAAGGCATTGTTCCTCAAACTTCAGAAAATCCAGCTGCACCAAATCCATCAATTAAAAAAAAAGGCACAAACTCATCTTCAGATGGCTTTGGAGACAATAAAGCCGACTCCATCTGGGCTACCGTTCCCCCTTCTCCTTCCCTTTCCTTTAGGTGTCAGATGAGTCCCTCATTCCCTGTCCCTCCCCGTTAAAAATTCACCATCATCTCCCAACGTTCCCGTTCCGACAAGAGCTGTCGTTGACTCACAGGCAGGCAAGAGCCATTTCCAAATATCCAAGAAATGAAAGTACACGATGGGTCGAGTGGTTCAAGCGGAGATTGCTCAGTTGTGGGTAATCAACTTTGTAAGCACCAGTTTTACGTTAAGGTTTGTTTGATTTGTGTTGCTGAATCTTTGATTTCTTTATTATTCTCATGTTTTGTTTGTTTGTTTTGTTTGGCAATTCTGCCAAAGACTTCCCGGGCATCGTTCCCCTTTCCGCTCCCGGTGAGGACCAGAGGAAGAGTGCCCAACGTGTCAGTCCTTTGCTGCTCTTCACCAGCGGTTTTTCGGCAAAAAGAGACTCAAAGATGCGGAGAGATTTGATTTTTGTGTCGCTTGCTTTGCTTTACACCTGGCTGTCCTTCCGTGTTCGGGAAATAACCGCGACAGGACGCAGGAGTAACAAGAGAAAGCTTCTTGGCAGAGCTTCAAGACGAAGACGAACAGACAGGAGAACTCCAGCTCAAAGGTGGATGCTACAGGGGAGGCTCCTCTTCCATGGGCTCGTCCTCAGGTCTGAGGGATAGCGTGGCCAGGCAGGGTGGGAGACGGAGGGGAGAGAGAAAAGAGGGTTGGGCATGACACAGTTGGACAATTTGTGGTGCCAAGTCTCACTCCTGATGTTCCTATCACCTTCCCACCCAGCCAGCTCGGATCAGCTGGCTCACCTGCAATTAAAACTTGCCACCACGAAGGGGTTTTGGACAATCTGTTTTCACTTGGGCAACGTTAACATTTTCCCCAGCAAAATAAATTCCCTCTCGTGGTCCAAACCCATGCTTGGAGCAGAAGGCTCAGGCACAGAGCTCATGGCTCTGCTGCTCTCTTGCAGCCCAGGAGGACTTTTGGGAATCCACAGAGGACAGGGGATGAGGGGAACGCAGCAGCAGTGGCTGAAAGGAGAGGATTAACCAGGAAGGCTGCTCCTCCTGCCTGAGCAGAGCTGGAAATGTGAGGATGGGTGGACAGAAAACCACTGACCTCTTCTCTGCTGGCTTCACGCCCACCGACAGCGATGCCATGGCCGTCACCGTCTCCGCCTCCTCGTTCTCACACTTCTGGGCCTCCACCAGGGAATATCCCACCGTGGAGGCGAAACGCTGCAGGGAATGCCAGTACTTGCCTGGGGGAGAGGTGACAACAGGGCCATCAGGGCACCATTACTGCTCCTGCTTTCCCAAACTCAGCTACCGGCTTGGAACTGCCCAGGGAAGACTCACCCGATCCATACTCTCACTTTGAGGGCCTTAGGTGCTCAAAAAGTAACTCCTTTTCCACCTCAAATCCCTCAGAAACTTCCAGACCTAAGGATAAATGCGCCTGGAAGTGTCTCTCTACCAAAAATGTGGGACAAGGAAGGATGCAGTCCAGATCTGGATTGAGCTACTGGTCATGTGGATCCTGCCACGTCCTTTCAGTGGGCAAATCACCGAAGACTAAAGAAATCCAAGGTGTATTTAGAACCCTTAAAGTTGGAAAAGACCTCCAAGATCACCTCCAATGTATTTTTTATGTCAGCAGTTTTGACACCCTTTTGCTTTGGGAAGAGCACAGGGCCTTAAGGCTCCAGAGGAAAGAATTTCCAAAAAAAAGTTTCAATACAATAATTTTAACTTTCTTGGCTAAATAAACCTAAAATATCAACAACTTCCAGCAATGCTCACAGAATATCTTTGGAAGGGACCTAAGAGGGATCATTGAGTCCAGCTCCTGGCCCTGCTCAGGACATCCCAAGAATCCCAGCCTGTGCCTGAGAGCCTGTTTCACTTCCACGCCTATCTACTCTTAATTAATGGGTACCACAACACCCAATTAGACTTGTGTTATTCACAGATACTTATTTGCTTTTGAAGAAATAATGTACCCTCTAAAGGCAGCACAGTCTGTCCTTAGCAGAGATTTCAGAGCTTCAGTTAGTGTTGGGTTAACAGTTGGACTGGACCATCCTGAAGGTCTTTTCCAGCCTAACCTGTGCTCTGATTCTGTAATTCCCCCTCAAGGACTAAAGCCTTGCTGGGCATGGCTCTGTCACCAGCAACACCAGTTTGTGGCTGCACAAATCCAGTTCAGGGTGCAGTGACCCCCAGGAAAATGGGCAAGGGGAACATGGAGCTGGCAAAATGACGGAGAAGCCCACAGGGTGCCCCCCAGGGAACCAGCTGGGTTGGTGGGGGCTGCACTCACTGTGGATCTCGATGACTTTCTCCATGGAATGCACCGCGTTAGCATTTGCTCTCTGCTGGAAAACCTTCTCTGGAAGAGGGTCAAGCTGGAGAGAAAGAGGAACACCAAAGAAACGTTACCATTGTGTCCCAGAATGGTTTGGGTGGGAAGGGAAGCTCATCCCATTCCATCTTCCACCGGTCAGTTTTGCAGTGGGAACATGCCTGTGCCATCACAGGGAAAGGCCTGACAGCACTGCTGGGGGGATGTCTTAGGATTTATTTGATTTCCTTTAGAAAATGCCAAGAAGAGGAGACACCTCTGCCCTCCCAGGTTCTCCACGAGTGAATGAATTCATCCCAAACCTCTCCAAGGTGGGCTGCCCAGAACAAGAGATGTCCACTGCTGTTAACTGTGCTGAAAACAGCACTCAAGGCCCAACCAGGGATGTTCCCCAGCAAAGAACAGCCAGAGTTTAATAGTTAAAAATATCTACGGCAAAGTTTAACTTCTGCTCAAAGCCAAGAGAAGCTGCAGCCAAGACTGCTCTTATGAGCACATGGTAGCCATTCCATAGGTACTTCATGGGATGCTGCATTCCAGATTTAGTAATTATGGATTGCACTTCTTATTAATTCTCCACTCTAAAAATAGTTCTGCTCTAAACTGGTTTCTGTATGACATTAAGTGAAGGCAAAAGCAATTCCTGGATGAGCCTTTAAAGCAAGAGCTTTCCAAGGCCTCTTGGTTGACACTGAGACAAAGCACGATCCTGATTCCAGAGCACGCTCCTCCTCCTGAAACAACACTCTCAAACAGCCTCAGCCTGTGGAAAAGGGAGCAAAACCCTCTGGGAGGTTGTTATCACCTTCTTGTTTGAAGGGCAGAGGCTGGTGATGCCCACGATGGACTGAGCAGCTCTGCAGGGTAACTGGAAAGCAATGGTGGCTTACTGGTGTGGATTGCCATCAGCAGGCCTCAGAATCATGGAGCCACAGAATGATGGGGGTTGGAAGGGATCTTAGAATTCATCCCATTCCACCCCTGTCATGGGCAGGGACACCTTCCACTATCCCAGGTTGCTCCAAGCTCTGTCCAGCCTGGTCTTGGACACTGCCAGGGATCCAGGGGCAGCTGCAGATGCTCTGGACACCCTGTACCAGGGCCTCCCAGGGAACAATTCCTTCCTGATATTCTACCTGATGCTGCTTTCTGTGGTTAAAATGGGTAAAAACCATTCCCCTGTTTCCTGTCCCTTCAGGACCTTGTCCAAAGTTCCTGTCCAGCTCTCTTGAAGCCTCTTTAGGCACTGGACGACTTCTCCCTGGAGCCTTCTCCAGGCTGGCCAACCCAAACTCACTCAGGCTGCATCAGAGTGTCTCTCCCTGCACCAAACCCAGCTCTGATTTCCACTGAAGCCCCGTGAGCTTTGCACCGTGGTGTCACCACAGCAGTGCAGTCCCCTCTGCAGCCCTGACCCCTCCCCAGAGCAGCAATCAGCTGCACAGCCCAGCTCTGGTTTAATTTCCTGGCCAGTTGGAAAGGAGCCGGCTCCTGCGCTCGCGCGAGGTTTGATCTCCGCCGGTGGACGCCGACGCTCGGGGGACTGGCACCGTTCCCCTCATTTCCTACCGGCCCCGGAGGAGCTCCGGGACGGCTCCTGAGCCAGCCCAGCTCCCTGCAGCCCGCCCTGGCCACAGCTGCCTGTCCATGTGCGTGCAGGCAGGATCCTCCGACACGCCGTAGATCAAACCGCATCAAAGGGCCGCGGCACAGAGCTGCGCCGTTCCCCCCGACTTCCCTGCCTTCAAAAGGCTCGAGGAAAGACCTGGATAAAACGAGTGTTTCCTGCTTTCTGATGTGTGGGTAAGCCAGGGAATAAAATCCTATCTGCACAGCCCACCTAGGATAAGTGAGAACAGGTCTGGGTTTAAGTGTCCTAAAGTAGCTGTGATTTAAATAATCAGTGGTTTTTATCTTTAAGGATCAATATTCCCTCTGCTCAATGAAACCACTCAGGCAGCTCACAACACCCAAGCTACCCTGAGTGCTGAGCTCTCCCCACATCCTCACACTCCCAGACACATCCATGGCTTGGATCAAGCCCTTATTTACCGTCTGCAACCCCAGGAGCACGTTGAGCAGGAGGAATGACATCCTCCAGGTGTAAAATTCCTACTGCTTCCCTTTCAAAGTGCAGCCTGCACCCAAAGGTGGATGGAGCCAGACAAATTGTCTGTGGTGACACCTTAAAGCAGATGGGTGCTACAATAAACACCTCACAGAATCCCAGCGTGGTTTGGGTTGGAAGGGACGCTAGAGCTCATCCAGTCCCACTCCCTGCCATGGGCAGGGACATCTTCCACTGTCCCGGGTTGATCCAAATCTCATCCAAGCTGGCCTTGGACACTTCCAGGGATCCCGGGGCAGCCACAGTTTCTCCCTGAAACCTGTGCCAGTGCCCCACCACTGGAACCCCCCCGTCTCCATGCTGCCTCCCGAGTTTCCAGCTGTTCCAAGGGGAGCCATTCCCCATGCCCAGAGCCTTATGAGAACTGCCTGGCCAAGCACAAGGAACAGGATGCTCCCTGGACACAGGGAGCTGGGATGCTGGATGATGGAAGCAGATGCTTCTGATGAATCCCAGCTGGTTTCTCTCTTGGCCTTGCTATTCCTGCCTCCCCTTTCAGAGCACTTCTCCAACAGGCTGGAAGTCAAACTGCTCCACACCTCCACGCACATCCAAGCTCCCTCTCCATCTTCCCAGACACCTGATGGTCACTGAACTACAACCCTCCCCAGAAATCAGCTCCCACTGTAGACAGACCCAGCTTCTCTGGTGCTGCACCTTGGCCCAAACTAACCGTGCCCACAAACCTGCAAACATGGTTTTAAGTTGCACCAGAGGAGGTTTAGGTTGGATATTGGGGAAAATTCCTGCACTGGAAGCGTGCTCAGGCATTGAATCAGGCTGCTCAGGGCAGTGGTGGAGTCACCATCCCTGCAGGGATTTCAGAGATGTGTAGACACCACATCTTTCATCCCACTGACACTAAAAGTGGCGGAAAAGGCAGCAAAGATGGAGCAGCTAAAGTTTTCTCTGTAGGAAAATACCTTGAGCTCTCCAAAATCCAAAATCTTGCTGTACTTCTCCGTCTTGCTCCTATCTTGCAACCACCTCCCCCCCAACCTTTCTGGCCAATTCCTCTGACACAGCCGAGGCTTTTCCCACACAGTGACGAGCAGCAAACAGAAAATATAACTGCAGGGACAAAGTCCAAGTGCAAACCATGCCAAGCAAGCTGCCCCACACAGCAGGCATGGGCTGTAGGACGAGAGAGGGGAGCAAAGAGAAGGGAAGGCTTGCACAACAAATTCAGAAATTAATTAAAAGGCTTATTTTTCAAAGAGCACAAAGCAAATTACTTGGAGAAAGAACAAACCCAAAAAACTCATTCCTAGCTCTTTCACTCATCACATGGACTGCAAAGCACAGGTGGTTTTTAAGCATAAAACAAACACTCTTTAAAGCACCAAGTGTCTGAAGGACACAAAACAATGACAGAGCCTTGGCAGACAGGAGGATGAGACGCCCAAATCCAAGGGAGGAGGAGGTTTTGGGGGGTGCCTGTACCTCGTTTCCCAGCAGGGCAGACACACAGGCCTCCGAGGCGTCACAGATGGCAGTGAGGTCGTGGCCACCCTCGAGGGCCAGCACGACGCGGCCCCCGGCCAGGCCCATCAGCTGCTTCGTCAGGTACCCGAAGCCTGCAACGAGGGAACAGAGGAAATGCAGGAGAAGGGCAAAGGTGGCGGCTGGAATCGGGCTCCTGGCGAAGGATCAAAGAATTAGGGAGAGGAATTACATCATATTAAAAACCCACCGGGGATTTGAAAGGGCTCAGCGCGTAACGCGAGCCAGGTTGGGCTTCGACGCGCTCGCCGCTCGATTCCAGCCCTGGGATGGAGCCGTGGGGTGCTCTCCCCAGGTGAGAGCACCACCATCCTGCCCTTGCCAGCCCGCAGTCAGCACCCCAAATTAAAGCCAGCAGCCTTTTTCCCTTGGGAAGGAGGGAAAGGGGCGGGTTTCTGCGCTGCTTTGGGAGACGCGGCAGGGGAGGAAGGGCAGTCGGCACAGTTTGGGGCGGCAGAGCAGCAGTGCAGTGCCCCAGGGAGATTTAGGTTTGACATCTCGTTCTCAGCAGACGGCTCTTCCCGGCTATAATACGCTATAAAAATTCCAGGGGCACCCGGCACTTTGATCAGATGACACACAATACATTTCTGCCCCCTTTAAACAAAACAGAACCGGGCGGCGAGGATTTAAAAAACGTGTCCTCACAGCAACCTTCCCTCCTCTAGGAAAAATTAAATAATAATAAAAAAAAAAAATTTAAAAAATCAAAAAGCCAAACAAAGGAAAAGCCAGGGAATTTCTACCCTGCATCCCTGCTCCCTGCTTTGGAGCAAGTCAGCAAATTAACAAATTACCAGGCAGAGAGAAACACCCACTGCTGATCCCACAAGTGGTTTTGTGAGAGGAGCAGAGCATGGCAAATACAACCAGCAGGTAAACAAGACCTTCCCTTTCCCAAGTGTTTCTGGAGATCTCAAGGAACTTGTCTCTTGTAAATCTATTGCACTTTATTCTTATATGAAGTTTATAGGTTCAGCTCCCATACAAGGTTTTAAAGTTCACTGTAGAGAACAACTTTCCTGGCAGGAGAAAACTCTTAAAAAATAGTAATAAAGCCTTTTTCTGCAAGAAAAACTGTCCTCTGGATGAATTTGAATGAAACAGAGCCAGGTAAACTCCACATAATCTTGGTGGGGGGGTGGAGGGTGATTTCAGTGTATCTCCCAAAAACATCCTGGACCCAAAGCAAAAAGGAGATTTTTGTGTGTCTTTGTAATTAATTCAAAGGTGGAGAGCAAAAATATTTTAATAAGGTATCCTGGAGGAAGAAATGGACTTTTGGTAGCAATGAGAGTCTTTACAGCTGTTATTGCCTTTTTCTGCAATTTTACATTAAAGCCAGCAGAACTCTCTAATAATTCAGCAGAGATGTGGCTACAAATAAATTACACACTATTCTATATTGAATATTTCAAAGTTGAAATATGCAATGCTTCAAAAAAAAATTTATTAAGGCTTCAGCCAGGCCAAAATATGCATCATAAAGAGATAAATGCCATGAGAATTCAATGAAAAAGGACAGAAGTTTTGCCATTGAAATGAGAGATCTGAAATAGAAATGGGAAATTCCATGAAAAGTGAAATCTGGGAATGCTGTCCTTTAATCCCGAGGACAGCAGCAGCAAAGCCCCCACTTACATTTTGCTGACAGATTATATCCTCCCAGAGGTGTGGGGTGCCCTTCCACAGCATCGAAACCAGATGACACCAGCACAACATCGGGGGCAAACTCGTTGGCAATGGGCATCACTACTGTCCTGCAACACAGAATATCCACAGCACACACATTAGGGTGGCTCCTGAACAGGGCAGGGACCTTTAAACCCTCTCACCAAACCCTTATTCCATGGCAGCAAAGCCCAGCTATTTCCCCACAAGGTGAGAGCCTGGCTGGAAGAAGTCCTTGCACTCTCTGTGATTTCCTCCACCAACACCATCGTGTTTGGAACAGGGAAATGAGCTGTCATACCTAGTGTTTCCCATTTGGGATCAAATCCTGCTTTATATACATGGGAATATGGGTAAAATAAGAGGGCAGCTGGCACAGGCTGCAAAACCACCTGGGAAACCTCACTCCAAGGCACTGTCTCCATGCCTTCCTTCAAAACATCTCCCTTAGGTTTGCAAAGTTATTCCTTTCTCCTTTGCTGACTGTTGTAAGGTGTTTTGAACCACGATAGTGTGCCCCAGCCAAACCATCTCTAGTTATTCCTATTGGAGCCCTCAGAGAGAGACCAGGCTGGGATTACCCTCACCAACTTCACCTGGCCATCCACCTTTAGGTGTAGCAGGTCGGCTCCTGGAGGGTTTTTAAGCCCAGCCAGAAGGTTCAGTGGGGGACAGAAGAAGAAGACAGGGGTGAAGGGGCTTGTATCTGCTCTCTGTCCTGTGCTGTCTTGTTGTTTGGATTTCCTGGACTAACTCGGCTGCTGATCACTGGATGGGTTTTGTTGCTGCCATCACCTTGACTCTGCTTGCCTGGATCTGGAGCTTCAAGGACTGAAAGGTACTGAAAGATAAACTGTGATAAATTGGAATTGGGAAAGGGGAAGCTGAAAGGCTAAATAAAGGCAGCAAGGAATAGATAAAGAGGACTGTGCTGCACGGGACTAAAACCAATCCTATTTCCTGAAAAGTGTGTGTGGAGCTCTTGGACAAAGTGAAGAGACCAATCAAGTAATGTGTCATCTCATGCACAGCAGTTGCAAAATGTGTGTGTGCTGTATTATGGGTAAGTCAGTAAATGTGTAAGTACTGTGTTAGGTATAAGTACTGTGTTAAGTAAGTACAAGTAAGTAAACTATATAAGTTATGTATAAATATGTAAAAGTAGTATCATGTGTAAGTATAGGGTAAGTAACCATAATACACAAAAGAGGTGATAAGTAGCTATTATTGAACAAATCAGAAGATGTGTAGTTCCTGTATGGTGCCCAAAGAGGGGATGCATGTTTTAAACAAGAAGAAGCTTCTGTGTAATCACACTGATTCGTTGTATAGACGTGCTGAGTTCCCACAGCTGCCCTTCTCACTTCCCACAGTGAAAGGCTGGGAGTGTCTCATGGGGCAAAACAGCTTTAAAATGCAAATATCCCACACAAATCCACCTCTCCTGATGCCAGTTCCCCTTCTTCTGACACCAAAAAATAGATGGAATTGCTCAGCATCCATATCCTGTTGATTGTTAAAGTTGTATTTCAGTGAAATACAACTGTCTGTGTTTGCTCACCAAAAGACCTTTCTGCCCTCTGGTTTCTCTCTCTCCAAACTCCACAATTTGCAAACATCCCATTCCCCACGTCAAGATGCACTTCCCAAATTATGTTTTTCCATTGTAGCTGCACCTACTAAATACTGGATGCATCCCCAGGGCAACCTGACCTGTAATTTTCCCACTTCCCCATCCTAGGAACAGCCACCAGCCAGGATAACTTTCTACAGCAGGAACTGAGGTTATTTTACCCACATCCCAAAGCACGGCCCTGTAAATATCTTTGCACACACGAGAACCTCACTTTATTGAGTCGAGTCTTTATGTGATGCTCTAAAAACAGAGCCCAGGGGGGCCTGTTCCGTGCTGAGATGGCTCAAGTGCTCTCAGGACGCTCATAAAAGCTCACAGTTTTTGCCACAAGGATATTAAGCAGCCATGAGGCATCTGCCAGAGTCAGCAGCTTGTGACATCCCGCTGAGCTTGTGCCACCGCCCTGCGCAGACTTTATTTTTGATGGGGCATTAACCCCTGCCAGGCACTGAGCAAACCCATCCCCGACGTTCAACTGCCACCACGGAGCAGGGACAGGCACCCAGACACCAAAAAAACCCCCCTCACACCTCCCAGCTTTATTATTTCCCCAACTATTTGCCACAGCAACCCCAGAGCCTCCCTGCTGCCGATCTCCACGCACAGGCACAGAAACCTCTGCGAGAAAAAAAGGGATATAATTTTCCCTTGATCCACACAAAATCCCAACAAGGAATCTGAATTTTCTCCTCTAACAACGTGATTGCCCTCTCCATATTGTCCCTGGGGGATGATTCCATCAGGAAGACAGAAGAGCACAGTTCTCACTGGTGGCTTTACAGTTTGGTGGAACCCACAGGCATTTTAAGGAGAAACCACCTCCCTCACCAAGGCCTGAAACAGCAATTCCAGAGCAAGTGCAGCGGCCCACGGTTTATTTTCCCTGAGCTTTGAAGTGCTGCTGAGCTCTTTCATTCCTAACCCAAGGAAAACTGCTCAAATCATCAGATTTATTTCCCTCCACCTCAGTTATGATGCCATGGGAGCTGCTAGGATCTCAGTGGAAGTGTGGCATCAGCAAACCTGCACCCCCAAGGTGTGGGCATGGTCCATCTGCACTGAGCAACCCATGGGATCACAGATCCAATGGGATTCTTGGCCATGGAACAGCTCATGGAAGCACAGAATGGCTGGGAAGGACCTTAAGGACCATCTCGCTCCAGCTCCTGGCACGGGCATCCAAGGGTGCCAAGCACAGGGGCTCCTGAGGAGTGGGCAGCTGGTGAGCCTCAGCTGTGGGTGACAGTGGTTTAGAGGTGGCCACCTGCAGCACAGCCACACGGCCCCAGGGCTGACCCTGAACGCTGCCAGGGGCAGTTTGAGGAGAGAAAAAGCAGCAGTTGGTGGTCAGAGGTAAATCTGTCGCTCCTGGGCAGGAGTCAGGAGGAGCTGCTGCGAGGATGTGCAGAGTTTCCCTGGGGAGGACAGGGGGGCCCCCACAGCCACCACCGGTGACTCCAGCACCAATCTCCAACTGGGAGCAGTGACAAGCAGTGCTGGGCATGGCTGTTGGGTCCCACAGAGCTTTAAGGAAGGTGTTCCACATCCCCTGGCTCCTTCTCCAGGAGGTCCAGTCTGTGTCCGTGAGGCTTCTGGGACCTTGACCACTCAAACAAATCCCAACCCAGACTTGAATCCTTTTCTTTTCCCCATAGCTCCCACCCAACCTCTCGAGGGCTGCTTCTGCCCTGCTCCTAGATCCAGTGACACCAGCATTCCAAAGCCACAGCCCCAGCTCTGTTTGATGATCTCCATGGATGCAAAACCTGAGCCAGAAGGATCAAAGCCAGCACTCCCTCATTTTGCCTTTTTAATTGTTAAAAAAGAAAAAAAGGACAGAAATCCGGTGTGTTTCTGAGATTCCATCTGTGGACAACGTTTTGGACACATCCAGCTTTTTGCTTTTTAATTTTCCCTTGTCCACAGACAAAAACAGCCCCGTCGCTCAGATCCATCCCAGTAAAGCCAAACCCTCCAGAGGAAACAAGGATTAAACTGCAAACAACCCCTGGCTTTGCCCTGCTGATGAGACTATAAAAAAGCCAGAAATTCAAGTTATTACCCAGGAGATAAGCAGCTCTGCCTGGAACTGGGTCTTTTAAGGAATGACTGAGGTGTCTGTAAAGTTATTCACTGAGGGATGAATATTCCTAACACTGAATGTTCATTCAATCCATCTAGAATTTTTTTAAAAAACCCAAGGAAACTGAAATTTCCTAAATTTCAGAAGCTCATTTTGCATGCTTAAAACAAACTGAATCCTTTTATTTGCCTGGTTACAGCTGAGCTGAACAGCTCTACACAAGAGCAAACTGATGGCTGCAACCAGCAAAACCTCCCCATTGTGTTCTGCAATCGCTTGGGAGAGAGGAAAAAAAATAAATGCAATTTTAGATCTGTTTTCCAGAAGGCTGAATGAACAATTTTTAGCCTGGCATTAGCCAATTCCCCAATTAAATGCCTAATAAACCACAGGCAGATGAAACAATCCTACAGAGGATTATTTTGGGCTTTAAATGCTCAATTGCAGCGAGGAAATTGGTGAAACTTAAAAGGCTGAGCACTTTTTTAGAGACTTTTTCCCCACTCCTGGCCATATCTATGTTTTATATGTATTTTTATATATGCTATGTATATATTTATATGTGTTAAGTGGATATATTTATATTATGCATATGTTTTTATATATTGATTTTTTTTATATTTTGTATCATGCACATATTTCTATATGTGTTATGTATATATGGTTTCATACACATTATATATTTTATATATAGAAACTAAAAATGTTGTCCAATGCTCCTCAGGCTAACCAGCTTCCCAAAAATTCCAGTCTTTGCTTCTCCATGGTCGTTTACCATGTCAGAAGGGATTAGGAATTTGGAGATGAAATCGGCACGGGGAGAGCATGAAATTGAAAATACAGCAACAACCATTCCAGGCAAAACATCATCATCTCTTCCCTCTCCTCCTTAACGCTCCTGAAATGGTTTATGGATCGAGGGAAAACCCCAAATCCCCCCAAAATTGGTTCCTGAACTTGTTTAATGCTTTTTTTGAAAGTGGCAGGAGGAGGGGGAAGCACAGCCCTGGCTTCTCCTTCTGGTTGAGGTGTTTTAAATAAAAAAGAACGTGGAATTGAGCTGCACGTGGAATCCTGGCTGTGGAGGAGACCTCGGACGGGGAAAAATTTCTCAGATACCACACAAAAGCTGGAATCATCAGGAAAAGTTCCCTGCAGTAAATTTGGAGGGAAACTCCTGCGGATAAAACATTTTAATTTCCCTAATTGCTGCTCCTGTGTAAGGAACCACGGGAGCCTTCCCGTTTCTCCTGCAGGTCTCTTAGCCAGGTTTGCACCCAGATCAGGAGGACTGAGAGAGGCAAATGGGATTTCTGCTCGTGTAAAACACCAGGAAAGGGCACATCCTGGTCCAAAAAACCCCTCTGAATTTTACAGTGTTTGTTTCTATAACGACGGAACAACAGCGGAGACACCGGGAACGTTCGGCAGAGTTCAGGACTTTGGGAACGACATGCCCTGCATTTTTCCCATTAAACTGAGCCCATTTCTGGCAGATCTGTGAAATCTGGGATTGCCCACACGCTCAGGGGGTGAGCTCAGGCACAGGATCCGCGCCCGCTCGCCGGAGCTGGGATGTGGAGCTGACCCGACACAGCCGCTGCTACCACGGGGTGCAGGAGCTCCAGGCTCCCAGAAAACTCCCCAAATCCCTGGAGCCAGGGCAGCCAGAGATTTCAGCCCCAGGTTAGGAACGTAATGAGTGACAAAGTGTGGGGAAAGGCACAATTTTAGCTCTTGTTCTCACTTCTGACACGTCTTGCTGGCATCAAGGATCATCCAGAGGTCAGGAGAGCCTGGGCACCCCAATGCTGGGCTGCAAGACTGGGGAGATAATATCTGGAGACAGGATGAAAACCAGTGATGTGAGTTCCCTTTTTTTTTTTGGATGGAGGAAACCCACATCAGAACAGGTTTTCAGCGTGGGGGATGAGTAGTTGCACCAGGATTTATTTATTCCCTCATCTCTCTCCTTTAGAAGGACAATTATCCCAGTTATTTTCATTCTCAAATCCACCAGCCCATCCTGAAATGCAACAACAAAAAAACAAGGAGCACGTTGCTTATTTAAATCTGCTCCTTTTACACAGAAAAAGGACTTTTTTCCCCCTAAAACCAGGCGGGTGAGTGAAGAGTTAAGGCTTAAAAAAAAAAAAAGAAAAAGTCTATCAGTATCTTTGCCTAGCTCAAAGGGTTTCCACTGATTCCTCTCCAGACTTCAAAGCCTCACAGTTTGGCATTCGGACTGGTTTGAATTAAAGCTCAGTTCTCCACTGTGAGTTTCCAAGTTCATGGTGAAAATGCCTCCTGCTTCTGGAGTTCATTATGGCCAATTTTCTTATCTTTTCTTCATCTTCGGTTTGATCCCCAGCAAATGCAACGTGGCATTCGACGGGGTGGAATAACAAGGTGCTGCCTTGAAGGCATGTATTGTCTCAAGGGGCTAAAGCAAGAAAAGAAGGGGGGAAAAATAGGATATATGACCCATTCCCTTCACTTTCTAACTCTCGGGGGACCATAAATTGCAAACTTCAAAGCATTATTTTACATTAAAATCAATAGAAAGATTCGGGGGGTGGGTGGGAGGGGGGGGAAATTGTTTTTCAAAGGAGCTGGTTAAGATTTAAAAAGGTCACTTGATAATGTATTATCATGGCCAAACTTGGCATGGGATGAAAAAAAAAAATCTTCTCGTTTAACTTATGGTTAAACTGAAGGTGTGCACATGGGGCAGGCTCTGGGAGGATCATCCCTCAGCTTCCCAAAAACTCCCCAAAATAAGGGCTGTGACCCAAATAGCTGCAGTGTCCAGGCAAGCAGACCCCAGGAATGGCTGGCAAAGGCCTCGCTGTGCAGCCCTGAGCCTTTGCCAGGAGCTGGGAACTCAACATTTAATGTCCCTGTGTCCCCAGCTCCGGGTGCGTGCTCTGGCTATTCATGAGATCCGTCCTGGTGGCTGCTGGGCCAGCCAGGCTCCACTCTGCAGCAAAGTGCTGCCTTCCTGGGCCAGCAGCAACACAAATGGCAGCGATTTGATGTCATTTTGAATCGTGTGAGGGCTTTTTAATGACTAATTAAGATGGGGGAAAGGCTCTTTTTGCTCAGTGTAACAGGATGTAAAAAGGGAAGGGCAGGAAACAGTGCTCCTGGATTTAATGCTGTTCCATGAAGGTGATGTTCCAGAAATTCACACCCCATGTTCTGGCAAGTATGTGTCTGCCTGGATTTAGGGCACCAGAGGTGCACTGAACCTGGTGTGAGCACAGGAAACCACTTCAGACTGCTAAAGGAGAGGCCAGCTGGACCCGTGGCACAGGGCAGGCAAGCGGTGGGACAGGACAGTGTCTAAGAAAAATCATGGAATGCTTTGGGTTGGAAGGAGACTTGAAGCCCATCCCACCCCCTGCCATGGCAGGGACACCTCCCACTGTCCCAGGCTGCTCCAAACCTCATCCAGCCTGGCCTTGGACGCTTCCAGGGATCCAGGGTCAGCCACAGCTGCTCTGGGCACCCTGTACCAGGGCCTCTCTTGGGTGAATAATATTAAAATCCAAACCTCACCAAAAGCAAAATTAAGGAGGACGGCACGAGGAGAAAGAAACCCAGCTGAGGTGAAAAATACATTTCTGAGAAAGGAAATTCAATAGTACCTGAAAGCAGTTAAATATTCTGTGTCTCCCATGGGCGGATCCAGGCCACCAGTAAATGCCATGTTCACATTGAAACCAACTCCTGCTCCTGTGCCCACCTGGAAAAGGGAAATGGGACTCTTAATGAGCGAATCCTGGCAACACATCTTTGCTGTCTTGATGTTCTCCCAGTTGAATTTGGATTTGGATTCAGCAGTGAGGTGGTAATGAGGTCGATTTTTCCCTGGTCCCCGAAACAAGAGGGAAAACAAAGCTCCTCCCCACTCAGAGCTTTATGGGAGCTGAGGACCAATGATGTTTGACTGCTGCTCACCCAAAAAAATCCCCCATCATCAACTGGACCCTCTTGATATTTTTGCAGCAGAGTGCTGTATGCAATACCTTTCCATAATTCATTTTCAGCTTGATTCAGGAGCATGTTTTATATTTCACTACAGCTGCAGCTGAGGGAAAAAGCATATTTTATTCAGCGTGAGCTCCCCCTCTGCTGGAGGAAAATAGGATTCACAGAGAAGGGATTTTGGCTGCTTGAGGGACTTGTGGGTGGGAGATGTAAATACATCCCTCTCCTTGCTTGTACTGCAAATGTCCCCATCTGCCCTGCCTGCAACTACCTGAGAGAGGGGAAAACTGAAAAATAGCCAGGAGTTTCCAGCAATGTTTTTTTGGTTTTTTGCCAAGAAGGTCTTTGTATATGAAAACAGAATTAAAAAGTGAAAATTAATGTGTTGCACAGCTGGATAAAACTGCATGGCTTTTATTGCACATTATTCCTTGTACTGGTGCAAATATTTTTGCTAGAAAAGCATAGGGGTGGGTGTTCATCTGTCCACAGTGGGTTATCTATTCACTGTTGGCTCAAACCAAACTTATTTTGTATCCTTTCTTTTATTTGGTCTAAAATGACACATCTAAAAATGACTCTTTTGGTAAACCAGATCACTAAAAAGCAGCAATTAAGGCTGAAACAAAGGGCTGTTCCTTCACTACAACAGTGATGGAGCAGCATCATGTCACATTTAAATTTCTTTAGAGGTTGAAATGGAAACTCATTTCCTGACTGGGAAACTTTGATGTTTTCCCAATCAGAAAATGTAAAATTTGCAGGGGAAGAAGTTTTCAGGTGTCACCTGGAGTGTCTCAGAGCACTCTGTGTATTCCATAAAATTTCCCTTTGCTAAATCGCTCTGAAGGGCCACATTCCCTGCCAGCCCAGAGGGAAAGGAAGGATAGATCCATCCAGAGCTCAGCTCCTGGCTTCAGTGGCCCAGCCCTCCTGCTGCAGGCTCTGAGGACACCACCAGGAAAGGGGGATTTGCTCCAACAGCGTCCATGACCGGTCCTCAAATCCCACCAATGTGGGGTCGAGGTGCAGCTGTGGTGGTGGTGAGTGATGCCTGGGCAGGGCCAGGAGAAAGAAGGGGAGGTGGAGAAGGAGAGGTGGCCAGGCTCCATGGCTGTGCCAGGAAAAGCGAGCACGGGCAGTGCAGCCATGGACAATCTGTTCCTTCTGCATCTAAGAAACAACTTCTGCCAAGGAAGGGGAAATCCTGAACAGGACACGGAGTGCTGGGACAGCTGGAACAGGTTGTCCCACAAGGGCTGGAGAGCTTAATTGCAGTGACTCATTTGCTGCTCGTTAGCCAAGCTGTCCCGCCAGCTCCAGCCGGACACGGTGCCCGCGGCTGTTGGATCACACGGACCTGGTGCGTCCTTGGATGGCAACACACAAACCCAGAGGAGCCCTGGCGAGGGGGGAAGAGCTGTCTCTGAGTCTGGGAGGGGTTTCCCAGGATTCTGGGATCCATGTGCTCACCTCGTCGGGAGCACCGCTGCCTGGGAAGAAGTTGCCATCATCGTAGCGATGTAGTGAGATATAAAGAACATTGGGATCGTTGTAGAAGGCCTGCTGAGTACCATTCCCGTGGTGGACATCCTGCAGGGACAGAAGGATCACAGGAGGGAGGTTAATCCCTCAGTAAAACAAGGATTAAAGGCAGCAGTTTGGGATTTGGAGGAGTTTTCCTTGCTGTTGTGCTTGGTTTTCTCCGACCTGGCTGAAGCGGTTTGTGGGGAATGGGAATAACCCACTTTGCACACCTGGCTTCAGGTTACACTCCTTGTCCATGAACACAGTGCTGAGTGTCTGTCAATCTGAGACAGGGGGAGTTCACCTGGATGGAAAGAACTGGATTCACACCAATCTTGGGGGATGGAGACACTGGGATACTGGGATATTTGTTGCCCCAGTCTTTAGTCAGTCTGTGGGATGAGCACTGACACAAATAAAGCTCTGCTGGGCCCAGGTTAAACAACACAACCCATGAGAGATCCCCTATTGAGCTGCTGTGTGGTGCACAAACACAGCCTGTGACAATATAGGTATTCAAAATGTCCCTCCCTGACGTGAAAAACAGGGGAAGTGAGGAAAAAATATGTCCTATCAGTAAGTCCAAAAGGAAAAATAAATCCATTTTAACTTGTGGGTTTAACCTGTGCGTGATTTGTGGCAACAGAACCAAAACTCTTGGCTGATACTCAGTCGCTCCAATGCCTTCCCAGCCACACAAATCTATTAAAAAATAAACATCTGTACATTGCCACAGCAGAATCCCAAAGAAGCCCTTTCTTTTTATTTGAAAATTGTGGACCCCTTAAGAGCTTCTTCTCTGATTAAAACACTTTTATTCAATTGAACCCCCAAATTCTGGCTTGCAGACTGCAGGCAACAAGTTCTTCACTGACTTATAACGTTTGCCCTTGCTAGAAGAAACCCACCCAAACCAATTTCCACCTGCTCTCCCAAAGGGAAAGAAAGAGGCATTTACTCACCCAGTCCACTATGAGGATTTTGCTCACGTTGAGCCTTTGCTGGAGCAGCTTGGCTGCGATTGCCACCGAGTTAAAATAGCAGAAACCCCTGGAGAGGGGAGACAAGAGGAAAAGAGAGGTGTTAATTACAGATTCCTGTGGTCCCAGTGCATCCATCACCTAACTGGAACACAGGAGGAAGGAATTCCTTCTGCTCTCACTCTTCTGTCCTCCCTGGAATCATGGAATGGTTTGAGCTGGAAGGGACTTTAAATAAAGCTCATCTCATTCCAACCGCCTACCATGGGCAGGGACAGCTTCCACTAGATCCATTTCCCACTGGAAGTGCTGAATTCCAGCAGCAGGCTCTAGGGAGCAGGGAATGTCCCACACTTACCCAAACCCACTGCAAGAAGAGGCTGTAATGCTGATTCCTGCTAGAAAACATCCCTCCAAAAGCACTAAGCAGGATCTTACCCTGCTCCAGAGAATCTGGGGAGCTTTGAGTACCACACATCTCATCAAGGAATAAACAGAAATTCCATAGTGATAAGCCATGGAATTTCCAGCTCCAGATTGCCCATCGAAGGAGGCCTGGGGCAGAGATACTCACATGGGCGTGCTCTCCTCCGCGTGGTGACCCGGGGGCCGGACAACAGCAAATCCATTCTGCACACAAAGAGTAAGGAAAGGAAAAGGTCAGAGGGACAAGGATGGGTGCAGGGGATGCAGCCAGAAGCCTTAATCCTGCTTGGGAACTCTGGAGTTGCTCCTGATGGATTCCTCACAAGGTCATGGCACTGGATGATGCTCTCCCCCATTGTGGAGGGGGGAAATGTCCTGGACATGGCACAGCCCCGAGCAGAGCCCTGCACAGAGCACAGCTGGGGATTGTTCTCATACCTTCAGCTCTCCCGTGGCCACCTTGAACACCAGCTCGATGACACAGCCCACGGCCAGGCGAGCGGCGCCGGACGAGTGCACCTCGTTCCAAATGGTGTCACTGTCGACCTGGAGGGGACACACAGCAACCAGCTTAGAGCAGGGAGGGCAGCCAGGAACCAAGAGATTAACCCCTGTTTGATAAAGATGTCACTCACATGGAGGGACAGGACACAGGGAACGGCGTTAAACTGAAAGGGAGTGGGTTTATTTTGGATATTGGGCAGGAATTGCTCCCTGGGAGGGTGGGCAGGCCCTGGCACAGGGTGCCCAGAGCAGCTGTGGCTGCCCCCAGATCCCTGGAAGTGCCCAAGGCCAGGCTGGACAGGGCTTGGAGCAGCCTGGGACAGTGGGAGGTGTCCTTGCCCACATCAGGGGATGGAATGAGATGTTCTCTCAGATCCCTTCCAACCCAAACCATTCTGTGATTCTATGGCTCTGTGACCATGGAACCAGGATTTCTCTTTAACTTCTGCAGGAAGCTGACCCCAGATGAAATAAAAAGGTTTATGAAATAATTCAGTGATTCTTTAAAATAAAAAAAAATCCACAATAAGGAAGGATGCTCAATGATGGGCATTTAAAAGACAACAGCCCAGGACTGACAGCACCTTCCCAGGGCAACCACAAGCTCACCCAACCTTCAGTAGCAGTGCTGACTACACAGATTTGCTTCAACACCAAATACCTGACAGAACCACCCTATTTCCCCCCTGAAAATGTGCAAACAGGCCACAGGCACCCCACAGGCACACCGGTGGTGTTGTTATTGCACAACATGTCCCAGATAAACGGGACATTCCTCACCGGGAAGGACCAGCAGCTGCTCTTCACACATCAGTCTGCCCTGAGTGTATTTGTGAAAACAATGGCAAAAGGCAGAGGTGGGAAGAAAGAGATTGTTTGTTGTGTCTGGCTCACCGAGCTGTGAGGAGACACAAGTGGCCCCACTGAGGACTGATCCACCTCCTTTTCAGCCAGGCTGAAGCCACGACTGGAAATGATTCCAGCTCTGTGATCATGGATGGTTTCTGGTAGCATTCACCCTGAGGATGCTCTGGAAGCCACAATAACCTAAGAAAGCACTTGGAGAGCATCAAAAAACCTCTGGGGAATGCCACTGTGTTGTGGGAAAACCCTACAGTGACTATCTGTGGCCCCAGGGCTCCTCTGGACCCCTCTAAGTTTGGGCAGTAACACAGCAACAGGAGCATGATGGAGTCTGAGTTACACACAACAGCTCCAGGAATCCTGGATCAGGACTGCACACGTGCAGGGGAGGGGACTGACCTGACCAGGTCTCTCCAAAAGCTCTAAAAATGTGGCAAGAAGACCAAGCTGCTCTCCCCACTGACCAGTGCACTAAGGCTCTGTGAGGGTCCATCTTTGGGCTCCTGTCACCAGATCTGACTGTCCACTAGTGTATCTACCCCACCTTTGGGCACCTCTAGCCCATCTTTGAGCAAATCCACCCCATTTCTCTTGGTCTTTGGAAGAAAATGCCTCAGGACACCAGCAGGGAAGAGCTCCCCTTCCTAGCTGGGCATGGGGAGTTCAGGGCTCCTTCTATGGATGCAGAATTGCTGAGGGCCCTCTTCACTCCCTCTGAGGCACCAGGGGAACAGAAATACAAAATACCCAAATTCATGAGTCCTAAGGGGCCAACAGACCTCACATGGCTGCTGGGGACAGGTTTTCTCATAAAATAGACAGGATTCAGAAGTGCCAGAGCCAAGCACTGCCACATTCAGGCCCCTGCAGAAAGCAGGCTCATGCCAGCAGCATTCCAGGAAGAACAAGGAGAGCAAGGCAGAGAGGATTTGCAATGATATTATTTCTGCATGAAGAAATTGAGTACTTAGGAAAAAAGCCTTCTACAAGGAATGTCCACAACGAAACCCAAAGAGTTTTTCCTTCCTCATAATAAAAATTACAATTTCCTTACAATTATTTCCTTCCTTTAACAAAAACATGAGGGTTTTTTTTATTAATATCCATGATGAGGCTCCTACTCACACTGTAAATTCCTCCTACTCACACTGTAAATTCCTCCTACTCACACTGTAAACTCTCCTATCCACTAATGTGCAGCTATCTCAGAATTAAATGAGTGCCTTACAAAAGATTTCCATTATTCTACTATTTAATTCAGCTGAAAAACTACACAGGTAAGAAACCAAGCACCAGGACAGGTAGACAGAGGCTGTACCAGAGCTCCAGACCCTGCAAAGTGAAGGAAATCTGCTCTTCCCTCACAGTGGAAGACACCCCACCGTGTCTCCTCCTGCTCTCAATTAAATAATCCTCACACTCTGTTCCTCTGACTTGCTAATTAGTTCCTCCTCATTTCCATTCCACAGAAGTCCTTTCCATGGTCTCTGCTCTGCAAGAACTTATTTTAAGCACAGTTTAAAATTGTTGATACACTCTCTCATCAAAGCCCTTGCACCTAAAAATAGAATCACCTACTCTGGAGAAGATCAACAACACAAACACCTCTTAGAGATGGAGATCTTCAGATATTTTTAGAACACGTGCAGAAAAATGATGCAGATCTTTGGGTATTTTTAGAATGTGCACAGCAAAATGCTACACAGAAAACAAAACACATTTTATCAGCTATCCCAAAATCAAGCCTTGGAGTGCTTTGAAGAATCTGGATGCAAGTGTGCTGGGATGCTCTTGCAGATTTTCAAAGCTTAAACTCCTTTCTCCAAAACCTTCTGCTGATTGTCCTGGATTAGGCAAGGCTGTGGTGCGTGGAAGTTGGACATTGGGAAGGGGTGTGGGCTGCAGAGGAGTGAAGCTGAGCAAAATTCCCAAGTGATCAGCAGAAATAAATGAGTGGTGTTTCAATCAGAGCTCACATCTGTTGATTTCAGTGCTTCTGTGCTTTCTTTCTTCCTTTCCTGCTAGGACCAGACAGCTGCGGAAGGGAGGAGGTTTGTCAGCCTTGGGAAGGCTTCTTGGGATAAATCAAAGAGGAAACGGAATTTCCAAGCACCTGGGAACAAATTTACCCTTCTTCTCCTTGATTTCAAGTCACTGTCAGCAAGTTTTTAATTGAAAGAGAGAGTTTGAAAGGTGTTATGAGATGAAGGGATTTGCTCTCAACTGTTTTCCTGCTGCTTCACTCCAAGAGCTCCAGGAGCGTGTGGACAACACTCTCAGGGACAGGGTGGGATTGTTGGGCTGTCTGTGCAGGGCCAGGGGTTGGATCAATGGTCCTTGTGGGTTTCTTCCAGCTCTGGATATTCTGTGATTCGCTCTCCTGCCTGTCCTTCATCGCTTGCTGGTGAGGAGAACCCACGGCTACCCAAGCTCCATCTTCCATCCTGAGGCAAAACAGCTTCTCCCCCCCAAAACTGCCCTGCACCCCCCTCCAGACCCCTCCTTCATCTACACCACATCCCCTAAGCAAGAGAACCACACTTGACTGCTTGCAGGGAAAGAACCTGGTTTCAAAGCTTTCCAGCCCATCATTTCAAATATGGCACCCTCAGCTCCCGAATTCCAATCATCAGCCATCATTCAGCTTTATCCTGCTCCAGTATAAACCTAGGAAAGGACCTGTCCCACATTATTCTACCGATTTTTTAATTTGTTTGGGTTTTTTTCCCTTTCCTTTTGACTTTATGGCATCATGTTTGCCCCTGAAAAATATCTGGGGGGGAAAACCAGGGGGGAATGTCTTCCCACTGAGAGAGGGCAGAGTGAGGTGGGATATTGGGAAGGAATTCATCCCTGTGAGGGTGGAGAGGCCCTGGCACAGGTTTTGCTGATAGGATTGCTAAAATACTGCACCAAAGTCAGCAAATACTCAATACCAAGGGTCTGTGGAGACAACCAAGCAGCAATTCACTGCAAGCACCATCTTTATTGGGAGCATATCAGGAATACCAGCACTGAGGCACTTCCTGCCCTGATTTGGGATTTAATGCAAGACTTCTGGGCCCGTGCTGGGCTCAGACACTGTCTCTACTTGTTACCATTCAGTCTTCATTTGCAAATGATAATTTTTTTTTTTTTTGCTTTGAATGGCATGCCTGACTGCAGGGCAGAGTAAATCCAAACCTTTTAAGCTCTAGCCAAAAATTTGCCATGAATTAGGCGACTGCAGCATATTTACAATACAAAATAAAATATCTCCACGAGTGGCAGTACGAATAAACGACGATTATTCTCTTTTTTTTTCCTTCTTTTTTTTTTTCTTTCTGACGGGTAATTTTCAAAGCAGCGATTTTGCAAAGACTCAGGAAGAAAACAATTTTGTTTCATTTCCATAACAGAATCCAGACCTTGAAAATTCAACCTCACGAGCTGCAATTATGCAGCAGAACTACCACTGTGAATTTTCAAACACAATGCCTTTTATTGTCTCTTCTCATTCTTTTCCCCTTCCTGTTCTCCACGATTTTCTGTCCTGTCACCCTCCACAGAAACTCTGGAGCAGAAAGTCTGACTTGAAAGGGAAACTTTTAAGCTTTCAGGCTTCAAAGGAAAACAAGAGAACCTTCAAAACAAGGTATTTGGGGTTTTTTTGGCTTTATGGGAACAAACAACAGCAACAAGTCTGGTTATATGGAAATTTGGCAGCTGAAAAGTAACATTCATCTTTTCCACAAGGGATGGAAGGGTATTTCAGTCACCTCCTGGAGAATCCACATGGATTATCCTGGAGCTGGAGAATAAAAGATGCCAAATGCTGTTTCATTCCAGGGCAGCGACGTAGCAAACTTGCTATTTCCAGCAATATGGACATTCCCAAATATTCTCCTTCACCATCACTACTTCATGGCCACGTTTTCCACCTGCCATGGGAGGCAGGCAGCTCTGAAGTCCCAGGACTGAAGACAAAACATCTCCACAGCACAAGCATGGCTTGCTTTCCACAGGGGAGAGCACTTTGGGATGCAAGGGCTGCTTCCAAATGTGGCAAGCCCTACACCATCAAACCCCCCTGCCTGGGAAATGAGGCTTTTCCTCCCAAAAGCCAGAGCCCAAACACGCCTCTGGATGTCACACACAGGCTCGGGCTCTCCGAAAGGGCTCCGAAATCCTCGCTGCTTTTGAAGGAAGGCACGTGAGGCCGAGGCACCCCCAGGCAGCCCCCGTTTTTGGGCAGCATCTGGCTGCAATTACCCACTGGATGGAATGCAAAGCAACAATTCCTGTTGCTGAGGGGACCGGGAGAACAAACAGGACATTATTTACACATTAAAGGCAGTTACTCACCCCGACACCACCGCAAGGCAGCCTGACAAACATCGACGTTAGCGAACCTGCGGGGGGAACAAAGAACGCACCCCGTGAGTCAAAAAGTCAGAGGTCACCAGATTCTGGGGCCAATTTTTTTGGCCATGCTGCAGTCTTTGTGAGCACAGAAACAACAGACTGGGGGTTTTCTTTCAGTTTTCAGCCAGCCCTGTTACAGCAGACACACACACAATGTGCAAGCTTGGGCGTCTGCAAAAGCTGTCTGTAATTCACTCATTTTTATGTGAAGTTTGGGTGCTGTCTGATGTTTCAAGCCTATACATGATGAAGATGCCACCAACAATGCCTCAGAGTGTCTTCTCAGATGAGCACTTTATCCCCTTCTCACTGAGGGAGGACAGGAAATCATAAAAACACCCCAATTATCACTCATCTGCAGTTACTAGATGACTTTGGTGAGCATGGGCTTCATAAAAGAGGAGGACAGAAAAATACACCAGTGGCAAGCAAAGAAAAAAACATGTGTTTTGACTGAAATAGCAAAACCGACAAGAAGAATTGTAGAAAAATGGAGAAAACCATCTGCAGGGCTAATTTCGGATCTGTAGGAAATGTTAATGTCGCTTTGTGTGTGAGGAAATTTTCCTCCATTCAGGATTCTGTGGGGGCCCTGAGCAACCTGGTCTGGTGGGAGGTGTCCCTGCCCACGCAGGGGGTGGAACGGGGTGGCCTCCAAAGCCCATTCCCACTCATACCATTTGGGATTCTTCGCTGGAAAAGGAGTTAATGCATCTGGACTCATCTGAGCTCTAAGTGAGATGCATTCTTTGATCAGATCCACATGGAAGTTGTTGGATCATCCTGCCTGGGACCTCCTGTCACATCTCTCACGGCTAATCCACCCATTATTTCCGTATTTATCTTCTTAGGATTGCTCCCCACAAATTAAAAGCAGCCTTATTTGCCTAAGTTTCAACTTGTCCAGCAGGTCCAAGGAAAGATGGGTTTGTATTTTGTATCCTTGAGAGGACAAGGGTGAATGGCTTTAAACTGAAAGAGGGCAGGGCTGGATGGGATGTTGGGCAGGAATTGTTCCCTGGGAGGGTGGGCAGGCCCTGGCACAGGGTGCCCAGAGCAGCTGTGGCTGCCCCTGGATCCCTGGAAGCATTCCAGGCCAGGCTGGACATTGGGGCTGGGAGCAGCCTGGGACAGTGGGAGGTGTCCCTGCCCATGGCAGGGGTGGGATGGGATGGGCTTTAAGGTCCCTCCCGACCCAAATCGTTCTGGGATTCAGTGATTCCATGAACAGACCCCCCCCCTTTCCATTTGCAGAAGCTTAACAAGAAACAACCTGTGTCCTGAAAAGCCTTACAACCTTTTCCCTTTTAGGCTGAGGTTTCTCAGGCTTTTTTCCTCCTCACAGACCTATCAAAGGAGGAGTTTGCACGGAGCCATCAGGCACCTGCCAAGACACTCAGCCCTAACAAACTCCCATTTGCATCCCTAAACTTCACACAAAGCTTTGCCCTCCGCCTTCAAACCTGCCCTAAATCCACCCTCTAACTTTTAAAGAGCTGGTTTGTAAATTTAGAAGCCTTTTAAACCCCCAGTGGGAGAGGATGGCTGAAGGAGAGGGTTTTTACAGGCGTGTTCTCCCTCTCCATGTGGAGTTTTTCCCTGATACCCTCACTCAGGTCCTGCCCTGTGGAAGCCATCAGGAAAGAAGGGGGTCATGTGGGCTGGCAGCCAGTGCCTCTGCCAGCATCTCGAGGCTAAAATGGTGCCACATGGGCTTAGGAAAGCAGGTCTAAGCCCAGTTAAAAGCTACTGGACATCCCCTTCTACTGGAGATCCTTGGGGACCAGACCCACAGCTCCAGGGCTTTTCTGGAAGTTATATCCAAACAGGGAATGTTCTGGAAAGCCCTCAGGTGTTAGAATTTCTCCTCTCTACAGGATTAAACTTGATATCTACAGACACTTTAAAATGAGTGATTAAAGCCATGGGGGGCACAGAACTACAGGAGCAGAGGCAGAGCAAGAGCTGCTTTCCCCACAGGTTGTCTACACAAACCATGAGGAAAGGTTCAGCAATTTGGGTGTCCCCCCAAATAAACTGCAGCTCCAAAGGCATCTGTGGAACTGGTGAGACAGATGGTGCCCAGAGCCAAGGAGGGAGTGGGAAAGTATCCCAAGAGAATCTTCTCAGATCCCCCAGGGAAGATTTACCATCGGTTTTCCACTCTCAAGCATATGACATCATAAATTCCTGGAAGTTTACATCCTGATGGAGCCATCATTCAGCTGAAGGTGTCTACTTTTGGGTTCTCTGGCTTTAAGGAGGTGGGAAGTGAGCTATAAATACGGTGCTAATTGCGTGTTTAACTACTGGCTAATGGCTTCCCTTTCTGGGAGCTCATGGGACACGCTGAGCAAAATCTTTCCAGCTCCTTTGCTGTGGCCACTACATCATGCAGGCCATGGAGTTAATCCTCTTTTTACATCATCCAAAATCAGGCTAATCCCAAAATAAACTTTCTCAACGTCTAGGCTCCAGAACTGTCTTTTTTTTTTCCTTCTCTGATCCCCACGTGAGAACTTCCCAAGCTGCCCCTCCAGCCTACTGCTGCAAAAAGGCAGGAAGTAAAGGGAGGTGATGATGACTCCTGGAGGTGCTAAAATCCCTGTGGTTTGGTTGCTGTGGGGAGGGTTGGTTATCTAAAAATCCACCCTTTAGGATTTTTGCTGGGAAAATATCCTGGTTTGGATATTTTTGTCTGTATTTTACAACAGACACAGGCCTTTTTCAGGAAGACTCGGTCTCCAGTGAAAGGGATAAACAATCCCACCCCAGATTAAACAAATGCAGAGGCCCCTGCATCTCTCTTGCTGACTATCCATACAAACCTGACAGGGATTTGTTGGTGCCTGTGCAGCTGGCTGGGGGCTGCAGATCCAAATCCCTGGGAGGCAGTTCCAGCTCCTCCCCAGCCATGGATAACTTCCTAACACACAGTGTCCAAGGATAAAACAAACTGCCTGAACTATCTTTCCTCCTCAGGAAAACATCCTTTTAGGTTCTGAAGACATCAAAGGAAGGAGGTTTAAGCTATCCAGGGTTTAGGGATCTGCCTGAAGAGAAGGAGATGGATTTTGTGGGGACAGATGGAGCTGGGAACAATCCTGTTGGAGCTGCACAGGGCTAAGGGTGGAGGGAGCCACAGCATCTCACCCTCCACGCTGTTCAGTGAGCACTGTGGGTGCCAGGGGTCAGGAAGGGGGATTTCCCCCCAGGGAATCATACCTAGGAGCTTCTTGCTGTCCAGTTTCTGCCTGTTCAGAGGGTTTGTGCCATAGAGCAGCGTGTGGGCTTCCGAGTGAACCGTCTGCAGCTCCTCCAGCGTTGCCTTCCTGCCACGGATGCACTGAAAGGGGAAGGAGAAGGGTGGTGAAATCACTGCTGAACTGCTCAGCTCTCATCAAAGAGCTTCTCTGCTTCCTTAGCCAGCCAGCAAGATGGACAGCAAAACACTGAAATGGCTCCTTAGGTGGAAAAACTCAGGTTTTGGGTTAATCCCCGACTCGCAACATTTATTTGCTCAACATAGAAAGCCATCCTCAGATTTGTTCAAGATAAAGAAGGAAACTTTGAGACAGGTGCTGTCAGGAGCTGGTGGGGATGAAGGAAAGGTGACCAGAGAGATAAGGGAGTGCACCCTGCAACGGCAGGGCAGAGCTTGAAGCAAGCCAGCAGGGAATTAAGGCTGAAATTTGGCATTTTTGGACAAAAAGAAGAGTCTGTCAAGGCTGAAAGTCACCGGTGGCCAGGAGGGAAACACAGCTGCAAAGCAGGTGAAGATCAACAGCTCACGTGGTGAGAGCAACCACAAGTACCAAGTTAAGCACGGAAATCAAGGAAAATAAATTTTCCTGAAGGAAATCAGCAGGAAATTAAGGACAGTAATAGTTCCCTGGGATCCTAGAGCAAGGAACTCAGACATATCTGTAACACCCATTGAGGAGGCCAGGCAGTTAGCAATGAGGTTCTTTTGGTCCCAAATAATCCCAGAATTTGATTCAATTCGACAGAACCAGGTTTGAAAGGAATAAATGAGGGCAGGACAGGGAAATTCAGGCAATGGCAATGCTGCCACCACGTGGATGTCTTATCTGATGGCTCGGGAACATTCCCAGCCAGATCCTGACACTGCTGGAATATTTATGCTCTGGGATTCAGCCCCCTACAGATGCTCCAAGAATTGATCAACACACACTTACCACCACTGCTGTTAGTTACAACTAATAACTACTCGTTCATTTTGATTATTAATCTCCATTCTTTCCATGCCATAATTAAATTTTTTCCTTCATTTGCTTGCTCTTAAAAATGTATCAAATAAATCCAGTTTAACCTCTTGTGATGGAATGATGCTCAGTGCTATCCTCCTACTCTCATTCCTTTTGCAGCATTGACCATCACTCATTAAAGAGCATAAAAAAAGTTATTAAACCAGAGAAAAGTTGTTGCTTTTGCTGGGATCATTGGAAGGATAACAAATCAGAGGGTTACATCATGTCTTGCTCTTTTCTTTGGCATAATAATAATAATATAACAGTAATAATAATATAGTGATAATAACAATAAAAATAATTAAAAATAGCAACAATAAAGCAATAACAATATTACTAATAATACTGAAAGCAATACTGTGGCCTTTGCTGGTGTTTTCCTTACCTCACACTTGCCCCTCAGCCCCGTCTCCTGGAGCCTGGACCAGATGCTCTGGATCCTGCCCGCGTGCTCGGGGTGGCTGTTGGTGTTCCCACAGGTGCACTGGTGCTTCAGCATCAACGTGTCGTACACGAGGCCTGCGGCACAGGGCACAAAATTGCCCTCAGGTTAAAGCAAACACCAAAAAACTGCCACTTATAGGGCAAAAAAAGAGCATATTTTGCACTTTGGAGTCAACGGTTCTAGGCCGGAATTGTGTGTTCAACCAGGAGTCACAGAGAACTGAAAATCCAAACCTGCATCCAGCCCTTCCCATGGAAATCCTCAAGGGATATGAGACTCCCAAAAACAAATAAAAGTGCTCAGAGTTTGGGGTTTTTTACCCAAGAAAAAGGTTTCTTGCAGGAAATGTCTGTATGAAAGTTGGTCCAAGGGTTGGAGCTCCTCTGCTGAGAGAGCTGGGGGTGTTCACCTGGAGGAGAGAAGGCTCCAGGGAGAGCTCAGAGCCCCTTACAGCGCCTAAAGGGGCTCCAGGAGAGCTGCAGAGGGACTGGGGACAAGGGATGGAGGGACAGGACACAGGGAATGGCTTCCCAGTGCCAGAGGGCAGGGCTGGATGGGATATTGGGCAGGAATTGTTCCCTGGGAGGGTGGGCAGGCCCTGGCACAGGGTGCCCAGAGCAGCTGTGGTTGCCCCTGGATCCCTGGAAGTGTCCAGTGCCAGGCTGGAAAGGAGCTTGGAGCAGCCTGGGACAGTGGGAGGTGTCCCTGCCATGGCAGAGATTTAAAACCGGATAATCTTTCAGGTCCTTCCCAACCCAAGGTTTTCCATGATTTCTATGGACTCCAAAGGTCTTGATGAGAATCCAAAGCCTCTGAAGGCAGCAGTGGCAGGAGCCAGTCCCAGCTCAATCTGGGAGCTCCAAGGGGCTCGCAGGGATCCAGGAGCAGCCCTGGACACGCAGCTGGGGCTCAGGCTGTGCCCCTGCACGCTCCCAAGCCTGGCTCCAGCTGCAGTCCCACCTCCTGGCTGGGTGTGGGCACGTTGTGCCACCGGGAATCTTGGCTCCCTGCCCTGGCCCCAGCACTTGCAGGTCTCCAGCCTCAGGGGAGGTGTCTGGCAGCTCCTCACTCTGCTGTAGGTGAGTGCAGAGGGAAAAAACACCCCCCAAAAGCCAAACCATGCTGGGTTCGAGGGAGAGAACAGAGCCCTGGCAATGGGCTGCCCTCAGGTCAGCCAAAGTTCACTTGGAGGAGGCTGTGCTGCAAAGCTCTCTCGAGGTCTCCCGTGTTTGATGCACAGCATCAAACACCACCAGGAGCTGCTGGGCCAAGGCAAGCTCAGAATTCACCTCAGGAGAAGCTTTCACCCCAGCCTGAGTTTAACTGAATGAGTGCAAGGTCCTAAACGAAAAGAAATTTAGATTGGATTTACAGAAGAAATTCTTGGCTGTGAGGGTGGTGAGGCCCTGGCTGTCCCATCCCTGGAAATGTCCAGGGGCAGGCTGGACAGGGCTTGGAGCAATCTGGGATAGTGGAAGGTGTCTCTGCCCATGGATCTGGATCACCTTCAAGGTCCCTTCCAACTCAAACCACTCAAGGATTCTCTCCCACCCCAAACCTGGCATTTACAGAATCTGGTTCATCACTGGTTTCTCCTCTCCCAGTGATAACAGCAGTGTCTCAGTGAAGTCCTTCTGTGCTGCAGTCACACGTCACTCATCATTTCTCTTTCCTAGAAACCTGCCCAGTGGAAAAGGGAGCTGTTCCCAGTTCCTTCCTGTGGCTGGGGACACACACAAACACACACAGACACACACACACAGACACACACACACACACACACACACAGAGAAGCTCGGCAATTTAAGCTTAAAATACAAAACTACACTGGCTGTCACAAGTTAATTGAAGTGGTGCTGGAAGCAAGACTCTCTTCAGACATAAGAACAATCATTTTTAAAGGTCAGCACTAAAGCAAAACCAACTGGCTTTTCTTGGCAGAACAAACATATGATCTGAGGTTCAGATAATTATACTGCTCTGCACAGGAGAGAATAAATGCCTTCATCAGAAAGGAAAAACCCTTTAATGCAGAACATCAGAATAATTTGTGGACCCATTTTTGCAGGAGATCAGAGACTGGATAATTGGAGCTATGCAAATTAATGGCCTAACCTGAGGATCCTTATTCAAGTGTGTAGAACAGGGCAGGCACAAGTATTCATTAAAGTCACGGGGGCTGCTCGAGCTAGAGAGGGCAAGTTCAAGGACTGCCTTTCTGGGAGGAAGGAAAATTAAATGTCATGCTTCGGGACATCAAACTGATTGCTGGAAGGATTCAGGAAGGGCACGGCTTTCACTTTGATGTGGAGTAATGGACATCATGTTTGAGAGCTGCAGTATGTGGCTCCTTCCCCTGCACCTTTGAAGTCTCAGGTGTTGGTCACCGAGAGAGACAGGAAAATAAAATATACATCAACCCCAGAACTTCCAGCTGTCTGCAGCTAACTCGGCCCAGGGAAAGCATCAGCTTTCTGTATTATTTCTATATAATATCCCAAACATGAAAGGGAGGAACAATTCCCCTGTCTGTTGGACAAGGACTGATCTCTTAAGGGCCACATTCACATCCAGACTGATCATGGTTGGCTTAATTAGGGTCATTCAGTGAGGTTTGCCCCCTGCAGCCCTCTCACCAACCCATCACACCAATCCCAACCCTCATTCCTCTGCCTTAGGATCAGTCTCCAAAGCAGCCACTTATCAGCCAGATGGATTTTCCTCGGGAAAAAGAAGCCTGATGCACTTCAGCACTGCTTGCTTTTGAAAAATACCCAAGACTTTAATTTCCTGCCTTCCAAAGAACAGCTCAATCCCAGTGATTAAGCTGCAGCATCCACCTCCAGAAACACAATCTCCGACACGCCGTCGTGGAGAGCTCCAGCAAAACATGAGGCAATTCCACTCACACACATGCTCAGCAGCTGAAATGCCTTTCCTTCCCTTCCTCCTGCTTCCATGCCCATGGCAGTGGGTTTTTTCTCTGCCTCTCTTAAGCAGACAGTGCTGGTTAATTAAAGCAGTCCCACACCTCTTATGAGGCCTAGGACTAGCTTTAGGTCTAGCACAGAGCTCTTATCTTTATGTTTTGCTCCTTAATTAGTGCCAGTGAATGCCCGATTTTATTGTGTTTCCTCCTCCATTCACCCAGCATAAATGTAGAGACAGAAGGGAAAAGTCAAGCCCTTGGAATCTTAACCTGGGTAAACGCCATGAAAATGGTATTTCACAGGTGATCTAGCTGAAGCATTCTGCACCTCATCACTCTGTGCAGTGCTGGATAAAAGCAGTGTGATATTCCACCTCTTATTTTCAGCCACTTTTTCAGTTTTTCAAACCCTGCCTCCGAGGAAAATAAACCCTGACACTGGAACAGCACCTTTTCCAAGCAGCACAGCTCTCAAATATGCACTCTTACTGTTGCCTGCAATTTTAAATTAAATTCAGAGGCGCGGATCTGAGTCAAGCATAGATCCTCTGGTAGGAAATGTTATTTATTGTATGTCCAGAGTCTTGCATGTGATTGATTGGGCAGCTTCAACACCGGTGGAGGAGGAGGGAAGAAAGGGAAGGAATGAATAATCCCTTCAAGCAGGGCCAGGCTTCCTTGTTTTGAAAGCCCTAAGGTTTGGGGTTAAGTGTATTATAAGCTCAAGTTTCATCTGCTCTGACCCTGAGCCAGGGGACTTTTCCTTGCACCCTTGGAAAAAGCCAAAATCTATTAATTCTGTAAGAACTGACTGTGTTAGAAATGCAGCTCTGCTGAAATTCTGGGGTTCAACATCAACAACAGAGACTTTAAAGGGAAAAATGGAGCTGTTCCCTGGGTTTCTCCAGAGCTGCCAGCACACGCTTCCCACCCTGCCTGCAGGCAGGAGCTGAGGAACAAAGTCACACTGAACATGCCACTATTACTACACCACCAGGGCCTGAAAATAAACCTAATTCACAGCACTGAGCTGAGTGATGCAAGAAGTGTAGGTTAAAAATGGAATAAAAGCAGAAGTGAAAGGGAAACAACATCATGAGTCGCTCTTATTTGGGCGTTGTGGATTTTCCTCCCCCCTCCTTTTCCTTTTCCCAGGGAACACATCACGTTGCAAACTGTTCATTCACAAAATAAGAGCCTGACATTTGGGGGAGAAGGCGGACTTCAAAATCAGTCCCCATCACCCAGCACAGGGCTTGAGAAGTCGCAGGGAGAATCAACTTCCAGCAGTTGCTAAGGGTACTGAAGAGGCAGAAAGGATTTTGGGGAGAAAAGCTGTTTGTCAGGATTCGCTTTTTGCTTTTAATCTTGGTGGGGACCTCACAGAATCCCAGGAAGGTTTGGGGTGGATGGGACCTCAAAGTCCATCTTGTTCCACCCCCTGCCATGGGCAGGGACACCTCTCACTGTGCCAGGGTGCTCCAACCTGGCTGTGAACACTTCCAGGGATGCGGATCAACACTTATTTTGCACTCGTGCTTTCCACCAGACAAATGCAGGATTGCACTCATTGTTTTCCTTCACAGGTAAGCAAATGCTAATTGGTCTCTGTCTCTTTTCAAAACAACACGAAATCACCAGCTCACTTCATTTTTCCTGAACCGTGGGCAGGGACTCCTGTGTCACAGGAGGAGGGAAGGCTGGCAGGGAGCCCGGAGTGGATAACTTATGGCACGAGATTACGGAGGGACTGGAGAAGGTGGAGGAAGCAGGGCCAGCATTGCATTTGGCACTCTGTCCCTCAGGAACACTGGCTCTCCCTGCCTTGCCTCTAAATGAGCTCTGCCACAGCCTGGGACTCACTCTGTCTGCCTGCAGACACACAACTCCAGGGCTGTGCTGCTGCTGCTGTGGGCAGGGTTATTTTTGCTCCCCGGGGAAGGGGCACACAGGACAACAGGGATGACTCAACCTGCTCCTTGAAGAAGGCAGGATGTTATGGAGCACCCAAACGGGGACGAGATGCAGAGCCCATGCGTATGGATTTGCAGGGACAGGGAAGAAAATCATGGAATCATCATCATGGAATGGTTTGGTTGGAAAGGACCTTAAAGCTCATCTTGCGGGCAGGGCAGGGACACCTTCTACTATCCCAGGCTGCTCCAAGCCCCATCCAACCTGGCCTTGGACATTTCCAGGGATCCAGGGGCAGCCACAGCTGCTCTGGGCAATCTTATCACCCTCACAGAGGATTTCCTTCCAATATCCCATCTGACCCTCCTCCCAGCCTAAAGCTATTCTCCCTTTTTCCTGTCACTCCATGCCCTTGCAGAACAGCTCAACGTAAGGCAAACCAGCCACCCCCAGCCGCCCCAAACCTCACCTGTTGTGAACCTTGGCTTAGTGGGTGGCTCCTGCACGGACATGGGGAAGGTGGCCGAGGCAGGGGAGGACTGTGCCCGGGACAGGGGCCGGTGTCCCCCGAAGGACACGGGCATGCCGGCCGCCTCCAGTGACGCCTGGTAGTTCCTCAGCTGGTGGATCCGCTGCTGCTCCAGGAGCAGGGCTTGCTGTGAGGAAAAGAAGCAGGCAGTTGCTGAAAGGGCCTTCCCAAAAGGATTTCTGAAGGCTGGAAGGCTTGGACTCCTTTTCCTCGCATGCATCAAATGAAGATGTGATGTTTCTAGGGCCAAGTCAGGCAGGCACAGCACGTGGAGCCCCAGCCCCTGCCATGCGCAGGGACACCTTCCACTATCCCAGGTGGCTCCAAGCCCAGTCCAACCTGGCCTTGGACACTGCCAGGGATCCAGGGACAACCACAGCTGCTCTGGGTAAATGTAGTTCCTGAGCAACATCCCAGTGACATTCCTGGAGGACATGGATGGGCTCCACTACACTGTGCTACCTTGTAACTGGATTTATCACCTGCGATCCATAAGCCTACAGTGTTTTCCCCAAGAAGTGAGCCTGGCTGGAGGGTTTAGGATCTCTAATTCTGAAGCAGGAACACCCTCCACTTGTCTCCTGCTCCCTTGTGCAGTCTTTCTCTGGAGAAATCAGTTTTAAATCATTAAACCAAAGTAAAGTCCTCTGCTGGTGGCTCATGCTTCAAAATGTTACAATACACTTTGTCTTCCCAAAGAAACAGCCATGGAAGTGGCTCAGTGCCTGTTAACACGGTGACTGTGTTTTGTGCAGGTGAGCCAGCCCCTCCTCCCAAGGAAGGAACCACTGATTTTACATCGGGTTCCTTTACCCAGCCAACCCTCAGGAGCTGCTTCCCCTCAGAGCAGCACAGGGTGACTTCCAAGCTCAAATCCACGCTCTACACAACAACCCAAGCGCCGGACTTGGCGCTCCGTGAGCTCACCTGGCGGAAGAGCAGCTCCTGCTCCGCCTGCCTCTGCCCGGACTCCAGCTCCTGCTGCGGCTCTGCCTCCTCCTCGTCGCTCTCGATGGGCTCCTGCTTCACCTGCACCACGCTGGCCAGCGCCGGGGCCTCCTTCTGGCCCGCGGCCCTGTCGCCGTAGGGCTCCTCCAGCAGGGCCTGGTGCTCGCGCAGCTCCTCCTCCGTCTCCTCGGGGTGGCTCTCGTGCTGCCGCGCCGGCTCCGTGGGCTTGGCTATGATCTGAAAGCAGCGAACCCATCAGTGCCCCGCCACCGGGGAAGCTCGCCCTGCTCTCCAGGCTCACGGGAAGGAGCGGCTCTGGGTTGTTCCGCCTCAGGATCCAGGCCCGGAGCAATCCAGGGAAAGGGCAGGGCAGCCTTGGCGTGAAGGGCTCTGAAATCCCGTGTCCCAGGTAATGACACCCCCTCATGTTCCACTCAACTCTCCCTCCGCAGGAGTAAGAGCCTCTTGTTCCTGCGTGCCTCCAGATGCTGCTCCATTCACAAACGCGCAGAGCAACCATCGAGATGTTTGGCAATTAAATTCTGAAAGAATACGAGGGACACAAACCCTCCGAGCGGGGTTGTGTTGCCTGCTTGCCCAACGTCACCTCGAATCACTTCCTGAATTTCATCTGTGAGGCTGAAATAAAGATTATTTGAAAACCTGCACTCTTAAGAGGAAACTCAGGACACACAGCTGAGAGCAAACCTCAAGAGCAGCATTGTTCTAACCTGACCTCCATCACCAGACACCATAAACTCCTCTGAGAGCAGCTCCTAAACTGAAAGGAACAATTTAATTTTCACTGTAATTCACTCAGACTTTCTGTAAGTTCATTGGCAAGATAAAATTCACAGTTCTCTGTCTCAGACTGCTTATGATTTTTATTTGGATATAAAAAAAAACCCTAAATGTGACCTGTTTTTAACTCCAGCATGGGAAAACCAATCCATTTCCTCCCTTTCAAAGAGCTCAGGCTGCCCCTGCTCCACAGGCTTATAAAGAAACTGCTGCACTTTGAAAGTTGTCAGGGCAAGGTTTAATGAGGATTAGGTCATTGGTATGGAAAGCAATATTGATTTTAAATCTAATAAAGCTAAATCAAAACACGGTTATTGAACACACGCAGGAGGAGGGACTGTTTGTCAGTAACTTGCTCTTTGAAGAACAGCGGCTCCAACCTGGAATTAAGCCTTTTTTCCTTCCCAAAAGTAGGAAGCAAGGCTCTGCCATATAACTTAGCAAGGCAGAGGGGTAGGAATGGAGTTAAATCTGGCAAGGGACATGAAGGGCAGGAAGAAAGAAAAGAGGAAGAGCAGGGTGATCCCAGTCCCACTGCTGAAACGAGGGAAGGCACCTGGTGGCATGTGGCACAGAAAAGACCACGGCACTTAATGCCCTATTTAAGACCACCCTTCAGGAATTTTACGACTCTGACATCAGAGGAAAAGACTGGAACAAGGAAAACTTCCTTTGGTGCAGGAATTACCAGGTTTAGGCAACACTTAGGAAAACCTGGATATACTTTAGTCCACAGGACTCTCATGGGTTGCACTCACAGGTGATGGGACAAGAGGCCATGGGCACAAATTCAAACCTTGAAATTCCTTCTGAACACAATAAAACTCTTATTTTTTTTCCTCCTGTGAGGGTGGTCGAACACTTGAACAAGTTTTTCAGATAGGTTCTGGAGTCTCCATCCTTGGAGATCCTTGGGCAACCTGCCCATGTAGGGACACTGCTCTCAGTGACCTCAGGAGGTCCCCATAAAGGTTCAGGGATCAAAACCCCTCAAAGATTTTTGTGAGGTTCCCCCTGCCCCCCAGTTTCATTCCTTAACCCACACACTGAATAACCAAACCCCATTAAGCTAAAACTTCTTCCACCAATTTTCTTTAAGTCCTCTTAGGCTTGATGAATATAATCTGTTTTAAAGATAATTAAATCATCACAAACCATCTGCTACTTGTGGGGTTCTTTTCCTGCTTGGATCGAAGGTCTCAAGCTTTTGAACTTAATACCTTTTGAACTTCTGAACTGCACAAGGTAATTGCTGGGAAAAATAACTTACAATGCTATTGTCATACCTAATGGGAATAAGAGGCCCTAGAAGTTTTAAATTATTCCTACTCCTTAAAAATGTGAGAATTAAATGAAAAGCACAGTGAAGGTTGAAAAGGCCAAGTGGTCAACAACAAGGACATTTCAGACATTCTGTCTGCCCTCCCTTTGCAGAGGGAATCTCCTGTCTGTCACCAGCTCCAACTGCTGCAACCCTGCTCTCCAAGGACAATTTTGCAGAGACACTTTGTTCCCAACACATTCCACATAACACACTGACTATCTGCATCCCAGGCCCCTTAAAACTCCCTAAAAATCTTCCATTTGTGCAGTTTTATGAGCATGTGCTTGTGCAATTGAAAATTGGAGGGAATGCAGCAGTGCAAGGGGCTGGCTGTAAAGGTAGCACTGAAGCTGCTTGTAAATGTTTCTGAAACAGTAAACACAAAGCACTGTAAATCACTCTTCTGTCCCTTAATTAGCTCTCTGGCTTCCTCTGCCACGAGGTTACTCCTCTGTTTTCATACCCAGTGGCCTCTGGCTGTCACAAAGTGCCACCATAAACCTCTGGTAAAGGCACTGCCTCTCCAGCCTCGGGCAGGTAACGACTTCACTGCAGAATAAATTACAGCTCTCTAGTTGCAAGCATTTTTAAAAGGCTCCATGCAGCTGGCAAGAGCTCTCCTCCACAGCTTCGAAATAGAAAGAACAGAAATGAAACAAAAAACTCAAAACAACAAAAAAACACCACACAGCAAAGTCAGGTCATAACTGAAAACCAAGGAGTTCCTCATTTTTCTGCTGAATGTTTCATGAGAGGGAAAAAGTTGCATTTTTTGCTAGTGACATTTCAGCTGCCATTGGATTTGTCCAGTAGATGTGATAAACAGACTCACAGATTCATTAAGGCTGGAAAAGACCTCCAAGACCACCAAACCCAACCTCTGAGTATCACCAGGCCCATTAATCCATACCAGCTTCTCCAGGACACCTTTCTCCACAGTGGCAAGACACTGAAGACCTTGAAGGTCCTACTGAACAGGTTAGAGACAGCTATTTACACATCAGAGACCAAAGAGGAGCCCCCAGCAGAAAAATCATGGAATCCCAGAATGGTTTGGGCTGGATGGGACTCCGACCCCCACTGGTGGGTGGCACAGGAGGAAAACCAGAGGAAGAGAGGAGGCAGGAAACAAAGGAGGATGTCACACTAGCCCTGACCATGCCATGATGTGCAGAAGAAGGCAGTAGATATCTCCTTTTCCTCCCTTTGGAGGTGAAGGACAAACTCAAGGAAGAAACAGAACAACTCTGGACAGCTGGAGACAGAGCTTTGATGAAAATGAGGAAAAAACAGGAAAAAGAAGAGATGATAAAGGCTGAACTCACTCGACTCAACATCACTCTTCCCACGTTCCCTTTGGGTTCTAATTTTTAACTTCTCCAGACTAAGGAGAAACGAGAGATGATAAGGGATGACAGGGAGAAGCTGACTTGGGCACCAGCCATGTAGGGAGCTGGCAGAGCCTTCTGCAGCAGCCAAAGCCTACAGAAATCTCTTGATCTGTTTTTTTTTTTTCCCTGAAGTGATGAGACAGCAGGGGAAAAACAACTGTCTGAGATAGCCTCAGTCCTGCGCTGGAAGGACCAGGAGATTGTGGAGCTGCTGTGCCTGGAGGGGAGGGAACAATCCACCTGCAAGGCTGGATGGGGCTTGGAGCAAAAACTCTTCGATATGACAAACCACAGAATCCTTAAGGCTGAAAAAGCCCTCTCAGATCATCAAGTCCAACCATTCCCCCAGCACTGCCAAACCCACCCCCAAACCCTGTCCCCAAGTGCCACGTGCACACGTTGTCTGAACACTTCCAGGGATGGAGACTCCACCACTGCCCTGGGCAGCCTGTGCCACTGCCTGACCACCCCTTCAGTGGAGAAATATTTCCTGATAATCCAACCTAAACCTCCCCTGGCACTTCCCTTGGTTTGAACATTAAACATGCAAAAGAGGAGGAATACAGGAGCACAGGGTGACAGTGGAATTTCAGCTCAATGAGAAAAACAGGATGGTTTGGGCTAGAAGGGACCTTAAAGCTCTTCCTATTCCATCCTTGCCATGGGCAGGGACACCTCCCACTATGCCAGGCTGCTCCAAGCCCTGCCCAACCTGGCCTGGGATACTTCCAGGGATCCAGGGGCAGCCACAGCTTCTCTGATGATTATTCTTATTGTTTTTAGTAAAACAGAGTATTTTTTTGCCGTTGCCTTCCTGGAAACAGCAAGACTTGTTTTGGCTGCAGTCCCCTCAAAAATTTCATCTGCTGCAGACACCTAACAGGGAACGTTTAGGGCCAAAATCTAAAAGTTTGGAAAAATCACATGGAATTAAGAAGAGCCTTATTTTGGAGTATATAAATACATAAAATACTTCAGGAGTACTATTTATGGGAAATCCACAAATAAAAAAAATTAAAAGGCAGTGCCATTGGTCCTGTTATTAATTAAATAATATTTTCTTTTATTTTTAGCTGTGCCGTTAACTCTCCTACACATCAGGGTCCTAAAATATCCCCACATCTGGGAAAAGTCTTTTTCCATGTCAGCACTTGGATGCTGTCCCGCGGGATAAATCCGCCACACGCATGCAGCGCTAGCACCAAAGTGATTTTAACTCGTGACTCCTATAAATCAAACACTGGGAAGCTGCCCCTCTGCCATCAGCTTAATTAAACCCTCTCTGCTTCTCCTGAGGAGAGCGATGGGTCCCAGCTCTGACAAAGCTGGAATTCAGAGTGCTCCAGTGGCTCTCCAGCTCCTGGGAGGTCCGGGAGAAAGTCTGAATGAGCTCAGCGGATACGTCACGGCCGGGGCTTTGGAAAAGCTTTAAAAACCTTCATGCGAAAAATCCCTCCAGCTGACACTTCCCTGAACAAAGAACCCCAAACTCACTGCCCCCTGTGCCACGGCCCTGGTCCTGAGGAGTGTGTGGAGAGGGGAGGAAATGGGATCCTGGGAGCAGTAGCTCCCCAGGGCCCCGTGTGCAGGGCTGACCCAGGGCCAGGGCTGGCACCCGCGGTGGCAGCACTCCAGGAGGACAGCATTGACGTCAGTGACTTGTGTAACCATCCTGCCTCAGCCCCAGCCCATAAACACGGCTTTGGGGGTGGCTGTGTGTGGGGGGAGTTGTGGCTTTCACTCTTTGATCCAGCCCTCACTGGTTGTGTTTTCCTGCAGGACTGGAACAGAGGGAATATTTGGAGGAAGCTCCGCTGTAAATGAAACCGCCGCGATCCCAACGGCCGCCTGCCACGGGCTGCTCCTGAGCCCCAAACCTGCTGCTGGAATTGCTGCTTTCCTCAGGAAAGGCACCCCTGGGACTCCTTGGGAGGAGCATTCTGAAAGCCTCAAAGCAGGACAAACCCCAGAATGGGCTGTGCTGGGAAGGGACCTTAAACATGATGCAGTTCCATCCTCCCCTGCCATGGCAGGGACACCTCCCACCATCCCAGGCTGCTCCAGCCTGGCCTTGGGCACTTCCAGGGATCCAGGGGCAGCCACAGCGGCTCTGGGCACCCTGTGCCAGGGCCTGCCCACCCTCCCAGGGAGCAATTCCTTCCCAATATCCCATCCAGCCCTGCCCTCTGACAGTGGGAAGCCATTCCCTGTGTCCTGTCCCTCCATCCCTTGTCCCCAGTCCCTCTCCAGCTCTCCCAGAGCCCCTTTAGGGCGTGGAAGACGCTCTGAGCTCTCCCTGGAGCCTTCCCTCCTCCAGGCTGAAGTCTCTTAAGTCTCTCAGCCTTTCAGCAAACACTTCAAGAAATCTGAGTAACTTCTCTCACAAATACTTCCTGGAGTTGTCATACCTGAGAGAGGTCCAAGGATGAGAGGCCCAGGGATGCTGGAGGTGGAGCCCACACACACCCCCCCGCACCAGGCACCCCAAAATCGCGCGCTTGAAGCTGCTGGGGAGGAAAAAAGGCATCCCAAGCTTCGTGCCTACCTTGTTGATGTGCAGCTGCTGCTGCTGGAATTGCTGTTTGTGTTTCTCCAGGAACTGCTGGTGCTGCTGCTGGATCACCAGCTGCTGGAGGGCCTGGGCGTTCTGGGGCAGGGGAGCAGACTGGGTGCGCCCGAGCGGGCGGTGCTGCCGCAGCTTGTGGATCGAAGGGGAGACCCTCTCTCCACCCACCAGGGGCTGTGCGTGCAGGGGCAGTCCTGAAAGATACCAGTCTGAAGATAATATGGAGGAAAAAACAGCAGAGGAGAAACAAGAGGAAGAAGAAAGGAAGGGAGAAAATGGCTGTTGAGTAACGCTGATGGTGACAGTGATACCATGTCAAACCCAGCCACCTCGCCACCTACAACTGGAGCCGCCTTGAGAGAGAGCAGATAAATTAATTACCACTGCACGGAGCAATGCTTTGCTGGGTTTGAGCTCTGTGTCTGCCTGGTGACTCAGAGACCCTCTGCAAACATTTAATTTCTTGAAACCAGCAACACCTCACAGACCCTTCTGAGACCACAGAAGTCTGGAGGAGTTTAAACCTCAAGCGTGCCTTGGTTTAGGGACTGATCTCAGGTTCAAGCTGCAGGGACCAGCAGTTATCCCTCATGGGGGCTCCCTGGATACTCCCTTGATGACAATCAAGGAGTGCAGGCAGCCCCTGGCTGTGCTCTGCTCCACACACAGGGATGGAGCATCCCTGTGATAAGCCCTTGGCCAGCTCTGAGCTGGGAAAAGGACTGTTTCAGGAACATGGGAGCTGCCAGGCCTCAGTGCCTCTGCAGCAAGAGGGTAAGAGAGGCCAAGGTGACAAAGAGCTGGAACTGTTTCCATCACTGTCCTGTGCAGACATGTCAGTGAGTTAAGGAAACCCAAAAGGTTATTTTGGGATAACTGGGGTTACTGACACACCCTTGGCGATTCGGGAGTCACTGACAGCTGCCGTGTGAAATACCCCCCAAGCTCTGGGAAGGACACATCTTTAGGAAGTGTCCTCTTTCTTTAGCAGTTCTTGGGGTGAGACAGTTCCTGCCTAGCTATTGGAAAACACTCTTCTGAGAAAGCTGGGACACCAGCTACGCCCACCAAAGCCCAGCCCAAGGCGGGAGGAGCTGAGGATACACCTTTACATTCGTTACACCTTGGGATAAAAAGGCACTGCTGGGAACTGCTGCCTCACTAACAGGGGTAGGGCTGCAGTCACTTTTTTTTGGGCAAGAAGCCCTCTGCTCTCCTCAGGCTTTGGTTTAGGAGAGGGTCAAGCTGCCCAGAAGCCTGCAGCCAGCTCAGTGCTGAGGATTAGAAACACCTTGACATTTGTGTCCCAGGACGTGACCTCCTTTCCCAGTGATTCGCAGAACTGCCCTACGTGGAAGGAGTTGACTCATGTGAAAACCTTTTTTCTCAGAAGACTTAAGGAGTTTCTCCCACTCTCTGCTTTTTTCTGAAAGGAATCATGTGAAAGGGTATTTGATTTTATAAATGCATGTCTCCACAGATGTCAGTGTGTACACACACAGGTCTGCGTACGAACACACGGATAATTGGCAGAGATGTGCTCCTTTTCCCTGAGAGCACAGCTCCTCCTCCCAAAAGCTCCAATCAGACAGCAGAGCTTGCACACAGTATTTTGGAAGACTACCTTCCTCCAAGGCAATGGCCAAAGTGCTCCTGGGAAAGCTTTCCAGGAGACACCATATCCATGGAATCCTGGAATGGCTGGGCTTGGGAGGGACCTTAAAACTCACCTCATCCCACCCCCTGCCACGGGCAGGGACACCTTCCACTATCCCAGGTTGCTCCAAGCCCTGAATAAGTTCCATGAGGACTATGGAACATCAGGACACATACCACAACATGAAGGATACTACCCGGAGTAACCTGTCCCAAAAGGAATGCCACAACTAAGGAATTATGGTCTAGCTTCCCAAACTGGCCATGTCTACCCTCCAGCACAGAGAGAGCCATCACAGCTGGATAATTCTGCAGCTGTCAGGGGACTATCTCCAGAGCTCAAGGCTCTCCAGCAGAATCCTAATAAACTCCACTTTGTTTCCAAGGAATTTCCAAGTATCAACTGCAGCTGGGCAGCCGGTGCACTCAAGGCTTTGGGGAGCACGTGTGAGTTCGCTGTCTCTCAGCTGCTGCCTCTGGAACGTGTGTTTCTCCCTGCTGCTGTGTCCTGACTCCTCCTGAGTGTTGGGCTGTAACACGTTGTACTCGCTCAGGAAACACCGCGTGGAGCAGGTGGAGTAGAAGGAATTTGCTTGGAAGCCAACACAGCACGCTGGACCACTCTTCTCTGCTTCAGCTTCCCCATATCTACATGCTCCTAAGCTTATCCCAAACCCATGGATATTCCTGGGATTTGGATGTACAACCAGCCATGAGCTGCAGTGCTTCAGGGGCTGACACCTCCTGAGAACTTCCATTAGAAATGGAAGGAAGGGAAGGAAAACCAACACGTCAGTAACTGAGGCAGAACATCCTTTGTCCCAGTACCACACACAGGAAACCAGGAACGCATCCCAGTGGGAATTATTGCTTTGAATCCAGCCTATTTATTGCCACAGGCCTTCCCACAGGTAGCTCATTCTGAAACTCCAGCACCGGGAGTGACTCACGGCAATTAAGGTCCTGGAAAGGGAACGCACACAAACAAATCCAATCTGCTGGGAGGCAGCTGATCCTGCCACGGTTTTGCTATTTATGTTAATGGTGGAAAGGAAGTGCTTTGATCCATGATTTTCTAAGTGCGTGCCTTTCATATCCTCATGGAATAGAAAGCATCCATGGAAAACAGGAATTGTTAAGATGCAACATTTTTGTCCTCACTTTGATCTGAACTGGTCAGAACTCCAACAAATAAGAGTTTTCAATTTTTACCTAGCAACTTCTGCTGTCTTGATGGAATAACAGCATTTATTTTCATCTCACCAAAATGAGGTGGGAGATCTGGTTTTAGAAAAAACACCACTAATCAATGAATCAGCAAACACATCCCGAAAGTTTCATGTTCTACCTGCAGGGGTTAGAGGTGGTGCAGGACCTAGAGGCTGCCTTGACAACAACCCAACGGATCCCTGCTGGCTCCCTCTCTTTTCCAGGTGCCCAAGTGCTGCCCCCAGAGCACTCACCTGTGACCAGGGGCGTTTGTGCAGTTGGCTGTTCCAGTAAGACCATGTGCTGCAGGAGAGGGTTATGTGCAGTTCCCCCATCCCTCTCCAACGTTGTAGTGCTCAGGTAGGGAGTGAGGTGAGTGCCAGGGAATAAGGAGATCCGCTGCTGTAAGGTTGGGATTGCGAGCCTCTCCGCGTCCTGCTGGGCTTGTCCCGCCTGCAAACACACCACGGCACAGGGGTCAAGGGACATCCCAGAGGCTGGTCCCAACTCCAGTGGCATCCCAGAGGCTGGTCCCAACCCCACTTACGCTGGAAGGGCCAGTGGCAGGCAGTCCTAGCGTGATGTTGGGCAGGGAGGGCGAGGTGTAGAGCGGGAGCTGCGTCACGGAGCCCTCGCGGTTCACGAGTCTGTGAGCCAGGCTGGTCTGGAAAGGAGAGCGAGAACGGGGCCCTGGTGAGAGCCCATCCCCAGAGCCCACCAGGACACAGCACAACCACCAGGACAACACAGCAGGAGGGGACACAGACTCCCCAGAGCTGGAGGGGACCCACCAGGATCTCTGATCCAGCTCCTGGCCCTGCACAGACACCCCAACACCTCCACCCTGGGCATCCCTGGCAGCGCTGTCCAAACACTCCTGGAGCTCTGGCAGCCTCAGGGCTGTGCCCATTCCCTGGGGAGCCTGGGCAGTGCCCAGCAGAACCTTTCCCTGAGATCCAACCTAAACCTCTCCTGACACAGCTACGTGCTGTTCCCTTGATACTTGTCCTTCTCAAGCACTTGCCCTTTTAAAGATAAACCAAAATATCTTAAAAAAAAAAATAAAAAGCTTTACAATTGATGTTTTTCTCTTTAGCAAATAACAGACAATTTATGTTATTTACTAGCATGTGTTAGCATAAATCAGACTTCACAATCTCATCCAAAACCCTTAAGGTTGCATTTACAGAGCTATTTCCTGATTTTCAGGGTGAAATGCAAAATTTGCTCAGTTATCTTAGGGGCATTTGAAGCAAGAACACTTTAGCAAAAATACCTTTAATTTCCAAACAAGACTGATTTGAAATACGCACTAGAAAACCCATTATAAAAATTACAATAAAGTGCCTGATTTTCCTGTTAGGAAACCAGCGTTCTGATCACCCTGAAGTCTCTGCAGGTGATTTTCCAACATAAATAGAATTTAGACTTCAAGAAGACTTCTACAGAAATCTGTTGAACTCAGGTGCTGCTGTGAAAAAGGGGATTTTGTTTAACTTAATATTCTATTATGGGACAATCTGTAGCTAAGTCGTGGCTGTCCCATCCCTGGGATTGTTCAAGGCCAGGTTGTTCCACCCCCTGCCATGGTGGGCAGGGACACCTTCCACTATCCCAGGATGCTCCAAACCCAAAATCCAGCCTGACTGTGGGCACTTCCAGGGATGAGGCAGCCACAGCTTCTCTGGGCAGCCTGTGCCATTTTTTTTTAACAGCCTCGTTGTCAAAAAACTTCATTTTTCTCTCTAATCTACAGTGACTCTCCATGTGATTATTTGTACCCACACACTTCTCCTTCCAAGTGATTTTTGAGCACTCCTGGCAATTTTGCTTTAATTTAAATTACACAATGTCAGTGTGCCATTGAAAATAAGATACTTATTGTCAGCAGAGGAATGAAATATTTTACTGATATCATAAATGAAACAAAACTACATCCATTTTCCCTTTGAACAATCAATACTCTGGAGTTATGCCTCAAAGCCTCTCCTGGGGATTTGATACAGAAAACAGAGGAGAGAAGAACACAGCAGCTTGATGCTCTCAGCATATGGGATTTGGCAGCATTATCATCACTTTAAACACACAGCTCCCATCTCTGGGCTGTGCACAAATGGGCCTGAATTGCACACAGCCATTTCTGAATGCACAATTTGCAGCTGTACTCAAGCAGTTTCTACAGGCTTGTACCAACTGCAGTGGCAATGAATGCTGTGTGCCTTTCAGAGAGGGAAAAACCTTTAAAAACAGCATTTCTAAACAGAAAGTGCCTGTTCTGAAGGAGGCAGGGCTGCAGCCTTTCCCCACTGAAGGCACTCAGATGGTGAAGGTGGACACCATCTCCCAACATACCTGCTTCAAGGGCTGATGCAGCAAACTGAGCAGCCAGTGAGATGTATTTCTCACTTGAAACAAAACACAACTTCATCTTTTCAGAAACACTCAAATGTTTCTAAACATTTAATGGTGGGAGCATGGGAAATCCTGGTCAACTGCTATTAAAGGGACCTCCAACACTTGAGCTCCCAGGTCATACAGCTCCTACTGAAGAAGAAGGTTTTAAAGACACCAAACTGCACTCATTTTTTCCCAAATGCAGACCAACGGGTCAGCTGGGATCACATGACATGAATGCTGAAATAAAATGCAGAGGTTTTTTGGGGGGGGGGAAAGTGAAAGGCTTGGGCAGGACAGGGTGCTTTTTTCCAAATCATTTGCAGTGCTCGTGCCTCAGCCTAAGTCACAAAACTGCAGCATTACAAGCAGTTGATGGAAAGGCTTTTTTCTTGTGGTCAGTGTCCATTTGATTAGGTGCTGGTGGTCCAGTCCCAGAAGATCAGCTCCAATTATTTAGCTGAACAATCAAATAGAGGAGGAGAATGCTCCAGCTTCACATTCACCTGCAGGAGCTCACTCCAACTTCATGGAAAGGTTTGGGCTGGAAGGGACCTTAAAGACCATCAGGTTCCAACCCCCTGCCCTGGACAGGGACTTGTGAGAAGCTGCCTGCTCTGTTTATATCACAAAAAAAACCTGTCAAATCCACTTGTTTTTCCATCAGCAGCAACTGGGGATTTGCAGTTTGCTAAGGACAGACAAGACTGACAGCTCTTGGATCAGCAAAACCAAAACTCAGTGCTTGTCCTCCTGGAGCAAGTGAAGCCTCCACCTCACACCATCTTTATCTTCACACTAATCACCCAAATCTGTACGGTTTACTTTGGACTAGAGGGGCTGGAATGTGTGCTGGATAATTTGGCAGGGCAGAGGGTGGAGAAGGAGGCATAGTCCCCCATATTAAATACTGTTACACCACATTAGAAATAAAAATAAAGTGAGAATCTGTACAAAACTAGAAAGCAATAAGGGCTGACATTTCCACCATCAGAAGGCCTTTTCAATCCTAAAGGAATATTTGTGGAGAACAAGCCCAAGCCTGTTTGTGGAGCCCTGGTGTTCAGACAGACTCTATATTCATGGGGAGAACAGCTACTGGATAACAAGAAATGCACCAGTAACATCAGACAACCACACTGGTTTTCTACAGGCACAGTTTATAGTGGGAGCCAGCTCACATGGCCCAGACCCCTCAGAAAAGCTGGGATCCAGGATTCCTGAACACAGGAGCTGCTGTGCTCAATCCAACCCCACCTCACCCAGTCCAACACCCTGCCCTGGACATCCATCGATGCCTCGAGCGATGGTGAAAGTTTATGGGGTTATAAACCAGCACATGGCACCAAGCTTTCAGATCCCCAGCTGTGGAGGGAAAGTTTAAACCCATTCCCTTTAATCCAGTTCTGGTCTGGTCATATTTAGACCAGCCTACTGCACACAATAAATCCACCCCATACACAAGAATAAATTCCCCAAACATTAAAATACTTGCATTTGACCTGGCTGAATCCCTTTATTTTTACTTTCTCCTCACTACAAAACCACTGCAAGTTACCACAAGCTGCCTGTGAGCTGGTTCAAGCCAGATTTAATAAACAGATAAGGCATCCTGTCAGCCCAGGCTGAGAGGTAATTCCTAAAGTCTGCTCCAAGTCACAAGCCGGGGTTTTCCTTACGTGTGGTTTAGCCCTAAAACTCTCCAAAGCTGATGAATGTTAAAAACCAGAGGGAAGGAGGGCTCTGTACCTCTGCTTGGATGCTCGTGACTGATCCTGCAATTCCATTCTCAGTGCTGATGTTGTTGGAGCTGTTGTTCGGAGAGCTGGGACCAGATCCAGGAGCACTGTTGCATGCAGAGTCTGAAAAACACATCCAAAACCAACTCTGAACATTAGAAACCATCTCTCTGATGGGATTTAGACAGATAACAACCCCTCAAGTTTTGTTTTGGATAAAAGTAGCCCTCCTCCTCCTCCCCTTCTTCCCCCTAAATCTTCCCAGGGCTCTTAAAATACCAACAAACACTTTCAGATGGTTCATCCAAGTACCTACTCAGCATATTTAAGTCTTCTCCCCACGGGGATTTCTCTTAAGAGTGTATTAATAACTTGAAATATGATTGAAAGATGATATAAGACATGGAAGGTTTGAAGAGGTCAGACTGGAGGATGCAGGAGTTTTTCTGCTTCATTTTTCTAAAAGTGCCTCTCTCATCCTCTTTCCCTCCAATCCTGAAGACACCTCCTTGCATCAGACTTCCCTCAGAAGGTCTCTCACCTGCTCTATGGCACAGCTGCCAGTGCTCCTCCTTTTCTTTGGGAAGGTTAATAACATTAAAACCTTTTCTTTTGAGCTTTCCCTATTCCCAAGCATTTGCAGCAGGAGAATCTCCCAGCAGCTGCCATGGCTCAGGCTGCAGCAGGCTCCTCGTTGCTCCAAGAGGAATAAAAACTAATTATTACAAGGGCCTGGAGGGACAGGACACAGGGAATGGCTTCCCACTGCCAGAGGGCAGGATTGGGCGGGGTTTGGGCAGGAATTGTTCCCTGGGAGGGTGGGCAGGCCCTGGCACAGGGTGCCCAGAGCAGCTGTGGCTGCCCCTGGATCCCTGGCAGTGCTCAAAGCCAGGTTGGAGCAACCTGGTCAAGTGGAGGGTGTCCCACCAGAACCCCCTGCGTTCTTCAGGGATTAAACATAATTTCTATTCCCTAAAGTGGGACTGCTTTAAAAAGTTATTTTCCATTTAGAAGTCCCCTCTTACCATGAGAACTCAGATACTTTTCTAACAGGCTCCAGGCTGGCTTCTTGAACCAGCCAGTGAGAAATGGGAGCTTCCACTGCCATTTCTGAAGGCTTTGCTGAGAGAAATGGTCAGCCAGCAGAGGCTGACTTATCCCAGGAGCCACATGCCACATAGCATTGTATGAGTGAAGGAAATTGGATTTTTGGGTCTGAAAGCCTGCCAGAACTCATGGAGGGTTTGGAAAACATTCTCAGGCACAGGCTGCGACTGTTGGGGCATCCTGTGCAGGGCCAGGGTTTGGACTGTATTTATCCTTGTGGGTGCCTTCCAACTCAGGATACTCTCTGATTCCACCATTCTTAGCTCTTGAAATCATCCTTCCCCTCTGCAGAGAGGCTCTGACACAGAGAAGTGCTGAGCCACCCCAGGGTCTCCCAAACCCACCCTGCTGTCTAAAGGGAGCTCCCTTTGAGTTTGCTGGAGTGATGATCGTGTGCCTTGGAGCGAGACAAGCCTGGCAAAGCTGCCACTGGGTGGTACTTACCCACACACAACCCTAGATGGTGCTAAGAATTAACTTTATGGTAATCTCCTCCTCATGTTCTTTACTCTGATCCCACTTACAAACTTTACTCCCGGAAGAACAGGACTTTTCAACAAGAAACTATCAAGTGAGTAGTCAAAGTATCAGCTGCATGTATAAAACCCGTGGGTCAAGAACCTCTCCCTGTTTTCCATCCCAGCTGACACAGCTCCAGGTGTGTCTCGGGTCAGAGGGCGCAGAGACCAGAGCTGTCCCTCACGAGGAAGCTGCAGATCAAGGCCTGACCTCAGCCTCCCCCAGGCTGGACAACCCCAGTGCTCTCAGCTTGGTTCCCCCTGAGGCACACGAAGGAGCCAGGAATGCATTCTGGAAGAGGAGAAGGGGGTGAGGAATTGAGGAACTGTCACTTACCCGCCGTCCCTGTGACGTCCAGCGGGCGCTTCTTGAGTGCCGTCACCACGGGCCCGTCCTTCCTGCGCAGGAGGGGGCTGCTCCTCCTCTCAGCAACCTTCTGCTTTAGTCTGGAGCGCAGCTTCAGGTTGGGCTCAGAGGCTGGGCAAGACAAGGAAATGGTGTTTGGGTTAAAAGTGTCTCAGCAGTGTTTTACCCAGACTGAGTTGAGTTGGCTGCAGTCGAGCATTTGCAGGAGGTTAATTTAAATTAGGTCATTTGCTAACAAATATTTGGAATGCAGACTTTTTAATGTAACAAACAGGTCCCAGCCCATGCAACATCTGAACTCAACAGCGGCAGGCATTTGAATTGAAAATATAATAATCATCCTGCAAAGTCTGCTCTGAACGAGGACACTGATGCACGAACTGCTGACAGCTCATGGGGGTTAGTGCAGGGCTTGCCACCTCTGCCCAACCTGCTCCCAACCCAGCAGCAAACCCAACTGATGGGATCCAGGGAATCAGCAGAGGAATGGGTGAACCAGCTGAGATGCTGCTGTTGGTTATCTCTGATGTGCTGCTGGAATGGGCAGCTCCACACCCTTGGAGTCATCCAACCCCAGGGAGAGCTGGCTGAGGGAGGGATGCTAGGGCAAGGGGAAAGAAAACACCAAAATCAAACCCCACAAGCAAAGCAGGTGATTGTCTCCCTGCTGGGTCACCCTCAACTTGCAGACAGATGAGCCTGTGTCAGCTGGAGCCAGTGTCAACTCAAGGGAAAGGGCATGAGAGCGTGGTCAAGGAAAGCCAAGGCCAGGGAGGAGGAGGTTTCTTTGTTTATTTGGGAAACAACTTGGGTTACATCATCACAGCCCCACAGTTCAACCCCGTGGAAGAGCACATCAGACACTTGGGAAGGTCCGGGCTGCCCAGGGCAGGTGGGGATGCATCTCCTGTGACCTCAGCCTTGTGTACAGCACACTTTCAAGAGAGACTCCCTCCAGATCCCAAAAAGCCAAGGCAGAGCTCCTGGTAAGCCCCCACGCCCCCGGGGCCAGGAGAGCCGGTGACAGCCCAGGCATTATCGAGTCTCCATCGAGCCATGAAGCGTTAATTCAAGACCCCTCCTGCAAGGTGATTTCCTCTGCACGCTTTCTGACCTCCTGAGTCCTGAGAGAAACACCTGCTGTGGGGTTTGAGGGCTCCTGACAGAGCTGAGCTGCGTGGACTGGCCCCATCCTTCCCCTTCCCCAACCTCCCAACAACTCTGCTGCTCAATCCCTCAGAACCAGCAAATCCCGTGCTCAGTCCATTACCAACCAACACAATCCAGGACCAATAATCAACATTTCTTCAGAAGAATTAAAACAGGGTTTACAAACAGATTTGAATTAACTCAGTCTGGCTGCAGCTGTATTTCCCTACAGTTGGCTTTGACCACCGGGTCACATCAAAGATCAAGCCTGTCGACGTTAATTGCAGGGCTCAAAAAATCAGAAGGCTGATGAATTCAAGATCAAATGCTTGAAGTTAAGCCATCAAAACAGTGCTTTGATGGAATTTTTGGGAGGAGGAAAAAAAAAAAAAGAAAGGAAAGAGCTTTTTCATGAACACTTTGGACAGAAAAATGCCAGCAAGAGATAAAGGGAGAACTAAAAAAAAAAAAACGTGCTTCCTCAAGATGATGCTTCAAATGCTGAATGAAGTGCATTAGCAAGGGGGGAATTATCTTAGAGAGAGAGAGAATTTGCATATAAAATGGCAGGGGACTGAATGCAAATCTGCTTCCTGGGCAGTACTGAAAAGCAGACCAGCTCAAATACTAGCTCAGGCTCCAAGCAGCAACTTTGCTCCAAGTTCTCTTCGAAACCGAAGCTGACTTACGATTTTAAGAGCAGTCTTTGGGTAGACACCTCCTCCCACATCCTTACATTCACAGCTTTAATTGCTCCCAATTTCTGAGTGCTAATAGCTGCCTGGATGCCACAATCATGGCTGGAAGGAGATGATCTTCAAGGTCCCTTCCAACAAAACCACTCCGGGATTCTGTGTCACAGCTGGATGCTGATATATCCATTTTAAATCAAGGAAATCCAAGCCTGTGCCACAGCTCTTGGAAGGATCTGTCCTCTGACAGAGGAAAACACGGCAAGAAAAACTGTATTCCAGCCCAAGTTTTATTCCTGGTGTTCAGCTGAGGGATGGCTTCTGTTGGCAACACACAAGTAATTAGGTGGCTTTCAAATACAGAGAAGGAATGGGTTTGAAACACCTTAAAAATGGGCAGGGAAACGAAAGATTTGGGGTCACAGATCACCCAGCACATCCCATACCTAAAGCCACAATAAAAACCTCCTTCCATATAACCAGAGGTGAACAAACATAGAAAATGACAGCCTTAAAAGAGAAAATACCTCCAGCACAAGTGATTGCCAAAGCAACGCACTGGAATTTGTCAGATTAAACTATTTTAAGGCAAAATCACTCTGTGTTTTCCCATTCTGCTCCCTCAGCTGGGGGATGGAGTTTCAAAGCACCAAAAGGTCTATTTAAAGCCCCACTCTGATTTCACTGTTTATCCCTCAGATATAATCCCAAATCTAACATGGCATCAGGACCCCCGAGAGCATAATCCCTGCACAGCTTTAATTGGCTGCTCCAGAGCCCAAAGTAGGTGAATTAAAATTCAGCACAGGCAGCGCAGCCCAGCCTCAAACTCACAGAATTTACATAAAACCTATTTTATAGTAAAAGGTGGGAGCTTCCAGCAGAGGCATTTCCAAAGCTCCAACCAAGAATTTGGGCTTATTCAGATGGTTTTTAAACTATTATATAATGAAAATATTTTTAAGCTGAAGAGAGCTGTCTTTCACAAGTCTAAAACAGGAATTTAAACAAGACAGAAGCACCAATACCTGGCAGTCAATGCAGGTTCAGTGCTGTCTCAGGAACACTGATTCCACTGGAAATCTCCCCAAATTCACCCCACCAGGCAGTATGCCCAAACAAAGCCTCGCTAACTAGAGTAAATCTAAAAACTGGAGACTAAATTACAAAACCTAAGTTAAAAAATTACTGCTCCTCTATGTCTCCAGGTGAAATATTTAAAACAAATGCCATGAAATTATCGAAATTCCCCTCCAGCAAACACATGAAGTCCATGCCCAAATCTGAGTCAGCTCCCACAAAGCCAGTGGGATTTCTTAAGCACTGACATACTTAATTTGGCCTATAATAAGGATTTATACAAAGAATATTTTGTTTTCCTCCTAGTAAACTAATAACCAGAACATAAGCCAAAAGCTTCCCTCGTTTTCACAGGCTCCAGCCCAAGTTACCCCTCTCATACGTCACTGAGTGCAGCAGGACTCATGTAATCCAATTCTTCCAACATTTGTGTCATTCCCATTGTTTTTTTTCCTAGAACTGCAGCCCCCGAGCTGCTGAACTAATTGGACATTAAGTGTGTGGAAGTCAAAACCCCACCACGTCCTGGGCAGAGTTTGCCCTGTTCCCACTGCCCATCCACATTTGTGGGATAAAAGCAAACAATGCAGCAGGAAAGCCCTGCCCCCAGTCCTTGAACACCTTCATTTCAGCAGGTGGGGACTTTATTCATTATTACTACTATTAGTTTTTTATTTAAATTATTATTATTATGCTGCTTCAGACTAAGCTTTACCAGTCAGGCAAAAGCCAACAGAATTATCTTGTCTCCCTTCTAACATCCACGAGAAAACTCCATGAGCAGAGGGAACTTAGGCTGAAGAAGGGAAAGGTGAAATGGGTGAGGGTGCCCAGAGCAGCTGTGGCTGCCCCGGGATCCCTGGCAGTGCCCAAGGCCAGGCTGGACGAGGTTTGGAGCACCCTGAGATAGTGGAAGGTGGGATGGGCTGGGCTTTGAGGACCCCTCCAGCCCAATCCTGGGGTTCTATTTTGTTTGGTCTCCTACTGGAAGAGGTTTCTCTTTCGGAGCTCCGCTGACAGCTGCCCTCAGGAAGTGTCTTCATGATTCCACAACTGTCCAGGCTGGAGGAGACCTCTGAGATGACCGAGTCCCACCATCCATCCAGCAGCATCACAAACCGTGTCCCCCAGTGCCACATCCAGTTTTCTGAACACTTCCAGGGATGGTGACTCCACCACTGCCCCTGGAAGCCTGTCCCAGTGCCTGACCACCCTTTCAGCGAGGAAATTTTCCCAAATATCCAAGTGAAATGTTATTTTTGGATCAGACAGACTGACATCCTCCACTTGGAGCAGGACAGGGTGTTTCCAGCAGGGATTTCTCCGGCAGGTCAGGGCCTCCTCTCAGTGTGTGGGTCTGTGGGAGGCCAGGCTTCCAACCATGCTGGCTCAAACTGCAGTGACACTCCATGCCACACAGAGCTCTGAGATTTCCTCTGGATTACACTCCCACGTTACACCAGGGTTTCTCACTGGTCTATTTTCCTCCAAACAACCTTTTGTCCTAAAACAAACCACTCCAAACACTCCAGTAATCAGAACCAGCTCAGCGGGATATTACGCTTTCCTCTACAAACGCAGCATTGTAATTGTTGACAAATCCTTTCATTTTCCCTTTTCTTTCTTTTTAAATGCAACAAGTTCTTACCAGTTTCACCTGCTTAGCTGCAAACAATACCCAAACAACTCCAGGTTTCTGCAATACCAACATCATCACAGGAGGCTTTCCTCTCTCAGGCTCCTCTCTTTTGCATGGAAGAAGAATCAGGGAGTCACAGAAGCGTTCAGGCTGGAAAAGCCCTCTAAGATTGAGTGCAGGCATTAACCCAGCACTGCCAAACCCACCATGAACCCATTTCTCCCCCAGAAACATCCCACAGGCACATCCACAGTGACTGTCTAGGCAGGAAATTCATCAGCCAAAGGTGTCCCTGGCAAGCTCCCACTCAGGCATTCAATGGAGAATCCCAGAACAGGTTGGGTTGGAAGGAACATTAAAGCTCATTCAGTTCCACACAGCAGTGCTACTGGAGGGGAAGGAAAAGCCAGGATCCAGAGCCTCAGTAATGCTTCAAAACAGAGTCCTGAGCAACCTGTCCAGTGGAAGGTGTCCCTGCCCAGGGCAGGGGGTGGAAGCAGATGAGCTTTAAGGCCCCTTCCAACCCAAACCACTCCAGGATTCCGTGACATGGTCCAGCTCTCCACAGGATTTAAAATCACCCCAAAACAACCACAGAACCCAAGAGGAAAAGCACGTCAAGAAGGGAAATAACTCCCTTTACATCTACATGATGGTGGCGGTGTCACCATGCTGTTTCTAAGGAACAGCATGTTTTAATGCATCCACTGCTCGAGTTTCAGAGAGCAGGGAATGCCACCAACAACCCTGTTCCCGGGGAGAAAACCAGGACAGGATTCCTCAGAAATGCAAAACTGACAAGCTCTGCTAAAACCCACTTCAGCAGCTCCAGGCAAGGTGTTGACAAAAAACTCTTGGGGTTATCAAAACAGGCTGTCCCAACAGAGAGTCTAAAATCATTCCGTAAGGATTCTCCAGAGACTCTCCTTAGAGGACCCTGGTGCAGCCCATAAAGAATGTTATTGAATTTGGGAGGCACCAACCTTGATCTGGGAGCAGAAAAGGTCACTTAGAATCTCCCCTCTCAAAAGCTGTCAATAAAACTCTGACACTAAATCCTAAACAAAGGAAAGTCTCCAAAAGGGGAAATAAAAATCCTTGTGCTAATCCAGGTATTTAACAGCAAAGGCAGGAGCAGCACCAACCAAACCCATCTCAGTTCAGTGAAAAAAAAAATAAAAAGGAAGAACCCCAAAGTGCTTGGAGAGAGGGAGCAGAGTGAAATTAATCCCCCAGCCAGGCTAAGAAGAGGATTCAAGCAATGAGTAAGTGCACCAGGAAAACCATTTCACACTGAAATCAAACAGCCAAGAAACTGGAACATAATTTAGGAAAACAAATCAGAAGGAGTTGGATTTTGGGGCATGGGAGGCATCAGGAGCACGCTGTAGGAGCTGACTGTTCCCCCTGCTGAAGGCTTTCAAGCACTCCTACGAGATCATTCCTGCACATCCTCCCTCTCCCATAACCTGTGACCATCGGGATGCTTGAAATCAGAGTGAAACACGGAGTATTGCTAAAATGCAGTGAAATGACAAATTCCACGGAATCCCAGAATGGTTTGGGCTGGGAGGGACCTTAAAGCTCACCTTGTTCCAACCCCCTGCCATGGGCAGGGACACCTTCCACTATCCCAGGCTGCTCCAAGCCCCGTCCAACCTGGCCTTGGACACTTCCAGGGATCCAAGGGAATATTTATTCTCCCCAAAAATGTCTCAACCTGTGGGACATGCTCCCAGCTCTGCAAACTGGGAGAGATGATCATTCCAACTGCCTTCCCACCACCCCCTGAGCCGCCCTCTCCCCAGCAACGGTGCTGGTTGGATTCCAGCCCTGGTAATCAGAGCTGTATTGTGATGGGCTCTGTTATTTGAGCTGCAAATATTTAATCAAATTTAATAAAATTGGACTACACGATATGGCGGTTTTAAATTACCAGCACAAAGCCAGAGCACTGCCTGGTGCCAAAAATCTGAAAAGCTCACCCGTAATAAAGAACTTTATTTAGGATGGGCTCCAGCCTTCCCTGCCTTTTGTTTACACCAGACTGTTCAGGAGCCTTTCTTCTCCAAGCAACTTAACATTCTTGGCACTGGGAATTCTGCAGGATATTGCTGTGCCAGAGCCTGACGTGCTGTTGCGTTGAAAGGAAAATAAAAGAAAACAATGAAAAGGAAAAAAAAAAATTCTCCCCTGAACCTTACAAAAGTGAACTCGTTTGTATCCCACACCAGCGCCCAGGAGATTAACGCTGGTGCCCAAAAAGAACGAGCGCCAGCATTCTGGAAAACCAAAATCAGCTGAACGTCCCCCTGTTGGAAAACAGCAATGGCTTTGGTTGCTTCCACTCTTTAATAACGTGATTAGCTCCATTTATCATCCTTAATTCCCCCTGTCTGGCAGCAGGAGCCTGTTCAGCAGGAGCCTCGGTGAGATCCCAGCTTGGGAAGCGGCGCAGGGTGAGATGTGCAGATGTCTTCCTTCCCCTGCAGAAATTCCCTCCCAGGACACTGGCAGCAAGAAGGGCGACCGCTCCTCGAAGCCACTCTGACAAGGTGCCCCGAGGTGATGAGCCAGGCGAGTCTGGGAGCATGGCAAAGCCCATTTCTACTGTGGGAACGCTAATGAGGATCACCTGGCATCACAAGGCATAGGAAAGAGCTAAAAATCTCTTGGAATCAGGCTGCCCACAGGCCCTGAGCGATAGGTTTGGTGCCAAGGGATGCTTCCCTGCATGGAAATGTTGTGGTTCCCCAGGGCAGCCTGGAAGCTCTTCCATTACCCAGAAGCACAGAGGAGAGGATGCCCTGTCCTTCAGCAAATCCAGGCTTTTGGAGTCCTCCCAAAAGGGCACAATCAAAAGTACCATCACCAGAGCCACACGGGCACCTTTCCCTGGGAAAACCCACAGCTTGGAGTCAATTGTTGACTGGGCTCCTGTGTGCAGCTGAAGTGTTTGTTACGTGTCAGCCCAAGGGGGAACAGAGACAACTGCACTGAGGGAATGCATCCAGCAGGCCAGGTGCTATGGTCCATAATGAGAAGCTCCCAAAAGGGGAAAATTTCTTCACTGAAAGGATGGTCAGGCATTGGAACAGGCTGCCCAGGGCAGTGCTGGAGTCACCATCACCAGAAGCATTTAAAAAACCTGCAGATGTGGCACTTGGGGCCATGGGTTAGCAGTGGCCTTGGCAGTGCTGGCTAAAGGCTGGATGATCTTAGAGGGCTTTTCCAACCTTAATGATTGTGTGATCTTTCCAGAGCAGCTTTTTTTGCTGTCCTGAAGCGATTCCCAGCAGAACTGCTCCCTGGGAGAGGCTGAGATCTCCGAGCTCCCCGAAGGCAGCAGCCCTGAGCTGGCTGGGTTGGGAGCCCAGGCTGTGCTGGCTCAGGCATGTGATTCGGAGCTGAGGAGCACAGCCAAGCCAAACAACCTGGTTTACATAATGCAGGCTTAAGGAGTGACTGACCTGCTCAGCCACTGTGCAGGGAGAAGCCAAACTGAGAGAGAACTGTCTAGGTGTGAACCAAACCCTCGCAGGAAGCCCCGGTGCTTGCTCTGGCACAAACCCCCTTATTTACCTCAGGTACGAACTCGAACATAAAATGCAAATCCCCCAAGAAATGAACTTTTTCTCACTCAGCAAAACACGCTTGGGCTGGAGACACGCGGATCTCTGTGCGAGCTCTGGAGTTGGGAAAACATCTCCCAAGCTCAGACCCACGGCTCCGCCGTCTCCCGCGCTCCTCGCGCAGCCCGGAGCAGCCCCAGGCTCCCTGGAGCACTGGGAGCACAGTGGCAGGTGAAGGGGGAGCAGATAGAGACAGGACTCGGTAAATAATCCAGATTTTGGTAACACCCCTTCTTTTTCAGGGAAATCAGAGGAGCGGCCGACAGCGGGGCCAGCAGCAGCACGGCGAGGCAAGGGCAGCCCTACCTGTTTTTCTGAGAGGGAAGTCGTCTTTGGAATCGTACATCCCCAGGACTGGGTGGTTGTAGGTGCCGGAGACGCCGCTTTGGGGTGGGGAGCTCTGGTCCAGAGAGCTGTGCTGGGTCTTCCTGCATGGAAGGAAAGAGAAGGGACAAGCTTTACACGGGTGACACACAGAGGGGACGAGCGCAGCGCCTGCCACCTCAGGGAGGGGGGAACGGGGAACAGGCAAAGGCTTTTTCCTCCTGGTGCTCCTACAAAAATCCCCCCTAAAATCCAATTTACAGGAAGGAATCAACTTAGTTTTCAGTGTAAGACTCCACCTTGGCTCAGCTCATGCAAGTATTTAACCACGAGCACAAATTCTAAGCCTGTAACCTGGGCTGGGTTTTGCTAAGTCATGTTCCTGAGTCTCAGCACAGGTGGTGTTACCCCCCTCAACTTCAGCACAAGTGAACCTCTTCCCTCCCTAAAATAAACTCCAGGCTTAGCAGACATAGTCCAAGGCCACACAGGTGGCTCCTGCCTCTCCTCCTGCCTGTCCTCCCATCCCAGGAGCTCAGCAGAGACGGGGCCAAAGCACTCAGCACCTTTCCAGCTGAACTTCTCCAAGCTGGTAATTTATGGCTTTGTTTGAGCAGGCTGCTGGAAGTAAATTACAGTCTGTTTGCTGAGGATATTAAATAATGAATGAGTTTTCTCAGCCTCCTACCAGTTTGTTGGCTGCATCTTTCCTGCTTAATGACTTGTGCCCAGCTTTGCTGTTTCTCAGGAGCTCCACCAGCCTGGGAGAAGTCTCCAGTCAGCAGAGCAGCTCCATCAGCAGAATGACTGATTTAGCCATGCAGGTGGCACTCACTGGGCTCTCACAACTTAACTTTAAAAAAATAAAATTTAAACCCTTTATTTCTTCTAAAACCTGAAGGATTTGGGACAACAGAAAGAAAGCATTTTGTGGAGAAAAAAAAAGAAAAAAAAAAAAGTGAATATTTGCAATTTTGTATTGCCTAAAAATCAAGCTGAAAATGTTCCCCTTCAAAAGGCTCTTCAAGGAACCAAAATGAGCCATTCTCAGCTGAAAACTGCACGAGTTCCTGCGATTTCTTGAGCAGTACCAATCCCTTGAGTGCAAGCTCAGCTCACAAGTTGGCTCTTTGCTGAGATCCAGAGCATCAATTCCACTGCAAGTCAAAGCCTTCAAAAAAGAAAGGGCTAATGAAATGCCAGGAAAATACACTGAATTTTCTACATAATTTTACTACAAAAAGAAAAAAAAAACTCTGACATTTTCTACTTCAACATTTTCTACTCCCTTGGACCTTCTTGCAGGAGGTGTCCCTGCCCGTGGCAGGGCAAGGAAGGGGATGGGCTTTAGGGTCCCATCAACTCAAACCATTCTGGGATTCTCTGGAAGTATGAATGACTGTGGTTCCCCAATGCTCCCTGTTCATATCCCAGATTGCTCTGGGAAATAAACTGGGGCTCTTGCAGGGCTGTGTTTCCCACTGCCACCCACACCTACCCCGTGCTGTGCCACATCCCCACCCCTGAATGCCTCCACTTGCACTTCAATCTTCACCTGCAATCAAAACAGACCCAAACAGAAAAATGTTTGAGTTCCTCCTGGAAAGAGATGAAGCTTTTCCTGCTGGGATCTGCTCACTCTGTGGGAAGGCAGCACAGAGATGTTTCACTCCCAGCAATCCTGGACCATGTGATCCAAGAGCCCTGAGTCCCACCGAGTCACACAATGACATTTTTGGCTCTTCATGAGCAACAGACCTTTTTTTTTTTCCCCCCCCCACCCTCCTTTTTCTTTCTCTTTTTTTTTTTTTTAAATCATGACCTAAGCAGCACAATCGGGTACATTGAAGCTATTTTCACCACTTTGTTAGGGAATGTGCAAGAATTCAAAGGGCCTGTTTAGATGTGCTCCAGGGCTGCTGAATGACAGATATTGAGCTCTGCAAACAGGAACACATTCCCTGGCTCCAGGACTGTGAGCTGACGCTGCTCCCAGCAGCGTGCACTGCTCTGCGTGCCCCTTCAGGAATTTCAGAGCTCTGGAAGGAGAGGAAATCGGACACTCCACGGAGCCTGCAGGCATTCCTGAAAGCACATCCCCTCGTTCGAGGCATGCCCTGTCCCCCAAGCTCCTTCAGACACCCACGTGCACAGACAGAAAGGCTGGAGGGAGGATTGTGGAGGTCTTTTCCAACCTTGACGATTCCATGACTTGGCAGATCATGGCTCAAACATGTTCACCAGGGTGCACTGGATACACTTTCAGACACGTGTACCCATGCTGGGATGTTCTGTGCTCGCACCTGTGGGTGCTGGGATCATTCTGTGCATAATTTGAGGTGTAATTTGAAGTATAATTGTACCTCTCTACCTCCTCACCACACAAACACTCGGTGGAACTCCACTCATGGCTGTTTGCACACGGAGTGGCTGCTCCCCAAGCTCTGCTGACAACTGCCCAGGGAAATCACAGCGAGCAGAAATTCCTGGTGCTGCCCAGCGGGATCAGAACCCACAGGAGACACAGTCTGACAGAGCAGTTCCACAGAATCTTTTCTGCTGTTGCCTAGCACAAAATCCCAGAGTGGTTTGGGCTGGAAGGTACATTAAAGATCACCTTGTTCACTGCCTTCCACTGTCCTAGGCTGCTCCAAGCCCTGTCCAACCCGGCCTTGAGCATTTCCAGGGATGGGACACCATCCTAGAGGTCTTTTCCAATTCTAACACCTCTGTGATTCCATGTCAGCAGAACATTTTTGCTGCCACAGCCACTGACGTCAGACCATCACAGTATTCAATACCCTCAGGAGATGTTTTTAGGGTTTTTTTTCCAAGCAATGCTTTCCATTTAAAAAAAAAAAAAAAAAAGAAATTCATAAACCTTAATAAGATCGAGGGAAGTGCTTAAAAGCAGGCGTGGTGCTTCGAGAGGCTCTTCCAGCATCTGTTCCCACTTAACTGCCTCTCCTGCTCACAGTGGGAGCGTGGAGTGGAGCTCCTGCAAGCCCTGCTCGCGTGTGCTCAACCCAACCACCACCCAACTGCATCACAGCACAGCTATGTGGGGACAGGAATGTCTCCAGAGCTCAGCTGGTAACCTGTGAGATGCCATATAAATAAATAGTAACAGGTCCGGAATTTTAAGGTTGTTTCGCTTTTTGAGGGGAAAAAAAAAAAGGAAAAAGAAAAAAGATTTTTTTTTTTTTTAATAGGAAAGGAAAGAGAAAAATCCTCAACTTCTGCTTTAACAAGTGAAGGGTGCATTTAAAAAATCCTGCACTGCTGCCCTCCCTGAGGGCTCCGCAGGACAACTCAGCAGCGAGAAAGATCTGTGTGAGGCCCCAAGGCTTTGCCCATCTTGGGTTGGAAGCCAGAATACCAACCCTCACCCCACCACAAAACAGATGGAAAATGAGGGGATGGCATGACCTTAAACCCTTGTGCAATGCTTTGTGTGCTGTCTCTGCCTGCTGGCACCCCCTGAGCATCACAGGAAAGGGGTGTTTGAATTATTAAGTGCCACAACACTGAAAACCATCCTGAAACCCTAAACACAATGTGGCTGAAAACCTGCAGCACCCCTGGCCTTGCATCACAGAATCCCAGATGGTTTGGGTTGGAAGGGTCCTTAAATCCCATCCTGTTCCACCCCCTGCCATGGCAGGGACACCTCCCACTGTCCCAGGCTGCTCCAAGCCCCAATGTCCAGCCTGGCCTTGGGCACTGCCAGGGATCCAGGGGCAGCCACAGCTGCTCTGGGCACCCTGAATTCTAACTGACCTTGTACCACTCCTGCATTAACTGCTATTTTAATCAACTTTTAAAGAAATGGGGGCTCAGAGCCTCCAACCACCTTTAATGAAATCCCCAAGCCTCAGATTAGATTTTCAGAGATGTATTAAAACTGCTCAATCTCACTTTGCCTCCAACAACATCTGAATTCTTCTGCCAACTCCACTTCAGCATTTCTGTCCTGGCTCAGAGCTGGGATAGCTTTCAAATTTCATTTCAGCTTACTTTCTGGAATTTGGAAACATCTTCTGGCTATGACCTCATCCTCCCTGTACACACATTCATTTCTTAAGACTTAAAACACTGTCAGTGCCTCAGCTTGAACACTAGTTTCATGGCAAAATGAAATTACTTTTGCAACTCAAAATCTCACGAATTTTAACGTCACAAAAGCCAACATCCAAAGCGATAAAGTCGCTGTCTACATTAAATACACTGGAGACTAACAGATGAATATTTTCAGTCGAAAACAGAGATATTGGGACAGTTGTGATTGAAAGTGCAGACTGGACCCACTGGATGTTTCCAGTAAGAGCCAAGAAAACAAAACTTCCCACTTTGAGACATTCAGAAGAGTAGTAACTAACTGTTAAAGGCTTTACAATGCAAAGCTTGACTATCCTGAGTTGCAGGAATTCACTGCATCATTGGAACATCCTGAGCTGGAAGGGACCCACAACAATCATCGAATTCCAACTCCTGAACATAAAAAATTACTCCTCATTTCACCAAAGTTTGAGTTTTATAACACCAGGAAGGATCAAATCCTGGGTGAAAAGCTGGAGGACTTATACTAAATCTGATCTCTGACTGTAGAACTTGTGAGTTTGAATCACTGTGGATTCAGGATGACAGCAAAGACCTCTCTGTACACACAGAGCACCGTGACCACCACAGCAGACACGAAAACCACTCACACTGGAACCCTCTGGGAAACGCATTTTGGTAATGCACAGCACCCCTATCACTGCTCTGCCTCATCCCACAAGCACACCAGGTCTGCTCCCTCAGGGAATGGGGGACAAAGGTGGCACTGGCTGAACCCTGCAGGAAGCTCAGCACCACTTACCCGTACCAGAAGCGAGGGTCGCTGGATATGCAGTGGTTGAGATTCCGGTGGGCCAGAGCCTTCTTCTTGTTTAACACAAATTCCTGCAATTTCATCTTCACTTCTGTGCTTGCCACTGCACCTGGGATGGAAAAAAAAAAAAAAAAAAGCATTAGAAAGGTTATTAAATCAGCTCACACACTTGAAGGAATTTTAAATTTCTAAAAAAGATTCGGAATCAAATCTTTCATTGCCAGCCTGAAAAAAAAGAACTTTGCTTTCAAAGAGAGAAGAACAAAGTGCCTCCAGAAAGGAGCTCTCCCTTTTCATCCCTTTAGCTTGGCATATATTCACAAGTTATGCCTGAAAACACAGATGAAATCGGGTTTATTTCACTAGAAGAGGATGTTACGCTTGCATAGAAGCACACTCAGAATAAAGCACTTGTCCAGGGTATCCCAGCTCTCTTTGAACCACAGTTATTTAAGAAAAGGGGTCTTGTGCACCCACAAGTTGTTAAATGTCACATCTAAAAGCAGGAGGGGAATGAGCCCAATGGCTCATATGTAGGTTTTGTCTTGCAAACTCCTGTAAACAGGGACCTCTTTGTCCCCAAGTCTCTGTGTACACCACGACCCACGCAGGATTTCGCTTCATTCACGGGCGTGCAAATCTCTCGCTGCAAACGGAAAACCTAACATTTAATAAAAAATAAAACCAAAAATAGGGGAGCCAGTGATTCTGCAGAGCTAAAATGTCAACTGTGTAATCCCCACTCATGATTCCCTGCACAATGGAGAGCAGGCTGCTTCCCTGCCATGATGGATCCCAGTGATCATCGGGTTGACAGCCCAGACTCCCAGGCAGGGCTCCTGACGGAGCGATGCAGCCAAAGTTTGGCAAGGGAACACATGGAAAATGATGGTTCATCCACACTGTGGCGTAAGGCAGGAGCTCCAACGGAAAATATCCGGGCTGGGATGAAAGAAAAAGGCCAGGGAAGCTGCCTGCTCTGCTGGGAACGAGAACTAAAAGATCACCCCGCCGTGTTCTCGTCTCCCGCGCCCTGCTCGATGAGGTGGTGACATCTGACACACTGAGGAACAAACCCTGGGCTCTCCCCAGGAGCAGGGGGCTGCAGCATCCCCACAAGGCACTGCCTGAAGGTGTAAAACTGCTCAAACACCAAAGCGAGAAAATTCCCTTTTTTTGGAGCCCTGCATTTCTCACCAGCTCTACCAACACAGGCTTGGCGGAAAGTTCAAGCAAAGAGCTGGAGACAAACCCCTGAGTAGCAGAAGAGGTGACAAATCCATGCTTAAAAGCCTTCTCTCTGCAAAATGTGTCACCCTTAATCCATTAGCATCCTCAGAACAACCAAACCTGGCTGTGTTCTGGCACTTTGGGATAAACCTGGTACTTTGAAGATTTGAAGCTCAACATTTTTGGACTGGAAGGTTTACAAAGGCTCCCCTGGAAGGTCTTCCTCCTTTACTGGAAGCTGTAAGATACCATGGAATCTCAGAGTGCTTTGGGTTGGGAGGAACCCCAAGGATCCTCTAATTCCAACTCCCTGCCATGGGCAGGGACACCTTCCACTACCCCAGGCTGCTCCAAAGCCCCAATGTCCAACCTGGCTTTGGACAGTGCCAGGGATCCAGGGCCAGTTGGGTTCGTTCAGTGCCTCCCTACCCTCACAGGGAACAATTCCTAATTCCCAATATCCCATCCAGCCCTGCCCTCTGGCACTGGGAAGCCATTCCCTGTGTCCTGTCCCTCCATGCCTTGTCCCCAGTCCCTCTCCTGGAGCCCCTTTAGGCCCTGGAAGGGGCTCTGAGCTCTGCCTGGATTGTTCTCTTCTCCAGGTGAACAATCCCAGCTCTCCCAGCCTGGCTCCAGAGCAGAGGTGTTAACAAGGAGGAAGAACGAACTCTACCTCTCTCACACTCTCTTCATATTTCAGATCAGGACAATTTTAGCTTCTCTTCACTAAATTCTGTGATGTGAGAAAAATAACTTAAGTGTCCTTAAGAGCCGAGGTGCGATAATGATTCTACACCACAGCACTCCTTAAACAAAAAGTAATTTAAAAATAAAACTGTAGTCATGGGAACAGGATCTTCAACTTCACATCCCCAAATTCGGGGGTTTTTTTCCTCCACACCTCTGTGTTTCACCCAAAAGATGCTTTGCTCCTGTTTTCCAGAGATTTGGGCATTTAAATCCCTTTCCAGATTACTTCAATGAGGATGGGCAGGTACCAGTTCTGAAGAGAGGCCCAGCAAAATATGGATCAAACATCAACAGCTGATGGGAGCAGCAGGGGGAAGGGGAAATGCTTAGGGAATCTGGACCTCTGCTCTTTCTAGGACTTAAAAAGGTCTCCCAGACCCCAGTCTTTTCCTACTAAAAACGTTCTCAGAGCTTTATCTTATTCCCAGTTTCCAGCCAGCATCCCATCTTCCTTCCACCACTCCTCACATCATGAAACCAGCCGAGGATGACTTGGGGAGGTACTTTTTTCCCTCCATTCACTTGCAAAAGAAGCCCGAACAAGCAGCCCCAGCATCTCTGATAAGGGACATTGTGAGGCCACAATGATCTCAAGTGCATAATGACACAGAGTGGGGAAGGCACCCACAGGCTGTCACCTCCTGAAAAAAAAAGCTCCTGCTGAATGGAAACGCTTCAAAAAGGGGAGAGCTGAGAACTCAGGCTAAGTCTTAAAAGGAGTGAAATTCAGAGCAGCAGAAAGAGAAAAGGAGTGCAGCGTGCATCTGGTGTATTTCATGGGCTTAATATTCTGCCTCCATTAGGAATGCTGCCAAAAATACTTCAAAAAATGTTAAATCAAGGGAAGAGAGGATACGCTTCCTTTTGAAAAACGCTAAAATGGCATTTAGTGAGACAAAAATGAAGATAAAGCAGAGAAATACATTTCTCTTTTCCCCTCAATCCCCCCAACGAGTCCTCACAAGCTCTCCGTGCCCTCAAGGAGGTTCCTCCAGCTTTCTGAGGCTCCTCCATGGCTCCCATCCACCTGTCCCCACCCAAACGAGGGAGCTTTGCCCACTTACTCTCTTTCCCTTTCTCTTTGTTTTTCAGCTGCTGCAGTTTCTGCTCTCGGTGCTGCTTCTCCAGCTCCTGCTCCTGTCGGTGCTGCTCCAACTTCCTCTGGTGCTCCAGCAGCTCCTGCTGATGCTTCATGGCCAGCATCTCCTGCTGCTGCTGTGGAGAAGGGAACAGGGAAAAGGAGCAAATTAACACCACCAGCCTTCCCAGGGCCGAAGCAGAGGCTGCAGGCAGATGACAAGGACGGTGCTTAATCCATGGAAATAAGGACAAGCACGGGCCTTCCTTTTATCTCCATCACCTGTTTTAGATAAAACTCCACTAGGGCACCTTTGGTATTATCCGTTGTACGGGGAAGTTGTGGAAATTGTGGCTGCCCCTGGGTCCCTGGAAGTGTTCCAGGGCAGGCTGGATGGGGCTTGGAGCAACCTGGGACAGTGGAAGGTGTCCCTGCCCACAGCAGGGGTGGAACGAGGTGGAATTTAATGTTCCACCTAACTCCAGCGACGCTGAGATTCTGTGATTAATTATAAAAATAATTACCTCAATATATAAAAAAATAATTCCTCCAATAATTTCTCCAGGAAGAATTTACCCTGAGCCTCTCGAGTCGCCCACATCCACGGGAATAATCAGAAGACACGATGTCTAATTAAGGTAATTATCTGCAAAGCTTCCATCAGGCGGGACCTTCAAGGCTGGAAGCACCAAAGGCTCCTGCCCCAGCACAGGTCCCACCATGGGTCCCCGAGTCCCAGCAGTCCCAAGCCAGCGTCCCCACCCAGCTCCTGGGCGATTCGGGGCGCATCCCCCGTGCCAGAGCCCCGTGTTTGGGCGCAGAGGGGATCCCCAGGGCACTGGGGGCGGCAGCTCGATGCGCTGTGCCCGGGGACGGCGCGAGGCCGTGGGGCAGCGCCTGCCCAAGCACCCGGCGGCCTGCAGAGCTGTGGAGGGATCTCCGCGGGGCTAAAAACAGCTTTTCCTTAAAAAAGCGCAGCCGAAACGGCTCCGTTTGCTTGCCCAGCTGCCGGGTTGATTTGCACCCTCCCTGGCAGGGCACAGCCAAGCGCGTGGCCACTCCTCAGCTCAGCGAAGGCCCGGAACGCCGGAGCCCTCCGGAGCCCTCCGGAGCACGGCGCCCACCCCGCACTCTTTACGTTGGCAGCTCATAAACCGAGGGATTGACGGGGAGCTGGCAGCCTCCAGCCTCAGAGCTCCGCCGGGGCTGCACTTAATGGGGGCCTGTGCTCGGATACCACCCACCGCTCCCGAGAAATCCCCGCTGCGGAGAGGGATCAGGAGCACGGAATTGCGGAATGGTTTGGGTTGGAAGGGGCCTTAAAGATCACCTCGTTCCAAGCCCCAAGCCGTGGCTGTGGAAACAGGGAACCTGCTCTCTCCAAGAACATCTAGATCTATCCTTCTCCAGACCCTGCCAGCTCCTGCACACACAAGACTCCCACCCCAGGTTTTCCTTCTCCTTGAGCTCATCTTCCTTTTAATCCCTTTCACTGTGATTCTTGGGGTGTCCTGTGCAGGGCCAGGAGTCGGACTGGATGACCCTTGTGAGTCCCTTCCAGCTGTGGATATTCTAGGATCCTCTGACTAACTTGTGGCATTGCACACTTGCCCCACTCAATGCTTGAGCCACGGATGCACCACAGATACACATAAAATCACACCGTTCTATATAAAGATGCAAAAAACCACAATCTAAGAAGTATTTACAATCTGCCTGGCTATCTGCTGGAAATTCTCCATGGAGGAATCCCTGCTGCTGCCTGTTCCAAGCAGGCAGGCTGTTGTAATACATTGAAAATGCAGTTATTTGCAGCGACTGCACCTATGCTTCCCCTCCTAATTCTATTGAATTATACGTAAACAACTGAAAATCCCCACTCAAAAAAAAATCTAGAAAAGGAGGAAAAAAATAGAGGAAACCAGCTATTTTTGTTTTCTAATTAAGCAGCAGCTTCTACTAACACGTCTCCATTTGGGGAAAGAGTCTCTTTTCCGACTTCCAACAAGTCCACCACATGGTGGGCTTTGAGAACCTCGCCATGGAAAGTATGCAAATGAACAATATTTAATGCACAATATGGTAAAACAGGTTTTGTTATTTTTATGGAATCAGGAGCCTTTTCTCTCCATCTGCAGTCTCCTAGGCTCCGCGGGCTCTGCTTCCTGCGATGGTTTACATACATTAGGCTGCTTTAGGAGGAGCTGTGCTTTCACTGACATCTGGAGTGAAATGGGAATGAAAAGCCCAATTTGTAGCTGGATGGTTTAGGGAAGTTTCATTAGGGACATATTGTCTCTGCTCGTTTTGACCCCAGTTTCCACAAAGCCTACTCTTAATATAGTTTTTCAAATCATTTCAAAGTTGAAAAAAGAAAAAATTTAAAAAATAAAATAACGAAGCCATGTCTCTGATTGTATCCACGAAAAATTAGAAGAAATCACTGTTGGTGTCTGCTGTAGCCTGGGAAAACGAGAGAAGAAAACCCATCCAGGTGTCTTCTCAGGGCATGAATATTTCTCCACACTTATCAAGAATGTTATAGGGAAACAGAAATTTAGGCTGGGTATCAGTGAAAGGTTCTTCCCCCAGAAGGTGCTGGGGCACTGACCAGGCTCCCCAGGGAATGGGCATGGCCCCAAGGCTGCCAGAGCTCCAGGAATGTTGAGGTGTCAGAAAAAACATCAGAAAAACATCATTTTCTGCTTCACTTAAAGCAATCAAGACCAGTTTGAACAGACACTGCCCACTCAGGCCCTGTGTGTTCACCACAGGCAGCTGGGACAGGGGGTTTATTCCCCAGCTGTATTTCCCAAACGCTGAAATGTCATCACAAAGTCCATTGACTGAGGGAAATCCCTGGATCTGAGACTAACTCAGCCCTGAGTTTGAGGAGCACCATGTGACAGACGCACACGCTGCATCAGGGAGCTCAGAACATCTGAATTAGGTGCTCCTGCCAAAATCAATATTTGTAAATATTCATAACTATGGGGATTCCTGCATATGTTTAATGTCACTGCTCCCACTATTTCTGAAAACTGCACAAATGTTCAACTGTACCTGCAGTTAGTGTTGCTGGTGCTCCTTTAGCATATATTAATATTAATAGAGGTAACAGGGAGAATGCAAAGCATTTCCAGGTATTTATCAACTGTCAGCCTGCGTGAGGACTCAGTGATCCAGAGGATTTTGCCATCACACTCCTCAATTGTCTTCAGTGCTCCAGCTTGTCTGCCTGGGAGGGGAACTGACACCTTATCAGTGGGGAAACTGTCACAGAGAAACCTCTTTTTAAGGGAAATGCAGCTAAAATGGTTTCCTTTAGTCGTAAGAGGTGAAAAGGTAATGTCCCAAAATCCTCCAGCAGCCAGGCAGTGCCCTCCCAGGAAAAGTGGGGTGCTGACACCAAGATCCCATTTCCCAGAGAGAACTGGCATGTATTTCATGGGGACCTTCACAACCACTCCTCCAGCTGCCAAACAAGAAGCCAAGCACAGAGATTCTTCCTGCCCCCCACCCCCAGCTCAGACTGGCTTCTGGGTGTTTATAAGAGATATTTTGAATAGCTGCAATTAGTGGAAGGGAGAGCAAAATAATCCGTGCCCAGACAGCTTGTGGAGATAAGCACAAGCCTGGGTGAACAGCAGCTGGAACACTTCTGGCTGACAAATATTCCCTGGCACCCAAATTTGCTGTGTCCAGCTCCCAACTTGCACCTCAGACCACACCTGAGATCGGCTCCAGCACGGGGGAAGATACCAGGGAAGAGATCTTCTGCCACCTGTTCTGGCAAAATTCTACAGTTTGGGGAGCTTGAATTGGATATTTAAAGTTATCTTGAGCTCAGGTTCTTTAAAAATAAAGTCAAGTCATAGGTGAGGATGAAGTAAAACTTGCCAAGAACGTACACATTAAATCACTCCCCAAAAAATCCTTGGCTACGGGTGGAAGCAAAGCACAGACACTGGGATTTCTGGGAGGTGGATTTCTGGGAGCCCTGCTCTGCTGGGTTGTTTTACAGTGATCCCAGCGCTGGCTGGACTCTCTGCTCCGTGTTCCCCCATCCTGTTTACTGAAGCCTCGGGCTGTGGCTCCGGTTTCAGGATCCGCTCTCTTGGCTCCGCGGCGGCGTGTTCGGGATATCTCCTGGAGCACCGGAGGCCAGGCAGAATAAATCAGCTGAGCTGGGAGACGGGGAGGGGGGAACATTGTGGCTTCCAGCAGCAGCCAAGACACAAAGATCTGGGAGAACAAGCACCTCTCCTCTCTTTTCCGGGACACGCATCCCGTGTGCCCCCTTCCCGCCATCGGGCAGCTGACAGCCAGTGATCCCATGCCAGAAATTCCCATGGGCAGGAATTTTCCGCAGGGAAACAATCCCTCTGGGCCGAGGGCTCCCTGGGCAAGAGGCTGATCTCAGTCAGATGCCTCCTACTGAGAATGTCTGCTGCTCAGGGTTATGAGGCTAAACCATCTCCAGGACCGGGAATGACGGTGAGGCCTCCTTGCCGCCAGCTCCAGGTGACAAGATCCCATGTTTTCACTTTGGCAGCTGATATGTGATATGGAATTTTGTATCCCAGACTTCTTCCCGTGCCATTATCTCTTCTAAAAGGCCAGAAGCCCTCTCAGTTCTGAATACCTGCAAAGGTTCAGCACTGGGAATGATTTTTATGAGACTTTTGCTCCACAATTCCCAATCCAGCCTAACTTTCCCCTTTCTCCAGACACAGAATATCCAACAGCCTTTTCAGAAAGCAGCAAGCTCCATTTGTAGTATCCAGCACATTCAGCTCCTACTCCAACTTTCCCCTTTAAAGGTGAGGAAAAACTCCTTTGAGTTTGCTTCTGCTGGGCTTTATGTGGTTATTGCTCAAGGGGAGGGAATCAGGAGCAGGGAATGCCCATCCCAGCATGGATGGCAGTAAGTAAATTGAAAAATTTGACTTAAACCAACACCTGTAAACCAAAGGACCATATAAATTCCTGTAAAGGAGGGGCCCCAGCTGTTTAATGTTAAGTAAGAGATGAGACCTGGGTTCTTGGAGGAGCAGCTACATCCTCTGTGAATTGTTTTGGGATGTTTTGGGTATTACAGGAATTCCACGTTCCTGAACATGAATGGATCAGCAGTGGTGTACATTAACAGGTCAGTATTCCTGGCATAACAGCAGGATCCAGTGGGGTATTTCCTCATTCCTGCCCTGATTCTCTGTGTTGTCTTTGACTACTTCCAAATGTTTTGTAAGTTCAAAAATAAGATGAAACTGTAGTCGAACATTCAGGTGTGGGAATTGCCAGAATATCCCTTCTGCTGCCATGTACTTTGGAATTCCAAACTGGCAAGGAAACAATCATGGTGCCCTACATGCATTGAAGTTCTCACTGTGTTCCTTCCAGCCAACCAACCACGGCCCATCTCAGAAGAAAACATCAGGAAGCGTTTCTTTCACTGATTTCCAGTAGCTCTGTAAGGAGCAGAGCAGACAAACTCCCCTGGATGAGCACTCCAGCTTCAGTCCTGACACCACCAACAGTGCTTGGATGGCAGCAAGATGCCCGAATTATCCCAGCCTGCCACAGGACTCCTTCAGTCGAGAGATGGGGCAAAAGGTGTCCAAGTGGCTCCATGGATTTGTTGATAGAACCCAGCCCTCCCTGTGCAGCTTTGTCCTCACCGCTCTCGGAAAAGATCCCGACTTTGAGGCTGAGGAGAAGTCACCACCCACCCCCTTCAAAGGGAGCAAACACTCTGATCTTCCAAAGGTCTTCCCCAGGGTTGCTTCCATCAGAAGTTAAGTTTTGCAGGATCTAAGGTGTAAGTTTTGGAGCGGGCTCGGTGTGCCAGAAAAGCAAGGCAAGGTCACTGAGAAAGAACAGGAAGCCGTCTGGAAATAGCGCGAGTTCCAAGGCGCTCGAGTGGTAACGAGGCACAAAATGTTCAGTCTGGTCTTTTACCACCGACTGTACCCAGCTGCAGCTTCCTAAGATGAATAATCCTGTCATCCCAGAATCCAGACAGAGGCGGACACCTGGTATCGCCAGGCTTTTCAAGTTCCTCTTGAAAAGGACGCGGGCTGCGAGGAACGGGCGCGCTGCGGAAGAGCCGCGCAAAAACGAGCAGAGGGAGCCCCTCCATGCTGGCTGCTGCAGGAAGAGAGCACGGAGCAGACAGGCCCGGGATTGGGAGCTGGGATATCGTGGGGTGAGATGGAAGCCTGCCCTTCTGGAGTCCGAGGGAAGCGGGTGCTTTGCAAGAGCCATGGTGCTGCTGGCAGTGTCCCTGCTGGGGACACAGGGAAGGCGCCCCAGGGTGACACCAGCCCCAGCAGCAGAACTGCAACATGCCCAGCTCTCCCTGCTGAGCAGGAGTCAACATGGAGAGGCCACCAAAGAGAAGCTCTGGGCACTTTCAGGGTTATTGTTGAAGGGGAGGGAACCAGGAGCAGGGAATGCTCATCCCAGCCCCACTAAAGGACAATGTGATTTGGGCCCAGTGAGCTACTACGGAATCATGGAATGCGTTGGGCTGGGTTGAGTTGGGTTGGGACGCACCTTAAAGATGAACCAGTTCCACCCCCTGCCAGGGGCACGGACACCTTCTACCACAACCCCATCCAGCCTGGCGTTGAGCAGCTCCAGGGGTATCCTGCAGGCAAACCTGCCATTCCATGGGCAGGCAGCTCCACATGAAAGCAAGGAGCAGTTTCTCCCCTCGGCATCAGCATGACAACTATCAAGTCTAGACATCTTTGGGAAAGAATTACATTTCTTTACAGCACAGCAAAATCCGTCTGGAAGATTCCCTGAAAGATTTTCTCTCTCTGTAAGCAAAGGAATGCCCTGGGAGTTTCATCCTGTGCCTCTGAACAAGAGGCTGATCCCTCAGAGTTGTTACCACCCCTCACTCAATGCAGGAATTCATTCTGTCAAGGGAAAGAGAACAATTTCAGGATCACTGCACAGCAAACATCCTCTCAAAGCTCCTTTCCCTGCTGCTGCTTCCCTGCCCATCCCGTCCATGCAGGATGCACAGCCCAGAGCTCCTTCTGCTACAGATGCACACAGTCCTTTCTCAGGTGGTGGGGAAACTGGGAATGGGGTGGCACACCCGTGGGTGAGGATTTCAGGCCCACGAGGAGCTGGGAGGCTCAGCTGCTTCCCTGTGCCGTTATCCCTCCTGCCGATGTGCGTCAGCATCCCCCAGAAGTTTCCGGCTGTGGCTATAAAACAGCCAGAGCTGGGAAGAGCCCTGCTCCAAGCTCGGACAGAGGAGATGAACCACATTCCCCACAACGTCCTTCCCTTCCCGCTGAGCTCACAGGGCCCGAGGTGCCTCTAGCCCTGCCAAAGCGCCCATCCTGCCCCTCTTCCATTGCCCCGCTCCAGCCCTTGACCAGAAGGGCGAACGGAAAAGCTTTTGGTAACTTCCAGCTGATCTTGGCTGGGAATGAGTGACTCACAAAGGAAAAAATTCCCCGTCGGTTCCTCCGCAACCAAAGGTCAGGCAGAGCTCACAGCGGGACCTGTGGAGAGGCTTTCCACCATCTCACCCGAGAGCCAGGCTCCTTGTTCCATCCTTGGGTTTGTTTAGGAAGGCAGATTTGAAGGCCATAAATATTGCCTGTCCCACATCTGGCGAGGCACAGAGGAGTGGAAAATCCATCTGGCTGAAGGTGAGTGGCTACAGGAGAGAGCAGCCACTGCCGGTGCCTCCAGGCCCCGGCGCTCTCCGGAGTCAGCCCTGGGCAATCGGCAGAGCTGCTCTGGAGCTGTGGAAGAAGCAGCTTGCCCTGCTCTGTATGGTGTGAAGCCTTCAAAAGGCTCCATTTATTTCCACTCAACACGTCAGGCTTTCCACAGAATCACCACACAACGGTTTGGGTTGGAAGGGACCTTAAAGCTCATCCCACTCCAACCTCCTGCAGTGGCAGGGACACCTCCCACTAGACCAGTTTGCTCCAAGCCCCATCCCTCCTCACTAATTTCTTCCAATATCGAATCTAAACTTGCCTCCCTTTCAGTTTAAAGCCATTCCCCCTTCTCCTATCTCTCTCTCTCTCCACACTCATGTTTTCTCCTTACCCTCCCACTCAGCCCCCGTGCTGAGCTCTGTGTCCATTATAGAGCCCTTCCACAAATATTTTTTCACTCATTTCCTAGCTCTCTCCAAATTGCACCATCTTGGGGAATTTGGCACTTTCATGTGAAGGCCAAAACACAACGTCTATAAAAGCAAGCTCTGGGACACACCAGGGAAAGGATCACATGCTCAGGCAGTCATCGTCTTCTCCTCCTGCACTAGGTCAGATGATTAAAACTGGAAGTGATTCCAAGCTCTGGAAAAAGCCAAAACTTCAGCTCTCAATAGGAAAAAGTTATCTACTGGGATAGAAAAACAGGCAAGTCATGCCAGCATTTTCCAGGCCAAACTTTGCTCACTTAAGCAAGTTCTTCACACTCCTGCTTTGTCTGGGGGGTGGGATGTAGAAATGTTCCCCCCTTCTCACTTCCTGTCAGGTCAGAGCAGTTCCTGTGTTCCCACCAACACCACAGCAATAAAAAGAAATAAAACAACCCCAAACCATGATTTCTCCTGTACCAGCACAGGAATCTCCACTGGAAACAAAGGAGCTGTTTGAAAGCTTCACCCGCTGGGAGAGCTGGGGGTGCTCACCTGGAGAAGGGAAGGCTCCAGGGAGAGCTCAGAGCCCCTTGCAGGGCCTGAAGGGGCTCCAGGAGAGCTGGAGAGGGACTGGGGACAAGGCATGGAGGGACAGGACACAGGGAATGGCTTCCCAGTGCCAGAGGGCAGGGATGGATGGGATATTGGGAAGGAATTGTTCCCTGGGAGGGTGGGGAGGGGCTGGGATGGAATTCCCAGGGAAGCTGGGGCTGCCCCTGGATCCCTGAAGTGTCCAAGGCCAGGCTGGACATTGGGGCTTGGAGCAGCCTGGGACAGTGGGAGGTGTCCCTGCCCATGGCAGGGGTGGGAATTAGATGATCCTTAGGGTCCCCTCCAACCCAAAGCATCTGAGGATTCTATGAAAGCTTTGCACCTGTTGATTAAAATGGTGGATGCCAGGCTGGAATGGAAAAAGCCAAATTAATCAATTCTAGACAGCAGCAGATATACAGAACAGAGTAAAATGCAGAAATTCTTCCTCCTTCACAGAAGCAGTTTCCAAAGCAATTGTGGGTTTAACATTACCATAGAATCACAGAATGGTTTGGATTGGGAGGGACCCTAAAGCTCATCCCATTCCCAACCCCTGCCATGGGAGTGTTCACGCCTGTGTGGACATGGGATTAAAAAAAAAAATCAACTACATTTCTCCAAAAAGAGCTCTGCATCTTCACTCAGGACTATTTCCATACCAGGTTTCACAGCTCAAGTGCTTCTCCTGCGCAAGATAAATGGGTTTGATTTGCTTTAGCATCCCCACCCTGCTTTCTTCATGAGCCATAAAGGAGCTGGGCAGCTCCGAGCCCAAATTTAAAGTTAAATATTTTAATTCTCTGGGCACAATAATTGCTTCCTTGCACTCACAGCCACTGGAGTTAACACAGCTGCCAGCTTAAGAGTCACCTAAATGTGGGCTGGCTTCTGCACACGGAGACAGGCAGGACGTGTCGCCAGAGAAAATGCACCAGAGCCACATGCTGGGGCAGGGTTTGGGGTTATTTCCTCTGCGAGGCATCACAGGGTTTATTTCAACAAGGTGCTGTTTGATCTTTAAAGCAACTTCGGTCCCACTGACACACTTCCTACTCTCAGAGATCACCTTGCAGGCCACCCTTCTGCACAGAATTATATCATCCCTATTTTAAGGCTCTCATTTAGCCAGGCTTACACACAAGATGAAGAACTTCATTACCTAATGAGCTGGATACATTGTGGCCTCTCAAAATTACAGCTCAGCTTCCTCCTAACACAGATTTTGAGCAGAGGCAGTCAGAGCTTTACCATAAATGAGAGTAAATATGTTCCTATCAGCTTTGAGCCTGGCCAGTAAATGGGAACGGGCCTGCCTGATTTTTCATAGACAAATACCTGTAGGCATGGGCAATTAAAAGGGAAGAATGTAAATATTTGCCACAGAAGTTCCCCATCCTTCCCCTCCCGAGTGCTTGTGCCATCTGTGGACAAACACACAGCTACAGAAATGTGGGGATACACCAACATTCCACACACACCCCAGAGATGCACACATTGTGCATCCATGTACAAATACATTACACCCAGGCACCTCCTCACCTCTGCCCTGGCACAGCACAGAGGACTCACCACGGGACAAGGGACAGGCTGCTAATCCAGCCTCAAACAGGGACACTTCTTACTAACCTCAGCTCCTCTCTGTACTGAAAAGTCTGTAAATAACACCCCATTAACTTTTAATCCCATCTTCCCCACTTTGACATGCTTTTTGTATTAAAATGAAAGTTATGTAAGGTTGAAGCGAGGTTGCTTTTCAATATTACATTAAGGCTATTTACCATGTGCAGCACTAATCCCCCTTTGAAAAAAGGAGCCTATTAGCAATTCGGAAAGCTTACGTTGCCATAGCAATAGTCCAGCACTGGGAAATATTTATATAATGCCTCATGTTTTCACTCTGCCACAGCCATCTTCCAAACTGGACTGCCCACTGACCCTGCCTGGTGTTTGCTCCTTGTCCCACACACCCTGCTTGGTGCCTGACTCTGAAAACCCACGTGTGTGCAGGCCCACCCGCAGGCACTGCCTCTGCATCCCCTGTTCCCACAGCCCCACCGTGGTGCACACGCTCGGCGTGCAGCTTGTGCTCGTGGCAAATGTCCAGCAAAGAGCTCCCACGCCACTCCACTCCCAAAGGTGTGACCACAGTAACAGGTAACCTCCTGTGGAGCTCAATTCTGCTGCAACTGCCCAGCTTGGGGCATTTCTTTGTGTCCAGGGAAGGCAATGGAGCACCGGGAGCAGCTGAGATGGGCAACCAGCTCAGCCTGGAGAAAAGGAGGCTCAGGGGGGACCTTGTGGCTCTGCACAACTCCAGGGCGTCGAGCTGTGCTGGGCAAAGTTTAGGTTGGAGATCAGGGAAAGTATCTTCCCTGAAACGGTGGCAGGCATTGGAACAGGTTGCTCAGGGCAGTGGCGGAGTCACCACGCCTGGAATTGTTCAGAAGGCGTGTGGGATGCAGCGTGGTGGTGGTGCTGGGTTGGTGGCTGAGCTCCATGATCTTGGAGCACTTTTCCAACCTCAGCAATTCCACAGCCCCCTGGTCCCCGGCCGCCCTTACCTTGATGTGCTCGTGCAGCTGCGCCTCGTGCTGCCGGGAGAGCTGCTCGTGCTGCCGCTGGAACTCGGCGATCAGGATCTGCCTCTGGATCTGCTGCTTCTGCTTGAGGGCCAGCAGCTCCTGCTGCAGCTGCTGCTCGCGCAGCGTGGGCTCCGTCACCGGCATGGAGAACTGGTGGTCCAGCCGCAGGTCCATGGGCACCGAGCTCGGCGCCACTTGCAAGGGCAGCGCTGTGCTCACGTCAACTGCAGGGAGAACACAAGGGCAGGGCTCAGTGGGGGCCTCAGCCAGCAAAGGAACCTTGAGGAACCACGGACTGAACCAGGGGCAGCGCTGTGCTCCCATCAGCTACGGGGGAAACAAGGGCAGGGCTGAGTGGGGTCCTCATCCAGCCCTGAGGAACCATGGACTGATCCAAGGGCAGCACCATGAAACTCACACCGCTCCTTTACTGGCAGCCAAGGACTACAGGAATCCAAGGATCAAAGAGTTTTCCTCCAGGCACCACCTCCCACAAACTGGTGTGTTTGCTACAAGCAAAGAGCATCATGTGTGACCTATCTGTGCCTTCAACGCACACACACGCCTCCATTCCACCCATCCAGCACCACTGGAAACAAGGAGGATAAAGATTATTCCAAGACTTCACAAAAAGGATTCATCTTGACTTGTGACAGATGAGCTGATGGACTGCCCTAGTCAGGAATGTGAGGCTCTCACTTAAAGAAACTTATGCAGAAAAACACAATGTGTTGTGTCATAAATGCCAAACTGGTTTAGCTTGGGAACGACCTCAAAGCCCATCCAGCCCTACCCCTGCCATGGGCAGGGACACCTCCCACTGTCCCAGATTGCTCCAAACCCCAATGTCCAACCTGGCCTTGGGCACTGCCAGGGATCCAGGGGCAGCCACAGCTGCTCTGGGCACCCTGTGCCAGGGCCTGCCCACCCTCCCAGGGAACAATTCCTGCCCAATCACAATATCCAATTAACCCTGCCCTCTGGCAGTGGCAAGCCATTCCCCCTTTGCAACAATTGAACTCAACTTGTTTCTCCTAAAAAAAAATTACTGCTACCCCATGAATGACAAAAATCTTCTAAATTTCACCTGAGTGACAGTTCTGCCTTTCAGAGGTAAAGGGTAACAGAGGCTGGTCCCTCAGAAACACTGGGCTTCAGCACAACTGGAAAATAAAGGTGGGGGTTTTTTTTCTCCATATCCTCCGTCAGGACATGAATCTTATCCATCACAGGGAAAGAGTTTTCATAGGGTTTTTCCCAAACACTCTCATGGAGCAGAGGTCCCAGAGCGTGTTCACACCTCCCTGCACCCGGCTCAGCCAGGGAAGAGGAGGAGGAGGAGACTTTCTTTTTTTGATGGAAACATTTTCAGCAAAAGGTCACATTACTGGAAGTGTTGCTATTTTTCAACCCACAAGCTCTTCCCTCCACTTCCCTGTTGTTTTCCTTCCTGTGGCCTTTTCTCCACTCCCTTCTCTCCCCCGCAGGACGAGAGTGAGGATTCCTTGCCGTGGATTGCTGACCCACAGCCAGGGATTCTGGGGAGAGCAGCACTCTCACCTACAGATAACCACTCTAACTCACCTAAACACTGTGTCTGAGGGCTCTGGGAGAGCTCAGAGCCCCTTGCAGGGCCTGAAGGGGCTCCAGGAGAGCTGGAGAGGGACTGGGGACAAGGCCTGGAGGGACAGGACACAGGGAATGGCTTCCCACTGCCAGAGGGCAGGGATGGATGGGATCTTGGGCAGGAATTGTTCCCTGGGAGGGTGGGGAGGGGCTAGGATGGAATTCCCAGAGCAGCTGTGGCTGCCCCTGGATCCCTGGCAGTGCCCAAGGCCAGGCTGGACATTGGGGCTTGGAGCAATCTGGGACAGTGGGAGGTGTCCCTGCCCATGGCAGGGGGTGGAACAGGATGGGCTTTAAGGCCCCTTTCACTCCAAACAATTCTGGGATCCCATGTGTTTCCCTTGTCCTGTCCCTCCATCCCTTGTCCCAAGTCCCTCTCCGGCTCTCCCAGAGCCCCTTTAGGCCCTGGGAGAGGCTCTAAGGCATCCCTGAATCCTTCTCCAAGTGAACACCCCCAACCCTCCCAAGCATGCAAAAATCAGTCCAGTTTCAGGCAGAAGGAACACCCTGCCCCTCCTGAGCGTGCCCGAGATCCATTCCTCCTCCTTTAAACCCTAAAAAAAAGCCTGAAACTGCTGCTCTCTGCCAGAAAACGCTCCTGAGAAAACTTGACCAACCTCCCATTTCCCATCCAAAGGGACTCATCCCCCCACAGCCACAGGGTCCACAATTCCCATTCAGGGCTCTGGCAGAGCTGCGTCATCCCTGACTCCCGACTATTTCAGGCTCCAAAAAAGCCCCCCTTTGGGCCGCCGGGAGCGGCTGACCCCCGGAGCCCTGCAGCAGCAGCCAGCCCTCCCTGCCCCGAGAGCACAGCCCCACAGCACAAACCCGCCTGTGTTCGGGCACTGTCTGACGGGACACTCGAAAATCCCCTCTCTCGGTTCTGCCCTGAGAACGCACGGGCACAATCGGGGCCGTGACGTGAGCCAGGGCACAAAGACGACATTCAGGGCCAGGACGAGAAATGCCAAAGCCATGAATTGGGAGACAGGATCCTGATTAGGAATAATAAACTATCTCACGGTCTCTCCCTGCTTTTTTTTCTTCCCTGCAAGAACAGAAAAACATTAATTTTTTAATTTCTTTTTTCCCCCCACCCTTGGCATATAGGGAGTTATTTCTTCCCCATGGTCAAGTTAGCCTGATTTTGATTCGGCGGTCATGTTACGATGATTTTTATACTGAGCTAGAACCACTCTGCTGGTGTTTCCCTTCCCAAATAAATAAAACATGGCTGTACATCAAAGCCTGCTTGCATGCTGCACGTTAATTAAGACCTAAAGCATTCAGTCCCCCTCAGTTGCTGATGGAGATTAGAAATTGGACACCTCACAGCTTGTCCACAACACACTGAGGGCAATAACCCAAAACACAGGGAAATGAAGCAACAATCCCCAACCTGAAAGCAAAGTGCACGTCCTACAAAAAGTATTTGATCATGGAATCACAGAAAGGTCTGGGTTGGAAGGGACCTTACAGCTCCTCCAGTGCCACCCCTGCCGTGAGGGTTCCACTGTCCCAGGCTGCTCCCAGCCCCAGTGTCCAACCTGGCCTTGGGCACTGCCAGAGATCCAGGGGCAGCCACAGCTGCTCTGGGCACCCTGTGCCAGGGCCTGCCCACCCTCCCAGGGAACAATTCCTGCCCAAGATCCCATCCAGCCCTGCCCTCTGGCACTGGGAAGCCATTCCCTGTGTCCTGTCCCTCCATGCCTTGTCCCCAGTCCCTCTGCAGCTCTCCTGGAGCCCCTTCAGGCCCTGGAAAGGACCCCGAGCTCTCCCTGGAGCCTTCTCCTCTCCAGGTGAACATTCCCAGCTCTCCCATCCTGGCTCCACTGGAAAAATTAAAAACGTTTCACACAAAGGCTGTAAGATAAGACATTATCAGGGAAGTTGTACATTGAGATTCTTACACGCTCCAAAATGCAAATAAACTTCTCTGTAAATCCTGAGTGTTTTGGAAGGGATTAGAGGAAGGTGACACTAAACCTGTGAATGCACTTTTCAATAAAACTAACATCTATAATTGAATTTCCTTCCCCTTCTCTGATACAGCCTTTTCATGGTGGTCTTTAATGGATGGAAATACAGGATTGAGTCTTGAAACCACAGTAAAATGTTAAACCAAAAATTCAGTATGAGAGGCACCAAACGAGTGTTTAAATTCAAACCTTGTTTCAGTATAACCTTCACTTAAGGTTAATTCAAAAAATATTCACAGAATCACAGAACCACAGAGGGGTTTTGTTGGAGGGGACCTTAGAGACCATCACATTCCAGCCCCCTGCCATGGGCAGGGACCCTTTTCACTAGACATCAAACTGTAGATTTTTTAAACCAAATACTGTTGCCAAAATTACTCCTTCCTTGCCTTTTTTTTTCCTTTCTTGTTCTTCTGTTTTGTTTTTTTTTTAATATAATTTAAATTTAAGCAGCACAGAAAACTGCCTCTCACATTTGAAACCCAACATCACCTTCAAAGGGAAAGTGCAGGAAATGCTTTCCCTCTCTCCAGCACAGAGGGAGTCCCACTGAATACAAACAGCTCCTTCCCAGCTCTTCTTCCTTTGGCAATTCCCTTTGGAGAAGGGAAAATATCCCATCAACCTTCCCAAATCTGCTGCAAAACCCTGGGCATGAGAGTCAGGTCGAGGCTGGAGGAAGAAAGCAGCTCCCTCTCCAGGACACACCTCACCTGCCCATGACAGAGTGAGCCTGGGAGATTCCCAAAATCCCAAGGAAAGAGCATTCCAGCTCCTCCAGGGACTCTCCAGTGCCTGGTGCCCTCCCAAATTGCTGCCCACCAGGAATGAGATGTTCCTGGGGCTGGCTGTGGTTGATCCTCCCCAGCCGGGGCTTTCCAGGACTCAGTTCCTCCCCCTTTCCCATCCTTTCCTGGCCGGGGCTTTATTCCCAGCTAATGAGTTTGCTGCTTAATTACCGCTGTGCCAGCCGTGCCCTCGGGCCAGGCTCTGCCAGGAGCAGCACGTCAGCCTTTGGGCACCCACAGAAAACAAGCACAAAGCCAGAGGATGTGCTCACTATCCCAAACTTTTGGCTGCTGCTGTCGGATCATCCCCATCCCACTGAACCACCCAGCGGGACGCTGGGGAAGCGTGTGCCCGGATCTCCCCCCTCAGCATTATTCCCAGCTCTTCCATCCCTGGGGGAAAGCAAGAAAATCGTGTGTTTATTCCCTGACTCTGTTCCTCAGGGCTGTCCTTGGTGTCCAGCAACACTTTAAAGACATTTAAATACCAAGCTGCTGCCAGCAGGAATGACTAGGGCATGTGGAGAGCGCAACGCTGGCTCTGAATCCTTGGAACACCATTCCCATCACCCCAGTTTTCCTCAGAATCAGCCTGGAAAGGGAGGCGAGCAGCTACTGCTGCCTCCGAGCACAGCCAAGGGAGCACCTGAGGTGGTTTATTCTGGCAGGAAGATGTGTGTCAGTCGAGCATCACTGGATTATTGTGAATTAAATCCATTCCCCCCGGCAGCGGTCGGAACGCCGCGATCCCCTCCACCACCCGGCCCACCCAGGGATCCTTTTCCAGCGGGGCTCCCCTTTCCCAAATTGTGAAAACTCCCCGAAACACTGCGAGACGGTGAGATCAGAGCTATAAATAGCACGGAGCTACTGCAGTGTGTGACTGCAGTGCCGCAGGACTCGGCGGGAAGCAGACGGAGCCACGGCACAGCACCCTCGGAGCCGGCTCCATCTCCAGCACGGGGCACGTCCCACACACAGGGAGAAATTAATAGACAAGGGGGGGAACAACACATTACCAGCTTTACTCCATTCATTCTCTAGACAAGATTGTGCCAAGCTGGGCTGGAGGAGCCCCAAGGGTTGTCCCACAGCAGGTGGTGGGAGCAGGTCACGGCAGGGCAGCTCCCAGGACACCAACATCCTCTGGAGCACATCCTGAGCACTGTGGGGGCAGGCTGAAGGCAGACTCCTGCCCTGCTCCTCCATGGATCCACATCACGCCAGGGCAAACTAAAAGACTCTCACAGAATTATGAGATGGCCTTGGAAGGAACCTTAAAATGACCCAGTTCCAAACCCCTGCCAGGTGGAACAGCAGGAGGAGACAGTTACTTCTGTCCCACTGAATTCTTACCTCTGTTATCCCATTTCCAAGGACCAGGGAGGGTATTTTGGAATCAGACAACATGCCTGAGCATCACAGCCAAGCTAGAGCCAAAGGCAGGTCAGCACCCCGGGAATTTTTGGACAGCCCAGGTAGGTGTCTGCAAAGGCAGCCTAGATCCTGTCTGGGAGCACAGGCTGGGAGTAAACAGCAGCCGAGTTTTCCTACGAGCTCCACGCACGCTGCAGTTCAGCGAGGGCTGGAGTCACTCCCTGCTCAGGGAACGTTTCCTGCTCTGTGAATGGGAACCAAAATTAATCATCCCATCAGCCATGGAAACACGTTGTGAGGCAGCGCTCTGCAGGCAACAGATGGAGCTTTAAATGTCACTGTCTCATTCATCGCAAGGGAAACTTCTCCCTGATTACTACAGAGACCTGCAGACATAACAAGGGCGCAGAGATTCCGCATCTCTACCGTACCCAGCTTTTCCGAGCCCAACTCCTCCCCTGAAGGGACCTCATTAGAGTTTATCAGGAACCTGCATGGAGATTTAGTTCGTGACGATAAGGAAGCCAAAACTTGAAGAGTAGACCATTTATCCTACTGTCTCCATCTTAGATTTGAAGCATTAAAAAAAAGTCTCTTCACTTGAAGAAAAAGAAAACCCACCAAGCTACATCCACAACAGACATAAAACAACATTTTCCAGAGTTTGCAAGGAATCCAGAATGGTTTGGGCTGGAAGGGATCTTGTTCCAACCCCTCTTGCCTCAGAGCAGGACATCAGAGTTTGGAAAATTATAAACTTTCATGGATAAATATCCAGGGGTATTTCCTTAATGAGAATGTGGAGAGTTCAAGGCCAGCTCCAAACCCTTGATGACACAGACGTCTCCAACAGAGATGTCTCCAACAGATGAGCCTGTGCAGGACAGAGCAGCTCCAAAGGGAGACACACCAGCTTCTTCTGCTCCTTTTCAACCATTATCCCACTTGATCTCCTTGCTGATTTCATCAGTGACATCTCTTAACAAATGAGTGTCTTGGATGGAGCCAAAGCTTGTTGTGAAATTAAAGGTAATGGAATGAAAGGAGTCGGCTCGGACTATTTCTCATTTCAAACTTCATACAATTGTGGGAAACCTCTCCTGCCAGTTTCCTTGCATGGAGTGGATAAGCAAAATCCACTTGAGCATCCATTAAAAAAAAAAAAGCGCTAAATAAATAATAAAAGAGAAAATAACAAAAATAAATGTATATCTCTTCTTAAAAGGCTCGGGAAGCTGTGGCTGCCCCTGGATCTCTGGCAGTGCCCCAGGCCAGGTTGGACAGGGCTTGGAGCAGCCTGGGACAGTGGGAGGTGTCCCCGCTCATGGCAGGGGTGGCACTGGATGATGTTTAAAGTTCCTTCCAACCCAAACCATCCCAGGATTCTGTGATTCCTGGGAATGCAATTTCACCTACCTCTTTGCCTCAGGCATTACCCAGCAACTGAACCTCTTTGATGCATCTGTCTTGTTTTCAGAACAGGAAACTTCTCCCCTCAGCACATCCCCAGGACAAAAAGCAGAGTTGAAGGAAGCTCAGCTGCACTTCTGTAGAGCCAAACCCACGTGGATTTCTCACATGCCTCTCTCTAAACTCACTCTGAGCTTCCTTCAAGGGAAAATGACACTTTGGAGAAGAGAATTAAACATGGAAGAGATGCAGCAGGAGCCAGAAAGTCTCATCCCGAGATTATACATGAAAAACTTCCCATGAGAAAAAAAAAAAATCAACCAGCTTGGATAGGCAAGGGGGAGTTGAGGGATGCCCAGGGAAGGTGGGGTTGGACAAACACCTGGACATTCTCACCAGGTCCTTGGGAGTTTTCCCTGGAGCCTCCAAAGGGGTGACCCCTCCAATGGCCAGAATAAAGCCCCTGATGAGCCGCTGGCACAGCATGGTTTGAGTTCTTAAAGCCCATCCTATTCCCGTCCCCTGCCATGGCAGGGACACCTCCCACTGTCCCAGGCTGCTCCCAGCCCCAGTGTCCAGCCTGGCCTTGGGCACTGCCAGGAATCCAGGGGCAGCCACAGCTGCTCTGGGCACCCTGTGCCAGGGCCTGCCCACCCTCACAGGGAACAATTCCTGCCCAAGATCCCATCCAACCCTGCCCTCCCTCATCTTAAAGCCATTCCTCTTTGTCAAAAGAGAAGGTGAAACAAAATTCTGAGGAATTAGCTGTCCCACTGTATTTCAAATACAGCAAATAAATGGATATTACTACCAGGACAGTGAGCTGCCTTCTGTTACCAACCAAGGGACTCCCAACGAGCCCCAAAATGCACAACGGCACCTCCTCCATCATGGCAGAAATAAAGTAAAAGCAGCAAAAGGAGCAGCTAAACAGCAAATTGTAATAGGAAAGCTATTCCACAGCTCTTGAAAACTTGCAGATTGCTCAATGGCTGCAGTTTTGAGTAGACATCCAGACTAGTGAAAGAGAAGCCCATCCAAACGGGCAAGTAGCCCACAGCTTCCTGTAGCCCCCTCTGGAAGGGCTTTACTTCCAGATAATGGATGTTCTCAGGTATCAGCTGCACTAGGACCAGGATGACACTTGGTGTCCATTCAGTGCAATGAAGACACACATGAAAATACAGAAAAAGGGCTTTTAAGAGACTGTCAAACACAGGCAGTTTCCTAGAGAAATTCAAGTAGCCTCCAACCATTCAAACCCCAGGACAGCACAGAGAAATGGCACTAAAGCACCTTTTTATTCTGGCTTATCAGGCAGGGCTTGCAGTGCCTGGATGCACACACCGAAACACACAGGTGAGTTAAGACTTCCCTTTAAAAACTTCCCTTTTTCCTTACAAAATTTTCCCTTATTTTTTCCCAAGACCCACCAGAGGAACTGAACACATGAGAACCCACAATCCTGCTACCCCAATCCTAAAGGACAGGGCAGATGTTCCCTGCATTCCCCGTGCCAGCACTGACCCATGCATGGCAGGGCTTCCCCGCATCACGGATGGCTCTCCTCAAACCGAGCTCTCCCTCGGCATTCATGCCCAAACCACGGACATCAGGTGGCCTTTTGGACACCAAACAAAACCCCAGTTCTGCTTCTGCTGAATATCTGCCCAGCTGACAGGGAACTGCATTTTCCTTCAGCAGAGCCACGCAGGGATCAACTTTCAGGTGAGATTTAACACCAGAGCACAACAGGTTAAATCCAGGTGTGGTTGTAAAGAGATTCAGGTATTTCTCACAAGGAATCTCACAGGGATTCTCCATCTCTACCCTGCTCTGGAGAGAGCCCACCTGTAGAGCTGCCTCCAGCCCTGGAAACCTCAGCATAAGAAGGATGTGAAGCTTCTGGAACAAGTGCAGAGGGTTCCAAAGGCTGGAGCCCCTCTGCTCTGAAGCCAGGCTGGGAGAGCTGGAGGTTCTCATACTGGAGAGGAGAAGACTGGGGAGTGTTCAGAGCCCCTTCCAGAAGGGGCTCTGAGAGCTGGAGAGGGACTGGGGACAAGGCATGGAGGGACAGGACACAGGGAATGGCTTCCCAGTGCCAGAGGGCAGGGCTGGATGGGATCTTGGGCAGGAATTGTTCCCTGGGAGGGTGGGCAGGCCCTGGCACAGGGTGCCTAGAGCAGCTGTGGCTGCCCCTGGATCCCTGGCAGTGTCCAAGGCCAGGCTGGACATTGGGGCTTGGAGCAGCCTGGGGCAGTGGGAGCTGTCCCTGCCCATGGCAAGGGAGAGGAACCAGATGCTCTTTAAGGTCCATTCTGACCCAGCCCATTCCATGATCCTAACTCTCTGAATGCTGTTTTCCAACTCATTTTAAACTTGCCTTCCCAAGGAGCAAACAAGTGCAGCAATAAACACCTCTGTGAATGAACAAAAAGAACAGCTTCCTTTTGTCCCCGGAAGCTTCAAGACTCAAAGCTCTCGTTTCTTTTATTGAAAGCTCTGAGCCTGCCAAGAGTGTCAAGCAGCTTCCCAAACCACAATACACCTGCACTGAGTCTGCTACAAACAACCACAGCAAGAGGGGAGCGAGTCCTCCCTCAGAAATTCAGAGAAATTCTGGATTATCTGGCTTAAAAATGCTGTTTCAACTTGGACCTAATACAGGGTTTAGCTATTCTGGCAAATTAAATGGTCTGCCTCTTTCAGTGGGAGGCTACAACTCTGCTGCAGCTACGTTCAGGCACCAAACTCCCCTGCCAAGGAGTTGACTACAGCCTGATCCTTCCACAAAAAGAAACAGGATGCTGTGAGGAGCCCGAAGGTGAGAGACATAAAGCATCTATATACAGATGGAGCTCCTATACACACCCAAAATAACAGTGACTCACTTTTCAGAGCACTCGGAAAAAGATAAAAGACTCGGGGAAGGAGCTGAAGAGGGTTCAGGGATTCAGCCAAGCGAGGCTTAGGAGGACACCACAGACAAAAGGCATTCGGGAGGTTGGAAGGAAGAGATAAAAAGGACATCCAGGCAGCAGCTGAGGAGCAACTGCAGCAGACAAGCTGGAGAGGAAGGCTTTTGAAAGCAAGTCTTAGGAGGTTAAATCTGATTCAGTGGGATCTGGAGGCAAGCAGAGATGGCAGTGGCTTATCTGCTGCCTCCCTGAAGCACTGCACACCCTGGGTATTAGCAATAAGTGATGGAAATGGGACATTCAGGTTCGCTTCAACATTCCTGGCCTCTGTGTAAAGAGGCTCCAGAGAAAACAGATAATCACTACCAAAACCTTCTTTAGACAGAACTCCTGCTTGATCCCAGTACACAGATAATCCCTCCTCTACCGAGCAAACCACATCTTGCATTAACTGTATTTGATTTTCACGCCACTTTAATGAACCTCTGCGCTCTACAGGTTCGTCCCTCAAGCTTGGGAGCCCATTCCTCCCAAAGGCTACAGAAACAAGTCCTTGCAGGGAAAGCCAGACCAGCTGAAACATGCGTACAACAGAACACTGTGAGTGGCAATGCTGCCCAGAGCAGCTGTGCTGCCCCGTCCCAGTGTCCAAGGTAGGATGGGGCTGGTCCTACGGGCAGGGCCACCTTGCACTAGCCCAGGTTGCCGTGTCCCTGTTTGCTACAGGAATCCCAGAACATCTCCCAACATTCCAGAAGCCCACGGGATGCAACACCCACGAGAGCCCCCCTGCTCTCCCAGATGATCAGCCCAAGGAGCCAACACAGGGAACAGCATTTCCCAAATGCCATCATCACCATTTTTTTGCATATAGAAAGGTCTGCAGAGAGATGGATTCCTGCACACGCCTGTGTCAGACCATCCCTCTTAACGAGGGAGACAACGAGCCAAACTCCAAGTGCGTTAAATCCTGCGTCAGTGTTTCCATCCCAAAATAAAGCTGCCTTAAACCACGGCAGCCTAATCCTCCCCTGATTCCGCCTGTTTACGTTCCCATGTTTCCACTTCACAGCCGATTTGCCTCAAGTTTGCTTCGCTCGTGGCAGTGGCCTTGAACTGCAGAGAGCCCTGCTTTGGTGGGGACTGTAAGACAGCACCAGCTCCTGGCCACTGATCCCAAGCCCTGGGAGATTTCAGGAAGATTCAGGGTCCAGAAGTGATGCTTGAAAAATGAGGGAGGGATGAAGCTGCAGGAGCTGGACACTGAGGGGTGGGAGTGTGGCCAGAGAAAGGGGCTGGAGCCCCAGGAGAGGCTGAGGGAGCTGGGAAAGGGGCTCAGCCTGGAGCAAAGGAGGCTCAGGGGGGACCTTGTGGCTCTGCACAACTCCCTGACAGGAGGGGGCTCAGGGGGGGTCGGGCTCTGGGAACAGGGAACAGGGACAGGAGGAGAGGGAACAGCCTTCAGGGGAGGAATTAGGAGAAATTTCTTCCCTGAAGTGGTGGTCAGGCCTTGGAATGGGCTGCCCAGGGCAGTGGTGGAGCAGTCCCCGTGGGGATGTGGCCCTTGGGGACATGGCTCGGTGGTGGCAGTGCTGGGGGAGCGGCTGGGCTCGGCAAGTCTTTCCCAGTCTCGGTGATTCCATGATTCTGTCCTTTGTGAGGATGGATCCATGAGGGACACATAGAACAGCCCACAGCTGGCAGGTGAAGAGTGTTAGGCCATATTTTCAGAGGAAAAGAACACTAACTGTCCCATTGCTGCTGGCCACAAGACACTGAAGTGTTCACATCCACACAGGCAGCTTCAGGTAACAACTGAATTTACAGATCCAAGAGAACCAGACAAATCTGAGCAAACCAAGCCCCAAGGAGGAAGAAACAAGAGGCTGAAGCTTGCTGCAGTCAGTTTGATCACCAGTGTGTTTTCAGAGGAAGCAAAATTCATTCCTGACCTCATCCAAACTTTGACTTCCCTGTACGATCATCACTCTGTCACAAACGCCATCTCGGTATTTTTAGGTGACAGTACACTTGTTTGTACTGTACATTTCTGGTGAGAAAACCTGTTCTATTTTGTAGGTCACTTGGTTCTACCATCTGCCTTGATTTCTGCTAAAGGAAAGTGCTGTCTCTGAAATCCCCAGTGCCGTACACTAACTGGAAAACGTGGGAACCACCAGCAGCTTGGGTGTGCATCACCCCAGTGGAAACATGGGATGCTCCTGGATAATGGGAAAAGGGCACAGTAAAACCTTGGGGGTGGTCAATAGGAAGCCATTCCCTCCGGGTCCTTGCAAAAAGTCCCTCTCCAGCTCTCCTGCAGGCCCAAAAGTTTGGCAATATTCTACAATGACCTTAGTAAATATAAAAAGAATGGGAAGTTTATCAGGAAATGAAACCTGGGCTGGGAGAGAGCCTTCACTGCAAGGCCTCTCCTCTCACTGCCAGTCCATCTCAGATGCCTGAAGAAGCTTTACCAGCCACCCTGACAGCAACAAAATAAAGCACTGTGACAACTAGCTGATCCTTGGGAAGTCAAACACAAAATTACTCAGTATGGTCTTGGAATTTTGTAGCGGATTTCTCCTTGTCTTGACCATAATCTCACAAGGGATGCCAGCAGCAAACCCATCTGGCACGTGCAGGACAAAGTATCTGCTGCTCGTGGAGATCGGCGCCTCAAAAATCAGCATTTGTGTTTGCAGTGGCTCAAAGAACAAACAAGTTCAGCTTCCCCTAAAATGCTGCACTCCTTCAGACTGCTGTGCCCAGGGGGCTGAATCTGTTCACAGCTCAAGGAGAACCTGGAGCAATGGACTGTGAAGGATCACGGAATGGTTGGGGTTGGAAGGGACCTTAAAGCCTATCCCATTCCACCCCCAGGGACACCTCCCACTATCCCAGGTTGCTCTAGCCTTGTCCAAAAAGGCCTTGGACACTTGGAACCCACGCTGGTGTTGATGGTGCTGAATCCATGAAGCAGCTGACACCTTTAAGCTGGGTTTAACCTGCTCATTCTAAGCCAGAAACCTGTCCTCAATACCTGCCATATCCACCCAGAGATGCACAGCCAGGGATTTTGGGTGTAAAGCAGCATTTGGATAGCAAGCAGCAGTGAGTACTTAATTCCAAGGTGTAAATAGCACCCTGCATTATGGAAGAGCTCCTCAGAGGCTGAAGCTCCCATCCTGTACAAGAACTTCTTTTGTGGGATAAAGAGTAAAGCGCATTCTGAACTGCACAGAAACTTAATAACCGTGCTCCAGGACTGTCTGAAACCCCTGTTAAAGCTGCTTTGAAAGGACTACAATTTGTCTGAATGTTATGGTGATTTTTAAATCACCTGTTAATACTTATTCATGTGTCACCTCATGCACCTCACTTAAAAAGTCAGTGGAACAGAACTGTGGTGCAGTTCCTGCACCAGCATCCTGCCCAGCAGCAGAAACTTTGTCAGAACACGTAGCCAGATCTCTACATTGAAGCCCAAATGATTTAAAAATAATAATAATAAAGAAATAATAAAATTAAAAATTTTTAAAAGATCAAAGCAACAAGGAAAAGCATACATTGCTAAGCCTTGAAGAAACAGTGCAAAAAAACCCTTTTGCTTGGCAAAAGTCCATGAATATTTGAGAATATGAGTATTTACAAGCTGCAGGAACTTGCTGGAGGTTCAATGATGTGCAGAGAAAGTGCCAAGTAATTGCATTTTCTTCTCTGCTGCAACGAGCCTTTTCCAACCCAGCAAACAGCAGCCCAGCTCCAAAGCTGCCCCTCTGTACCAAGGAACACAATTTCTGCTGAAACGAAAGAAAAAACAGAGATTATCCAATAAATATGGGGGGGTTTGGATATGAGTAAACCCCTGACAGCATACGGCTGACACCTGCGAGGGAATATTTGGGAAAGGCAGGGGGGAATGGTGTCTTGAATGACCAAAATCCCTTTCAGATTAGGGCAGAAGAGCAGCTTCATCTGCCTGTGCCTTCCTGAAATAAAGGGCAGGGTTAGGTGGGCTATTGGGAAGGAATTGTTCCCTGGGTGCCCAGAGAAGCTGTGGCTGCCCCTGGATCCCTGGAAGTGCCCACGGCCAAGTTGGGCTTGGAGCAGAGGATGGTTAAAAGCAGGGTGGATCCATGCACGTGTTCCCAAATCCAGCAGAAGTGCTGTTTTTGGTGGTGGTTCCCCTCATGGCCGCCGTGCTGGGGGAGGTGAAGCGGCTCCTTCCGGACACGCCGCACGTTCGGCTGCACATGCAAGCAGATGAAGTTTCCTGGCTGCTCACCCAGGACACCTGACACTCGTGTCAGCACAGCCAGCACCTTCCCTGCCGTGCCATTCCCATCCCTTAGCACGGCCAGATCATGCATCGAGGGTCTGAACAGGAGTCAAACCTTTCCCCTGTGCTGCCATGCTGGGAAGGAAACGCCAGGGAACTCTAGAATTTCCTTCTCTGCACTTTAAAGGATTACTCCATGCCAGCGTGGGGTCACCAAGATAAAGCCCTCAAGGCCCTCAACGGGATTTTCTTTTTTTTTAATCTATTTACTCATTTGTTAGTAAAAGCCTTTCCTTCTGCCTTTTCCACAGTGTTATCTCCTAACCTGGCAGCTCCCAAGGGCTTAGAACTCCTGAGGCTTTAGTGACTTTGCTACAGGCACAGCCAGGGATGAAGGAGAGGGATCTGAGTTCTGCTGAGCACTAATTCAAGACATGATAAATCCCTGTGACAGGGATTATACAGGTGTAATACAAATATATACACATATATGTACATATACAAGCATATGTACATATATGGATCAGGGATTTACACAGAACGTGAAGGGAATTTTATTTTTTCCATCTATAAAAATATTTGATACCTCCAAACACACTATCAGACATTTGACACCATGATTAGGGGTATTTTTTTGATAATATTCCACTTGCAGTGTGCCAGCACAACATTTGGTCAAAGGTTGGACCAGGTGTTTCCCACCAGGAATAGCTGGCAGCTTTTTACACCCCATGGACTATCAAAGGCAGGACAGGGAGACAAGGAGCCGTTCCCTCTGGAACATCTGAGCTGGATTTACAGCCCAAAACATGATTTGTGAGGTCAAATGCCCTCACACACACAAAAAATTCCACTGGAGTAGCCACCTAGACACCATGGTCTGGCTGAGTTCCAGGGACAGAGCTGGGTGCTGCTCCCAAGATTCTGCTCCCACTATAAAGCCATTAAGCAGAAGGAAGGACAGAGATAGATGGGATGGATACTGGGAAGGAATTGTTCCCTGGGAGGGTGGGGAGGGGCTGGGATGGACTTCCCAGAGCAGCTGTGGCTGCCCCTGGATCCCTGGCAGTGCCCAAGGCCAGGCTGGACACTGGGGCTGGGAGCAGCCTGGGACAGTGGGAGGTGTCCCTGCCATGGCAGGGGTGGCACTGGGTGGATGGTGTTTGAGATGCCTCCCAGCCCAAACCATGCTGGGATTCTGTGACTGCTGAGGATTTGGAGGTGTCCAGCCAACGTGCTGCTGGAGCCCAGGACTCAGCCAGCCACGTCTGGGAGGGGAGGGAACCCATCGAGGGCTCAGCACCTCCGGGAAGGGAATTCCTGCCACTCTCTGAGCTCAGTTCTACCAGCAAAACTTTGCTGCCCAGTTCAGCAAAGCCACCCTGACCCATGCCAGGCTGAGGCAGACAGGGCAGGTCTAATGCCACCCTCAGAAAGTCCCCATTTAAGTGACAGGCACAGCAGCTCCCGGGATTACTGCGGAAGGGCAGGAATTGGCTGCGCTCGCTGTCCCCTCTCAGTGCGTCACAAACACCTTCCCAAACCTGCTGCTGAGCCCCAGAGCTCGTCTCAGCCCCTTCTGCCAGCAGAAAACAAACAGAGAATCCTCTGCTCGTCAGAGAAGGCTTCAGAGACAGAGGGACAAAACCCCAGCTGAGCCTGGCCTGATCTGCACCATCAGAAGCCCAGCACTCCTGGGCAAGCGCCTCCAACTCTGCCTCATTAATATTTTTAAAAATACATTATTGCAACCACTTCATCTGTTTTTCAAAAAAAAAAAATTGTAGTAATTTCCTTAATCTGAGGAACAATTTGCACACAGGTGGCAGATGACTCTGCTGTAAAAATAAAAAGCCTCCCTCCCGTGTGTCACTTAAGCAGTGCCCTGACAACTCGGGATCTTCAAGATCATTAATAACATTACAGTGTGACTGTCTATGAGCAGGACTACAAATGGGCCAAGAAAAGCAAGTTTTGACCTAAATTTCACTGTTTAGTCAATCAGTGCAACCTGGAGAATTCTGGTAGTAGCTTGGGAGTTCTTCTCTCCAATGGAAAAATCACTACATTTCATCAGAAACTTTTAAAAAAATTCAATGTACACAATTCACTGGTGAGAACTGCCAGAGCTTTAAGAAACACCTAGGAAAAGTATCATTAGAACGTGCAGTACATTTATTCTGTGTATTACAACTGCAGTTCCAAATCAGTGATTCCAAAGCCTTTCATTAGATCATAAAAAACTTCAGGCCAGCTTATAATGAAATCTCTAATCAAATATGAATGAATCATCTGATATGACACAATTCCTTGAATGAGAAACAGATGGAAAAGTAGTGATGATTAAGTGGTTTAGATCACAAGATATTAGTCAAGCCAAAGGAGGAGATATCTAATCACAGAATCATGGAATGGTCTGGGTTTGAAGGGACCTTAAAGCCCACCCCATTCCACCCCCTGCCATGGGCAAGGACACCTTCCACTAGCCCAGGGTGCTCCAAGCCCCCTCCAACCTGACCCTGGGCACTTCCAGGGATGGAGAACCCACAGCTTCTCTGGGCAACAAGGAGAGGTCTCTTTAATGAACCATCAGCAATTCCCCAGGGAAGCATCTGGAGACTGCTGCTGTATTTTAGGCATCGCTGCACAAAGTATTCACCTGATATTCCCTCCACTGCCCAAAGACAAAGCAGAGCCAAATATAGCCCTGAAAATCAATATACGCTGGGGAAGAGCCTCCAGGATCTTGATAAATGCATGTCATGCTAGAAGAGGAATTCCTAAAATCCTGGGAACGCAGGTGTCTGCTCTTTCCCCCCTCAGCAATAAACTACCCCAGCTAATTTTGGCAGAAAGCACCCTGGGGAGCTCTGCAGAGCAGGGCACAGCCATGAAAAGGGTAGGCAGACAAAGGAAACACAACTCCTGGAAATAAAGAACATCCTCATCCTCCAGCCAACGCTGGCATCCATCTGTCAGGAGAAGCTGATGGAAAAGAGGAATCAGGCACAGGTGTGTGGGACCACTACAGCCCCAGGACAAGCATTATCTGGAAGAAGGGAAGGGACTGAAAATGAAATAAAACCAAAACAACAAAGGTTTTGCCCCGATTACCTCTCTGAGCTTGCAAATCCAGGTAGAACACCCAGGGTGGAAACACACAGGGCAGACAAGACACGGCACAGCCACCTCCAAGAGCCCATCTGAGACACACGAAATCCTTCCCCAAGAAAGGCCTCAATCCATGATCGATTTCCAGGAAACATTTATCACTCTTCATTCACCTCACAGTGCTGTTGTTTTTAGCAAAACCAGAGGCAATGGGAACAAACTCCTAAATAACCATTCAAGGGAGCCTTTCCACTCCTGCTCGTATCCTGCCATCTCCTCCTTCCCTAAGTCACAAAGTTTTAGCATTCAAAGGCTCTTCTCTTCATCACCTGCTTTCATATAAATCAAAAGCACAAAACAGCCTATCCTGTGGTAGGGAATCGGTGAGAATTCTTATTTTTGAAAATTACACTTGGTGAAGAGTCAGGACCGAGAGAACCCAGTGAATTCCGGAGCTGCTCAGTGTGAATTAATGAACCAAGCAAGGTGAGGGAAGAAGAAAGAAAAATAGCAAGTTGGGGCTTGCAGCAGAGCAAACTTTCCTGCCTTTCATCCAGGAAACCAGCGCTGCATTCACGAGCTTCAGATTTAAGTGCTGCTTTCAGCTGTTAAAAGAGGGATAATCATTAATAATTCATCCCAGCTCCTCCAACTGATAACCATTTCCTCGTGGGTAAGAAAGGAGACAGATAAATCATGACAGATAAATACGTTTTCTGAGACAAAAGACAACAAAACCAGAGCTGAGGAGCTGTGGGCTCCTGCTCTTCCCACCCACGGGGATCAGGATATCCACAATATCCACATTCTGGGCTCCAGCACAAGATCAGTTCAGGACTGCCCATCCCTGGAAGTGTCCCAGGCCAGGCTGGACAGGGCTTGGAGCACCCTGGGATAGTGGAAGGTGTCCCTGCCCATGGGACAAGGCGGGCTCTAAGGTCCCTCCCAACCCAAACCAGTCTGTGATTCTCCAATTTCCAGCTTGGCCAGAGGAGTGGTATCATTACATGTGGAATGTGGATGCTGAAGTTGAGGCAGAGGGGGCCAAAAAGCTTATCCCTCTTCCATACAGCCCTGCACATGCACAAAGTGCTGAGGCAGAGTTAGAGGGTCATCAAATTATCCTGTGACCAACAAAATATGGCTTTGGGGACAGTATTAGTCCAGAAAAGAGGTTCTGAAGCTTGAACTTCCCTGCTCCTCTGCAGGGAGCTGCCCAGGGCCTCTGGATGTGGCAGTTCCCTCCCCTCTCCTGCATAAATAACCCCAAATTTGCTGACTGCAAAGGGCTTTTAATAGAAGCACAGCAGTTCAGCGAATCCCCAGTGGAAATCTGGGAGCTGGCTGAAGGGCTGTGCTGGGCTTTCCTTGCTCAGGAACGGCTCTGAAGCTGGGCACACTCCAGGAAAGCCTCCAGCAGGTGAAACACTCCTTTTGTTGTCATTGCAGGGGCTATGGTTTGTCCATTTGGCTTAGGGCTGGAAATGAAAGACAAATATTAATAAACCATAAGTATCACAGGAAATATAATGCTGAGCTGATTTTAACTCTCAAGGCTTTAAGCTGCACTAACCTGCAGTTCCTCTACTTCCTTGGAATCACAGAATGCTTGGGGTGGGAAGGGACCTCAAAGCCCACCCCCTGCCACGGGCAGGGACACCTTCCACCATCCCAGGCTGCTCCAAGCCTGGCCTTGGACACTTCCAGGGATCCAGGGGCAGCCACAGCTTCTCTGGGAATCTTATCTTGGACACCAGAGCATCTAAGTGGTGGCAAAATTACCACACCAAGGCTGACAAAAGGAGCTGCAGCTTTTCAATAACCTAACGAGAGGACAGGGTTGAACCTGCTTTGTGTGACACTAAAATGATTTTTCCTAGAACACACTTTTGATGATAATCTGGGGGGGCTTGGATGGGTTTGTCCCCCATCCTGAGCTCCATGTGTACATCCATATTATAGATCAGGATATTCTGAACACTAAAGGAAAGCCTTTCTGAGGGGGAGCTACTTCTGGGACATGACAAATCCTCCCATTGCTCCCCAGCTGACACGTCCCAGTGTGAACCAGGACAGGATCCTGTCGGGAGCCCAAGTCCCTGCTGCCTGGGCCTGCTTCAGAGCTGTGTGGTGCCTTTCTGGAGGAGGTGCTGAGGGAGGCTTTGGAGGTGGGGAGCACTCACAGACACGGAGCCGTGAGGGCATCCCCTTCCCCTGAGAGGGAGAATTAACAACAGCCCGGAACTGGGCACTGTCAGACCAGCTGGAACAGCCCTCCTTCCCCTCACAGACAGGGATTCATCTCTGGCTGCAAAACCAGGGACAATATTAGTCCAGAGGCTCATAGCAACCATTTATTCCCACATACATCAACATCATTTTTGCGAATGACTGTGCAAGTGAGAGTGGGTAATTAGATCCAGCAAGGAGAAAAAGCAGCAGGGAGCTGAAATCTCCCACTTAATGCTCTGCATTGGAAGGGACCTCATCCCTTCCCACAGGCAGGGACACCTTCCACTGCCCCAGGCTGCTCCAAGCCCCAATGCCCAGACTGGCCCTAGACACTTGCAGGAATCCAGAGGCAGCCATAGCTTCTCTGAGAAATCTGTACCAGGGCCTCACCAGCCTCTGATTAAAAAAAAAAAAAAAATAAAAGAATGAAGGGTTGCTCAATAAAGTTAATTTATTCCTTTTCCTCCCCCGGGCCAAAGGCACAGATCCTCGGGAGCCCGAGGCAGAGCGGCAGCGCTATCAGACAGATGATGATTGTACTCCTGAGCAGGATGTGGGCTGTGGGGGCTTTGTCTTGTTGTACTTCTGCGAGCACCTCAGAAATTCAGAAGCACCAATTATGGCTGATGCGCCTTTGAAAAGGGAAAATGTTTCCCTACCTCCAATTAATCCTTAATTTATACAGAAAAGACATAGAAATAATTTTCACTGCTGATGACTGAACTCGGTTCTACTCAACCAAATTCACTCCTAAAAACTATCTCATAAAATTGCTGTAAATATTTCTTGGTTTGTAGCTGAAATGCCCTGCAGGATGGAGGATTTTTAGAACTTTCTCTCCATTTCACATCAGAGAGAAACAACTAACAAGGGTCAAACCTCTCCTTCACTTGGTTCGTGGTGAAGAGAAAAACATTTTGGTTTCCTACAAGCACACCACAGTGATTTTATCTGAAGTAGAAATGCAGCATAAAAGCTCATCGACCACTCAAGTTCATTCAACCTTATCCTGACCAGGGCAGGAGAATGTTTTAAACAAAATATCCCAGGACACAATCAAGCTTCTTTTTTCTCCTTAAGCTGTTTTTTAACACCATTATTTCAGTCATGCCTGAGACTTGGAACACCACCCCACAATCCCACACACAACTTGTTTTTCCAGAGCAATGCTTGGTGTTACCTCTCCTTTCTTCTCTCAGAAAGATCTGCAGCACACTCCTAAAGACAAGAATGATAAAAACCAGATATGGCAATCCCAGAATGAATTGGGTTGGGAAGCTCATCCCATCCCACCCCTGCCATGGCAGGGACACCTCCCACTGTGCCAGGCTGCTCCAAGCCCCAATGTCCAGCCTGGCCTTGGGCACTGCCAGGGATCCAGGGGCAGCCACAGCTGCTCTGGGCACCCTGTGCCAGGGCCTGCCCACCCTCACAGGGAACAATTCCTGCCCAATATCCCATCCAGCCCTGCCCTCTGGCACTGGGAAGCCACTCCCTGTGTCCTGTCACTCCAGCCCTTGTCCCCAGTCCCTCTCCAGCTCTCCTGGAGTCCCTTTAGACCCTGGAAGGGGCTCTGAGCTCTCCCTGGAGCCTTCCCTTCTCCAGGTGAGCACCCCCAGCTCTCCCAGCCTGGGTTCCATTCCCACAGCTCAAATACTGGGAGAACCATCTGCCAAAGAGATGGGGCTGCCCATCTCTCATCCCACCCACTTCACACCAGCTCAGCTCCCCAAGGATCCCTGCCTTGCTGCTCTTCCAAAAGCACCGAGATGAGCTATTAGAAATACTCAAAAAAGAGTCCAAACAGCAAGAACTCCCCAAATCCTGGATGGCTCCATTAAACAGCCTCATTTCACCTGGGGAAAACCAGCCAGAACCAACTCTACCATCAGGTTCCCCAGGCTCTCAACCAGCACCAGCCTGAAATACCTCAGAAAGAAACACTGAATTTAGCCAGCAAACAAAATCAATACCAAAACAAAGGGGATTGAAGATTCCAACCCATCCCTTTCCCGATCCTGGAGCTGCAAAATCCAACTCGGCTCGCGAGCGAGGTGAGGGCAGTAAAACCTGTAAGCTGACCTGTGCCACCACAGGGATGTTAAAATGGGAATCCCTGTGAGGGTTAGGAAAAGAGAACCTCCCTTACCTGACCGACACGTCTGGGAGCACGCAGAGGGGACAGGGATTTCTCACAGTCCAAAGCCAAGTGCCCGTGCCTGGTGAACAACCATCTCTTCCTTGTCTTCCCCAATGCTACCACTCTACCTCCTTGGAAGTTTCTTTTCCCAGATATGCATATGAGTCCACAAAAATCTAGGTTAGGTCACAGCCCACTTTTTTTCTCCCCCTCCCAATGTAGCGAAGTTGTTTTGAATAAACTTCGTTTACATCTTTCCAACTGGCACTACCAGAAGTGCTCAGATCTTCTGCGAGACCTCATCCTTAAGAGAAAAGGGCCTGAGGGAATTTTGGGAGGCAACAGAGAAGGGAAAGTTGGGGGTTTGGAAGAGCTCAGCTGCTCCCTGCAGAGCAGATAAAGTTTCCCATATCCTGTCACCCCAGTACAAATATCTGCTTGTACCTGGAAGACAGAAGGGGGAAACACAACAGCCAGCAGCAGATTGTTTCCCACAGAATTCCATGTGCTGGGAGCAGAACTTTGGTCTCCATCATTCCCAGAGCTACAGCTGTGAGCCTTTAAGAGCTCCCCCAGCTCGGTGAGGAGCAGCCAGGACAAGCCTGAGGAGATGCCGTGGCAGGATCATTAGGAGAGGGAGAACAGCAAACAGCCCAGAGCCCGGCGTGCCACACTTTGATCAGCCCGGCCTTGGCTCCCTGTTCCTTCTCCCTAACGAGAGCAGCAGCTCCAAAACCTCCTCAGCTCCCCAGTGCTCCATCTGGGCTGGGGAAGGACTCGTTCAGCTGCTGCTTTGTGCTCCTGTCCCCTCCTTTAAAAGGCAAACCAAGCATCCCCCACCAGACCGGGCTCCCCACAGCGCCCTGCTGTGCTCCATTCCCAAATCCCACTCTCCCAGCCTGGGAAAGCAGAGGTGTGCAAGTCCTAACAGACTTTGTTCCAGCACTCTGCATTTGCATTCTGCTCTCCCACTCGCAAGGCAGAGCTGCAGAGCGTTTTCCTGCAGCCCCAGCACAGGAACAAGGTTTAATAGGAGGCTTTTTCCTTACCAGAGCTGGGCATGTGGTTCACTCGAGGTGGATTCAACAGCTCCACTGGCTGGTCTCTGCCAGAAAGCCCATCTGGAAAGAGGAGGGGGGAAAAAAAAATAAAATCACATCAACACTTTGGGTAGCTGGGCTATTTTTAGCCATTCCAAGCAGAAAAAATAATCAGTAACCAATTATCGATGCAGAGCAGAAAAACAAGGAGCATGAATCAATGGAAACGAGAACATTCCCAGGACAGCTAAAGCAGAAAATAAAGGAGGCTCTATCCCGAATCACGCTCAGGTTTTCCTGGTCTTTAAGCCCACAGCTGGTGCTGATCCCAACCTGAGGAAATAGAGATGTCAGCTCACAAACCTTACCAGAGAACAGCTAAACTGCCACTCCTTCCTTGCTGGGAGAACTGAGTTAAGACAGAGACGCAGCCCCACAGAGCAAAGTTGAGGAATGGCTGGAATATGCCAGGGAGATGTTAAGAAAAACTGACAAATCACTGCAGGAGATTAAAATGCAGAGACATGCATAACAAGCCCCATTTTGCATAAGTTTGGATCTCAGAAAGGCATTAAAAACATACTTTGTAAATGAGATGCACAAATCCATCTTGCTGAAGCAGTTCCCTATTTAAAATATTTCCAAGATCGTATCTTGCATCCAAGTAGAGTCAAACAGAACAACCAGTGTTGGAGACTGCCACACCTGAGTTTCTAGTCCCCCATTCCCCTCCCAGGAAAGCTGAAGCAAAAAATGCTAAATTATGTTTTCAGTGCAATTATGAACACTGGGATACCGAAAATTTATCTCAAACCCATTTGTTCCACCTCTGCCAGTCTGTCTCACTTTTCCCCTCCAACCCCTTTCTGTGCTGCAGCTCTGATAGGATCAAGCCAAACCCTGTCTGGAGACATCAAAGAAGCCACCCCATCTCTCTCAGGCAAAGGACAGTGTTAGAAAAACATTAAGATTTGTTTTCTTCTCCCCGTTTTCTCTATTTTTCTGGAGAAAAAGCACAGCCGGGGATTTCTCCATGTCCTGCCTGAGTTCACCTCCACTGACCATGGATTGAAGGGGAAGAGCAAAACATCACTATTTCAAATATAACTGAGCCATCAGAGTCAGTGAAGAGCACAGCCCAGGAAAATTCCCAGTTTTCGGGGGGAGCACAGTATTTTCAGCTTCTCTGCTGGGCAGTTTCAGATGAAGATGAGCCTTCAGAGAAGAACACACGGACAAAACAGAGCCCTGCAGCAGCACCCAGGTGCTCTGTGAGACAAATCCAGGTCAACTTCAGCGATTTTTAAGACTTATTTAATTCAAAGAAATAAAGAATTTTTTCCACTGATTTAAAAAAAATTATTTTCCACTCATTTAAAAAAATCCCAACCCCAAAACCCAATGCTCTGCCACCTTTGTTTCAAAATGAGGATTAGATTAATCACAGCAGAACATTCAGGAACATCTTTTAAAGCACTGACACCTGAAATACTCAAGCAAAACCTAGTGATGTGAGGCTGAGGTTCTGTCTTTGCTGTGCAAATAAAGCTCTATAAAATAAAATATTAAGTATAAAATAAAAAATAAAGCTCTGAATCTCTGAAGTCCTCCCTCAGCACAAGGATGTGGAGCTGCTGGAGCAGTGCAGAGAGGTCAAGCCATGCAATTAGGGTTTGACTCTTCTTATAAGCCACAAACCCTGGTTTGAATGCTGAGACAACCCAGACAAGCTACGAAATATTCCCCAGCTCTCTGCTGGCCAAATCGGTCCTAAACTGCTAAAAAGAACTGGCCAGAAAACATCCTCCCAAATTGGTTCTGTGTGAATCAGGCTGATGATTTCCCCAAAACTCTGCAATAAAGTGCTCTGTCCACCGAGCCTGGAGGGAAGCAGACACCAGCCTGTCTGATTCATGGCTCGAGTCAGGGAACATTTAGTGGAGCTTAATTTCCAGATGGGTATTTCTACTCATTAATTAACGAGATGAAGCCATAACTCATTGATGGAAACTTGAACATGTTGTTTTTATCTTAATCTGTTCCAAAGAGTTGTTTAAGTTATTCAGAAAACATAGCCAGGACAGGTTTGGAAGTAGCTGACTTTGCAGGATCTAAAGATGTTGAAAATAGCAAAACAAAGGCAAAATGTTTACAGGTTCACTCCAGAACAAACCAGAAACATGACAGATAAAAACCCTCAGAAAAGATGAAGCAGCAAAATGAGCAATTTCACAGAATCAGAGAATTGTCAAGGTTGGAAAAGACCTCTGAGATTATCAAATCCATCCAGGGCAAAACCAAACCAGATGAGGACAAGGAAATACAACTTTACCGCTTAAAAAAGATAAGAAATGAAGAGAAATAGAAGGCTGAAACATTCGATGAGGTCTTAAAGAAAACTGCAAGCAGTCTGACTATAATTAACTCTGATGAGCTTAAAAATGCAGGGCAGAACTGGGAACGAACAGGTTATTTAAATCGTTTTCCATGTATTCAGATCTTTCAACCTGATGCAAATCACCCTGGCCTACCTGAATTCCTGGAGGGAAGCAATGAGCAACCGAAAATTATCTTTAAAGGACACCTGGAGTAGAGGGAAAATTCTACAGAGGTGCAGAAGTAAAACTTTAGGGAAGACAGGGAGAAAGGCAGGAGAAAAGGGTAGAGAAAATCAGCATTATTGACTCAGATTTGCTCGCTTTGGAGCTTGAAATGCAGAATTCAGGCTGAAAAACAGATGGATAGGAAACACAGTGACAAAAGAGTAAAACCTTCCCACGGTGAGGATGACAGAAAAAGGTGTAACTACAAATGGGAAATGGCTGGCCAAGCAAGGCCAGAAGGAGAAAAAGCCAAAGGATTTCCCCAAACTAAGCACTCCCCACTCCATGATGATGCAGAGGATCCAAGTTCCCTCCTGGAGGCACAAACAGGGGCATGTGCAAGGTCATCCCTCAGGGAAGTGGAAGCCTCGGTGGCCATGGCTTCAGGTTCAGCACCTGAAGATGAATTATGGGCAACCAAGAGAGAAACCTCAGAGAGAAGATTATTAAAAATGGGATAGAGGGGCTCTGCAGAACTCAAGTTTTGCCAGCATCAGCCCAGTTCTCCACTGAGGGAAGACAACAGAGTGGTCCAGAGGCATTTTCTGGATGAGCAGTTTTCTGCGAGTTGAGACCACTTGATCAACTTCTGTCTCCTTTGCTCATAAATCTTCTGGACAGCACCTCACTGCACAACAGCAATCAGGGGCTTCTGAGCAGACAGGGAGTTCCCTGGGAGGGAGGGCAGGCCCTGGCACAGGGTGCCCAGAGCAGCTGTGGCTGCCCCTGGATCCCTGGCAGTGCCCAAGGCCAGGCTGGACATTGGGGCTGGGAGCAGCCTGGCACAGTGGGAGGTGTCCCTGCCACAGCAGGGGGTGGAAGCAGATGAGCTTTGAGGCCCCAAATTATGCTCTTTGCCCCTAAGCAAGGCTGCCCAGTGCTCCACAAGCCAGCACAAGCCTCATCTCTTGTCACCAGGCCGTGCCACACGAGAGCCCAGCAGCTCCGTGCTGTCTCCATTCCACGTGTCAGCCCACAGCCATTCCATGGATCTCCTCCAGGCACAGAACACTTTTCCCCCCTGTGCTGTCAGTACCCAGGCACCACGGCCACGCTATAAAAAGCACCTTGCACTCTGTCCCCGAGCCGGGCTGGGGGGCACAACGCACAGCCAGGGTTCCTCTGCGTTCCTTCCCAGCAGGATCTGGGGAGGGTCCGCAGGTGGCTCTGCTCAAACGTTTGGCTGAATTTAAAAACCAGATCATGCACTGCCCTTGGAGCTTTGGGATGCCAGGCAGCTAAAACAGGCTGGCTGAGGAATTAAAAAGCCTCCACCCCTGACCGTTAAGCACAGGCCACTGGAACGCCCTGACTTGCATATCAAGCGTGTGTGACAAGTTACAATATTAGCAATGAGAACACTAATTACCATGAGCACGTTATTTATTTGTCTGCTCACTCAAAATTTACAGAGGGGGGAGAAAAAAAAGAAAAAAAAATCCTTCAACATTTACAAGAAAGCAATTAGGGCAGCAAATGGATTATTTCTCTTTAAACCTATGAGAAAATGCTCAGTGCATATTTCCTCTCTAATTTGTCTGCACTCAAGGAGCTATTTTTGGAAGTCTCCCTAGACTGTATTGTAGCACCACATGTACTGTAATGGCATTTTAATTAGCCCAGAGAGCTGGAAGATGCACTCTGCATCCGAAAGAGAAGCAGCCTAACAAAATGAGAGCATCCTTCCCTTCTCGGAGATTTACAGCAGCTATCAAGCCCAAATACCAATTATGGCTTCGGCTGGGAACGACTGCTACTGCTATAAAAACCCCGCGCGCCGCCCCGGCCCGCGGAACTCCACGCAAACAAACCCAGGATTTAAGCACTATTTACTCATCCTTCAAAGGTGGATGGTAAAAATAAAAAAGCTGCAGCCACGCACAGGCAGAACGGGGGACAGGAAGAGGGGAGACAAGTGAAAAAGAGATGGATCTGTTATCAAAACGCCCGTTTAGAGGAGAGTTAACCCAATGCCATTCATATGGGGTTGTTTGGGGGAATTTTTTAATTGTTAGGGTTACTACAACTACAGCTAATACTGAAGTGAGCCGCCTCACCTTGCCAGGGAACGACATCATGCATCACCAACACCAGGACGGTCTGGTGTATTTATATATATTTGATTTGCCTTCATTCGGACTCCTTACTGTGGATGCAGTACAAAGTAGGTCAGGCTGGTGGCTTCCTCAGCTCTGGAGGAGGCTGGCACACCTGGAATAGCAAATCCCCTCGTGCCCTTGACAATCCTGACTGCTCCAGAGACATTCCAGAGTCTAGATACCCAGACATCAGTTCCACTGAAGCCAGGAGCCCACCCCAGCGCTCAGCACTTCGCTAGAGAGAACCAGGATGGGGCTCAAGCTTTATTTTGCTTTAGAATCCACACAAATACCTCACAAGAATCTGAAGGTGCTCAGGTGTAACGTCTACAAGAGCTTGGTACTGCTCTCCTACCCTGGACCCTGTAAAGATAAATCCTGCAGGTCATGGTTTGGTTAACATCAAGGTAAAAGCATAAAAGGAAACATAAAAAAGTTCAAGGCCAAGTTGAACAGAGCTCTGAGAAACCTGATCCAGTGAGAGACACCCCTGGCCTTGGCAGGGGCTTGGAACTGGATGGTCTTTAAGGTCCCTTCCAACCCAAACCTTCCTGGGATTCTAATGCTCAGCAGCTGCTAACACAAAAAGCAACATTTAATTTATTACTAGGAAGTTATCCTAGAAGCCAAAATACCTAAGAAGCATTTAAACAGGAAGCTGTGGTCCTCAAGGTGTTGACCTCACCAGAGAACAGCTAAAGGGCTGCTATCCAAATGACAAGACACCACTTTCCCCTGGAAGCATTGTGTTCCACTTCCTCTGCCATTATTTTCCTTAATTCCCTGCAGTGGGAGGATGAAGCAACTCCCACCAAACATGACAATCTTCAGCCTCCTCAGCAGACTCTGATGACTTCATCCGCACACAGCTGAGGAGATGTGTCACTTTGGAAATCCACGGGAACAAAATAATCCTTTAGGTGCAAATGCGAGTGAGCAGAGATCAGGAGTAACCCATCCACTCCACCAGAGAGGTTAACGCTCACTGGCACAATCACAGCTGCAAGGAGGAGCTGCCCATTCCAGGAGATTTGATTCCCTTCCCCTGTGGGTGAGGAAAGCCAGAACCCCCCCCAGCCAGCCTTCCCACAAAGCACGCAGGGGAGGGAGAACAAAACACGTTAAAGGAAGAGAATGTGCGCTACGTATTTCATGCCTGTTTTTCCTTCCAAGTGAAAAAAACTCACGTATTTAATGCTGGTTTTCATTCCATTTTCTCTGTAACTGGTTTCAAAATCAGCTCATTTGGTTGACAGGAAATAACTATGGAAAGTCAGGTAAAATTAGGGCTAAGCTCAAGCATACACCTGGAAGCAACAACACCCTGATCACCTGCGGCTCCCTGGACACTGAGGACGGCTCAGGAAGGACAAAAACCCACAGAACCCACCTGCTGCCATGCACCACCTCACACCCACCTGGCAGACACAGCCTCCCACCAAGGTGTACGAGCCCGTGGGGCAGCGGCGTCCTGACCATTCCCAAAGGAGCTCTGACCCTGCGGCAGGAGCCCGAGTCCCGTCCCTGGGCGCTCTGAGCCCCTCTGGCCTCTCCAGTGCCAGGAAAGGCTGAGCTCTGATTTCCCCCCACAGGCACCACCCACGGAGTGACATTCCCAGGCACGGAGCCCTGTCCCAGGCTCTATTTCAGGCTGAGCCGTGTCCCGCAGTCTCTCTCCTGCGGCCAACGCCAGGAGGCCTCTGCTGGTGGCCATCCCACACCTCCTGCTGCCCAGCACAAAGCTGACCCCAACACACAGCTCAGGGCTCCCACTGCCACCACTCCCAGGGTCACCAGGGCACCGGGAGACTGGGGGTGGGACCTGCAGGATCCACCATGTCCTGATGTTACACTGGTCCCCGGTGAGGTGTTGTAGGATCAGCCTGGCACTCCGCACAGCACCTCCCCATCATCCCAGCCTTATCCCACAGAGAGACAACCAGGATCAACAGCAGGAAAAGCACCCCTGTGTACCTGTTCCTGATGTACTTTCCTTATCACAAGGCTGAAGCCCCTCTGCTCTGGAGCCAGCCTGGGAGTGCTGGGGAAGAGAAGGCTCCAAGGAGAGCTCAGAGCTCCTTGCAGGGCCTGAAGGGGCTCCAGGAGAGCTGCAGAGGGACTGGGGACAAGGCATGGAGGGACAGGACACAGGGAATGGCTTCCCAGTGCCAGAGGGCAGGGATGGATGGGATATTGGGAAGGAATTGTTCCCTGGGAGGGTGGGGAGGGGCTGGGATGGAATTCCCAGAGAAGCTGTGACTGCTTCTGGATCCCTGGCAGTGCCCAAGGCCAGGTTGGACAAGGCTTGGAGCAGCCTGGGACAGTGGAAGATGTCCCTGCCTGTGGCAGGGGGTGGAATGGGATGAGCTTTAAGGTCCCTCCCAACCCAACCCACCCTGGGGTTCTGTGATTCCATAATACCTGCTGTTACCCACCAGCTTTAGGCTGTCTGTATACATCATCTTCATGTCAATTATGTACAGATTTCTAAAATTTGGACTTCAGATATTTTTAAATCCCAGATTAAAAAAAAAAAAAAGCAGACTCCCATTTCAAAGCATCTAAAAGTAGATTCCACTTTCACAGACTTGGTGGAACAGCAATTTCCCCACTTGCGATGAAGGAGCCGAGACTCCGCTGCTCATGACTATAAATATATTCATAGATATTTTCTCTGGCACAAAGCACTTCAATTTTAAAGGCAAGAGATTCATCAACTCTTCTGGAGAGCTTCATCCTTTTGCTGCTTTGATTCTGTCAGTGAGCACACGCTCCTGGCAGGAGTGGAGGAGGGCACAATCTGCCACCATCTGCAGGGTGCAATCCATCTGAAAAGGTGACTGTCCTCAAGAAATTAGCATGGTCCAAGCATTTAACTTTGCTCTGGAATATTATGTTCAACCAACAGGCTCCTTCCAGAGCCATTCTGCAAAATGTTCCTGCTCCCTGCGTGGTGCTGGGTATGGGGTTTTTTTTAAGTTTTAATGCAGCCTTTTAACAAAAGTGGATAAAATTTTCCATCCTTCTTGGGAGGCAAATGGGGTAAAGGCAGGATTCCACCACCCTCCCAGTTAAATGTTTCTCTGGGAGAGCAGCGTTATCAAAGCGAGGTGCTCAATCTGCTGAGACAGGTCCCGTGAACTTGAGCACAGTAAAAAAATCCCCACTCCCCAGGACTGCCTGGGTGCTGAGCGGGAGAGGTGCTGCTGGCAGCCGGCCATTCCCCAGCCACCCGCTGTTCACAGCACGAGAATCCCCACTGCAGAGCCACCAATCTGCAGACAGAGCAGACCCCCTTCAATCCAAACCAATATTCCAGCAGGTTCTTCAAAACTGACTGCTGATACAAGAACGAAGCAAGGGAAGAGGGGAGGGGGGAGAAAAAAAAGAAGCACCTTGAAATTATCTGCGATTGCCAGCAGCGGGAGAGAGGCGAAGCACATCTTCGAGAAGGGTCAATAACCTGCTTAATTTTCCCTTCTCTCCGGAAGAATAAACTGTCAGGAAGAAATCCAGCTGAAAGATAGCTTGGTTCTTCCACAGCTCCAAACGTGGCTCCAGCTCCTGCCCACGCACTCACAGGACACGGTGTTCGAGCTAATGAGATGCCACGGGAAGAAGAGGCTTCCTTCCTTGCAGGAGGGAACAAACTGTCTGTGATGGGAAGTAAAGAGCATGGATTGCCTTCCAGCCCCGTGGCCAGCTAAATGAGCTGATCCACACAAGTGATGATTCTGGGGAGGGCCACGTTGGATATCAGGTTGGGTATCAGTGAAAGGTTCTTCCCCCAGAGGGTGCTGGGCACTGCCCCAGGGAATGGGCACGGCCCCGAGGCTGCCAGAGCTCCAGGAGCGATGGGACAGCGCTGCCAGGGATGCCCAGGGTGGGGGTGTTGGGGTGTCTGGGCAGGGCCAGCAGCAGGACTTTGTGATCCTTGTAGGTCCCTTCTGGCTCTGGAGATCCCATGATTCTATGAACTATTTCCAATGCAGGCTGCATCTAAAGGTTCTGATCCTTTCTCCAGTGCAGGAAAGGGAAGCGAGGACACTTACTCAGCAACCCATTCCACTCACTACCTTAGGAAAAACTCCTGGATACAGCAGAGGGCAGGGAGAACAGAGGAAAATAAATACGGAGACACGGAAACAGGAGGGTCAGCAAACAGATCAGGCCTTGGGTTTGATGGAGCTGTGGGTCCCAGGTGCCTGTCAGGCTCCAAAAGCTTCCAGCCCCAACCCTTCCCAGTGCCCCATCATCCTTTCTGCCAGTGCTCCCCATCTCTCAGGGTGGAAAACTCATCCTCACATGCAATACCACATCCAAGCCTGTAACAGCAGAAAAACTGTGGCTCATCAGGGAAACATCCTTTTGGTCTAACATTTTAAGGACCACGGGCCAGCTGACCGTGCTTATGAGCACCCTGAACTGCAAGTCACCCGACACCTGTTGAAGGCAACAACAACAAGTTTGAGTGCCACCCTCACCCTCAGACAGGGAGGAAGACAAGGTTTCTCCTTGCTTTGCCCAGATTTCAAGCAGGCGCACGTAAAAATTGATTAAGTTCATGTACAAAGCTTGGACCAGAAATTACTGCCACCCAGAAACCCAGATCCTGTCCCAACACGCTAACTCAGGGTGCTCAAAACAAAACTGGAGATAGTGCTTGGTCAAAACCAAAATCATCAGTTCAACAATCCTGGAAGCACACAAACAAACAGCAATTAAACCAATCACACAATTAAAACCAGTCATGTCCAGAGTGCCCCTACTCCAAACTTCCAACACTGGCTCTTCACCCTCAAAAGAAACAAACCCCTCAAAAGTGCCAAGCACCAAAGGTTAACTTTTAACTGAAGATAAGAACGGGGAGTCATTCATCAAAAAGATTGTTTTGCTTTAAAATACTCACACTGAGTATTCCTGTGGGAATTACCGCCCTTAAATTAGAGCCATGAAGAAGTTGGACACTTTCTACAGAGAATTCTGGATGGAGACCACCAAATCCCAACCAAGGAACAGCTCTCAGCACCTACCCTCAGCACCTTTTCTGTTTCATCCCAGTGATGGGAGGCAGCAGAAAGCTCCAAGAGAGGAAAATCGCACCAATGCCACCACAAAGGCACAATCCACAACTCCCTTGCGCTCAAAAATCCCCTTTATTCCAGTTCTATGGCACAGAAGGGGTTAACACAAGCTGAAATGCTCATGCAATGCATAATGGGTTTTCCTTACCACAATGGATCATTATTGCATGGCAATCTAATACAGTAATAGTAGATAATACCAGTAATATGGATTTGCTTTAGTAAAAGCATTTGAAATTGCATTAAACACAGCAACACGAGAATGGCACGTTTTGAAACGGATACTTCTAATTCCTGGTGTGTAGAGGAGCCACTCCTGGTTCCAAGCCAAGGAGAAGCAAGTCTGTCTTACCACGAGGCCGATCCAAAACCATGGAATCGCAGAAAAGGCTGGAGAGGCCCTCCAAGATCATCGAGTCCCACCACCAGCCCAGCAGCACCACTAAAGCTCTTCTCCAAGTGCTGTATCCCAAGTGCATTTGAACTCTTCCAGGGATGGTGCCCTGGGCATGATGCCTTCACTTTAGGCAAGACATTTTCCCCAATGCCCACCCTGTCCCTCCCCTGTCCCTGAGGCCGTTCCCTCTCCTCCTGTCCCTGTTCCCAGAGCCCGACCCCCCTGAGCCCCCTCCTGTCAGGGACTTGTGCAGAGCCACAAGGTCCCCCCTGAGCCTCCTTTGCTCCAGGCTGAGCCCCTTTCCAGCTCCCTCAGCCCCTCCTGGGGCTCCAGCCCCTTCCCAGCTCCCTTCCCTGCCCTGGCCATGCTCCAGCCCCTCCGTGTCCCTCTTTTTGTGAGGGACCAAAACCGAACCCACTGGATCCAAGGTGCAGCCCCAACACTGGACTTTGTGTGTGTTCAAAACAATGTGATAAAGAGGAGAAAAGAAATTAAAAACATTTTTATGAGCATTATTGCCTGCTCCTTTAGGGCACAGAACTTTTTATCCACAAGGTGCAGCCTTCACAGGGGGCTAAACAGCACCACACACCTCGTGGGCTGCACTTTGATAATGCCATATCTGCCCGGATCACTCCGGCTCTGTCTGCAGACAGACTTTACAGGGAATCAGAAACCTCAGGAGCTGCAACTCCTGGAGGGCCTCGGGGTCCCTGAGGATCTCCCTGAGTGAACCATCAGCATGATGAAATACTTTTTGTGTGTTACAAAAGGAAACAAATGTTCTAAAAAGTACTGGGCAGAGGTCTCCAGATGGAATTGTGAACAGGTGGTTTGGGTGGGGAGGGACCTTAAAGCCCCTCCAGTGCCACCCCTGCCATGGCAGGGACACCTCCCACTGTGCCAGGCTGCTCCCAGCCCCAATGGCCAGCCTGGCCTTGGGCACTGCCAGGGATCCAGGGGCAGCCACAGCTGCTCTGGGCACCCTGTGCCAGGGCCTGCCCACCCTCCCAGGGAACAATTCCTGCCCAAGATCCCATCCAGCCCTGCCCTCTGGCACTGGGAAGCCATTCCCTGTGTCCTGTCCCTCCATGCCTTGTCCCCAGTCCCTCTGCAGCTCTCCTGGAGCCCCTTCAGGCCCTGCAAGGGGCTCTGAGCTCTCCCTGGAGCCTTCTCTCCTCCAGGGGAACATTCCCAGCTGCTCCAGCCTGGCTCCAGAACAGAGGGGCTCCAGCCCTTGGAGCACTTGACAATCCCACACCCCAGCCCGAGCAGGGAATTAAACCCCACAGTTAAACACAGCGAAGGCTGAAAGTTACAGGCAGCACCACCAGCCCACCTGTACCAATTACAGTGCCAAGAAGTGCCACTGTTCTTGGTAAGCAAAAAAAATACATGGGAAACAACGAAGAAAAAGCCTTGATTTTTCATTTTAACTCATTTCTGTGTCATTATGTTAGGTTTTGTTTCATCACTGCAAGTAGGAAAGTGTAAATTAAGACACTTGGGTTTACTACTTAAGTTGCTCCTAAAGGCACCATTTACTCAGAAGTAGTCAGACAAAAAAGGGATAATTTCAGGTTTTGCTTTCTTATTGTTTTTATGTTTTTTTTCTTAACCTGGAGTTATTTCTCTCCCTTTTCTCACTTAAAGCCATATCTCCCTTAGCCTTCTGTGTGCCCCGACCAAAAACCAGCTGGCACCTCCCAGAAATCCATCAGAAATCCTTTAGAGCTTCTGCAGCCAAGAGGTTCCTGCTTATCATCGGAGGGGAAAAACATGGCAAACAAGGTGATCAGAAAATGGGGGAGTGGGCCCCACATAATAAATCAGAATGTGCTGGGCCTAGAGGATAGGAGGCTCAGTTTCCTGTTCCCTAGAACCAGTGCACACAGTGAGCCTGAACCTATTACCCCACCAGGATGTTATTTACAATAAGAAACCACAGTGACTACAAACCTGCTAAACAGCAAATCCCTCCATCAGTTTTGGCTGCATCCTCCAGTGTTTTACACCAACAGCCACTTCTGGATTGCCTTCCCCAAAGCACTGATGGAGAATCCATCGCTGTCCGTGCAATCACACACTGCAGTGCTGCCTTTTGTTGGCCCTGCTGACATTCCCGTCCAACCAGCAGCGCCAATCAATGGCCTCCCCCAAAAAATCAATCCTGGCCCACATTTCAATCCCCCCCAGCACCCAACCAGCAGGAATTGCAGGTCCTTTGTGTGCCACGAGCAAAGGAGCAGCTGAAAACACTTGACATCTGTCAATCCAGATGAGATTCCCTCGGCGCTGGGTAGGGGTGCCCGCTCCTGGAATTGGGAACGCAGCAAGGCAGAGCTGACCCGGTATCACTGCAGCTCTGCACAAGGACCCATCCAACCCACAGCCTTTCGTAGAGCCAGAGAACATCCTGAAAGGAACCCACCAGGATCATCCACTCCAGCCCCTGGCCCTGCCCAGACACTCCAGCAATCCCACCCTGGGCATCCCTGGCAGCGCTGGCAGCCTCGGGACCATGCCGATTCCCTGGGGCAGTGCCCAGCACCCTCTGGGGGAAGGACCTTTCCCTGATCTCCAGCCTCACCCTGTGGTTTGATCCCTCTCTGCTGCATGTTAAGCCATCGAGTACCGCAAGTAAATCCTTGCTGCTTTCCCTCAAACTCCTCCTCGATACCCAAGGCATGTCCTTGGAAAGGTTTTTTTGAACATATTGTTCTCGAGCCATCGTTTAAAATTCACTGTGGCCCTGCACCGCTGTCATCCTGTACTCCTGTCTCTGGCATACATGAGGTTTGACCTTTTCAGATTTACATTTACAGCGTTCACAATCCTTGTGAGCTTCGCTACAGACTGAAAAAAAAATGAATTGAGAGGAATTTCTGGAATGGTGACTGGACTGCTGATGTTTCCTAAGGCAAAACACACACTGCTTCTATTCCAGCTTCCTAATACCCTGGTAAACAAGAGAAAATTGAATGACAAAGGAACTCTAACTAGCTGGAATCTTCTGAAAGATGGAAAACAGACTTCCAGGGCTGCCCACACAAGCGAATAAGCTTCGGCAGTCACTGTTCAAGGGTAGCACAAACAATGCTCCAAATGAAGAATGTGGCAGAAAAAAAAAATTGCAGCCCAGCAGCTGGATTTGCAACGAAAGGAAGGAAAGCCAGGCACTTCCAAAAGTGTCCCACCACACACCCAGCCTCACGCTTCTCCCTTTCCTTTGTGCTGCAGATGCCGTGCTTGTTTTCCTGGTGTCCCTAATTTATGTGGATCCCTTCCACCAGCTGTCTCAGCACCACACAGAGCCTCAGTGTGTTCCCCCAGCCTGGAGCAGAGCTTCCTCTCCCATCCAGCCCCCAGAGGGAGGCAGGCACGCTTTTCCTAACACATCCATCACTCACAACACACGCACAAACCCCAAAGCTCTGGATTTTAACAAGGGCTGGAGTGCCAGGACACAGGGAATGGCTTCCCAGTGCCAGAGGGCAGGGATGGATGGGCTCTTGGGCAGGAATTGTTCCCTGAGAGGGTGGGCAGGCCCTGGCACAGGGTGCCCAGAGCAGCTGTGGCTGCCCCTGGATCCCTGGTAGTGCCCAAGGCCAGGTTGGACATTGGGGCTGGGAGCAGCCTGGGACAGTGGGAGGTGTCCCTTGGCAGGGGATGGAGTGGGATGAGCTTTAAGTCCCTTCCCAACCCAAACCATTCCATGATTCTGTGATTTTCCAGCACTCCCATGCTATGAGACCACATGAGAGCAGAAACAGGCTCTTGGATAAGGTTGATCAGCTCTGGATAACCACGATCCTCCTCACACACACAAATTCCTGGGCTTGGCTCATAAAGGTACCACAGACTTTGGCTTCCGCAGCCCTAAATGCCCTTCAGTGCCACAAAACACCGTGCCAAATTAACCCACTTGACGTGTCTCATTTTTTAACAGGGAAAATCAAGGGCACAAAGAGGAAAGGTTAAGCTCGAGGAACGGCAGCATTCCCCAAGCCACTTTTCCAGATGCCCTACCCCAGACCCGCCACCCTGCCAGTCACTGTTCTCCTACCAAATCATGGAATCATTACAGCTGGAAAAGACCTCTAAGACCATGCCCAACCATTCCCCCAGCACTGCCAGCTCCACCACTAAACAGCGTCCCCAAGTGCCACATCCACAGTCTCCAACAACCTCAAAACAAATTCATCTGCCATTTATAATGAATGGGTGAGACCCAGAACATCTTATATTTAATCACCTGTTGGTGTTTCCAGCACAAGACACCGATGTGCTTGTACAACACTGTTACAGACCAGGAGCATCTGCCTCTGCTTTAAACATTTTTTTTCCTGGAATACTCCTGCTGTGCACACTCTATCCATCTTGTCCACCATCAATAAAATCCACTGATCAGTGCCAGCCACCAAAACCCAGCAGAAAGGTAAAGAGAGGATAAGGAATTGAGAACTGACTGCAAAGGAGGCAGCTCCCAGGGCAGAGGACATGAGATTACTGTCAGAAGGGACATGGGCAGCACAAACTCTAGGAAAGGTGAAAAGAAGTAGGCAAATAGGACACAGGTAGTTAAAACAACACCTTCCTAGTCCTGCTTGGGCCTAAGAGCTGGATTTCAGCATTGCTTGGGAAGCTCTGCCTGTGAAAGGGAGGCTTCACAGCACCCATAAACTTTTGAGCAAAGCAGCCAAAGAAGTGAGAGCCTCTACAGAGCTTTGTCCCAGCAGAGGGGGATCACCCCAGGACCCGCTGGTCCTACATGCCCCTGTCCTTCCAAACTCCAGGCAGCGGGGCAGGGCCTGGGTGGGGTTTTCTCTGGCAGTTTGGGACATGCAGTGCACACAGTTGTCTCAATCCCAGCGCCACATGCTGAAAAAACACCGCAGGAAGCAGAAGCAGCTCCTTGAAGTTTCCAAAGGGTGGCTGATTTTTTCACCCCAAGAAATTAAAAACTGTAGTGCGCCAAGAAGAGAACAAATTATCAAAAGGCTGCCAGGTTGTTTTACTCCTTAATTCGTGATTACCCCCACCAATTCCATCATCTGGGGCTAAGTGGAGCTCCAAAGAGATGTGTGGGATCAGAGATTAGTTCAGACAGTTTGAATCATTCCCTCCACGCTTGGAAGGAGATGTAGAAGAGAGGGGAGTTTGGAGTGGCTTTTTTGAGTTTGCTTGGTGTGCTCCAGCCTGGTCTGTCCTTGATTCAGTTCAGTTCCACTCAAACAAACCCCAACTGTTCACAGGTAGGATCAGCTTCACAGGACACGAAGCTGTGACCACACAGGGAGCTCCACGGCCACGAGGGAATGTCACTCACTAAACCAGCATAAAACAGGAGGCCCTGGCCTATGGATTCTGTGTTAATATTGACAGGCTGGAGCTCAGAAGTATCGCTGAGAAGAGTGAAAGAATAAAGAAAAGCCCAACATGACGACTTTTTGTTGTGAAGAGCTCGAAAAAGCTGAAGAGTAAATCAAAGATTCAGAAAATGGTGAAAAAAGCAGAAATGGCCCCAAAAGTAAGTGCAGTCCTAGGTTCCAGAATGACAGCATCCCGGAGCATTTAACAATTTCCACTTAAGTCAAGCTAATAGAAAGATTGAACTTTAATTTCCACTGAATTACTGCCAAAAGCTTTCCTTTAGCTAAGGATGGAAAAAGCATTCTCCCTCCTGCTTTTTCAGCTTGTTCAGGATAGACAGCGAGGAAGGGATTTGCACAAGGGCACGGAGCGACAGGACGAGAATGGCCTTAAACTGAAGGAGGGCAGGGTCAGATGGGATATTGGGAAGGAATTGTTCCCTGTGAGGGAGGGCAGGCCCTGGCACAGGGTGCCCAGAGCAGCTGTGGCTGCCCCTGGATCCCTGGCAGTGCCCAAGGCCAGGCTGGACATTGGGGCTGGGAGCAGCCTGGGACAGTGGGAGGTGTCCCTGCCTTTTTGTGACAGGCTGCTCTTTTCCTCACTCCTGAGCCTTAACTGCAGCCATACCCAATTTCAAAACACACTTCTTCACAAACCAAAGGTCAGCAGGGGCTTCACAACAATCCTGTCCCTGCAGCTGCAGCCACTGAGCTTTACAGCTCCGGTAACTCTGGGCAGGGGAGCAGCAGCATCAGTCTGGGCAGGTCCCCAGCTCCTCTCTGGCTTTAGGCTGTATTCCTGAGGGTTGGGGAGCCTGGAAAAGCAGGGTTAGGTGGCCAAGCATCCCTGAAAGCACTGGGGGATTAAGCATCCACTTGTCCTGCACGACAAGGTGAGCCAGAAGATGCTAGAAATCCACTTGGGTGCTTCATTAAGCAATTAGAACTTGTTAAATAACCCACAAAGGTGCCCTAGGGATCCACACGATTCCAGAGGTCTCCTCTGTCCTGTCTCCCACCCCAGCCAGGCTGAGGAAGGGCAGCTCCCTGAGGGGCTCCTGACCACAAAGGTGAGAGTAACACTGCAGTTTGCAAACAGTTTCTTTTGCCTCGCACAAAAGCCGCGTGTGCCGGGGGGAGTGGGTGACAAAACACAGCGAGGAGAACACGTCCCTTCTTTAAGCCACTGAGAACAAGATGCTGTCTCCTGCAAGCCCCAAGAAAGGGCAGGTGCAGTTTCTATACACACTCCCCAAACACCTCCTCTGACACACCTGTAAACAGGGACAAGGGATCAGCACAAGATCCCAAAGAAAAGACCTTTTTGATAGAACCACGAAATCAAAAAAAATCCCTCTGCAATCACCAGATCCAACCGTTCCCCCAGCACTGCCAAGGCCACCACTAAATCACGTCCCCAGGTGCCACATCCGCTTGTCTTTTAAATCCCTCCAGGGATGGGTACTCCACCACCGCCCTGGACAGCTGTGCCAGGGACTGCTCACCTTTCCCATGAAGAAATTTTCCCTAATACCCAATCTAAACCCACCCTGTGCAACTTGAGTCCAAGAGGAGCCCATCTGTGGAAAAGCCTGTGAGTAAGTGCTGGAACAACTCAAGAAAAGGGACCTGTGTGAGGAATAAAAGCCAGCTGGGCACAGGAGGGTCCTCTGCAGCGTTCAGGAAGGGTGGCTGCTCTCCAGCTCCCAGCTGTTTCAGCTCTGCCATGAACTCCCATCCTGCAAACAGGTGATGCAATGAACTGACAAAAAGGAAAAGGTTCTTGCCCCTGAGGGTGGTCAGGCACTTCCCAGGCTCCCCAAGGAATGGGCACAGCCCCGAGGCTGCCAGGGAGAGTTTGGACAGTGCTGCCAGGGTGCACAGGGTGGAGTTGTTGGGGTGTCTGTGCAGGGCCAGGGGTTGGACTGCATGATCCCTGTGGATCCCTTCCAGCTCAGGGTACTCTATGGAAACAGCTCCCTCCTGGCTAGTGTGCCTCTGAGGAGTAAAAGCAGTTGGGAACAAGATCCCCAAGTGTGGAGAAGGAGGCAGGAAGACCTGTGAATGTTCATTTCCATGGGGAAACTCGGAGGTTGTCCAAAACCTGCCAAAATTAATGATCAGAGAGTCCAGAGCAGGAAAAGATGGGTGGAAGGGGAAAACCCTGCATGCTCTCTAGTGTTTTATCAACATTTATTGATTTATTTTAAAAGCTGGGTGGAACACAGGGAATTAATAGACCACCATATGCCCATGTGCTGCATCTGCTACAGCGATTTATTCTTATAGTTCTTTTATTACCTTCTCTGGGAACTGAATGGGAGAAGGAACAGCATCCTGACACTTGGAAATTAGCTCGTTTTCATGACTGTCAGCAGGAAAGCAGGAATTAATCCTCTCATTTCAGCCTGAAAAATAGTGAGAGCAAGCCCAACGAAGAAAATAAAAATAAAAATTGTTTCTGTGTTTGTAAGAGGGGGGAAAAACAAAAAGTGCTTGGAAGAGCAGTGGCTTTATTATGCTGGCAAGGCTACAGCCCATGAGATCAATGTTTTGATGAGCACGAGGACTTGTGCCAGAGGGGGACGGGAAGCAGGAGAGGAGACTTCAATGGGCTGAAAGTATGGAGAGAGGAAGAGGCAGGGAAGTGGTTTGGGAATGAATTAGGTCAGGGGTGTGTTTAGGACAAAGGAGAGCAGGGAATGCCTGGATAGGAACATGGTGGGGCCTCAGCCAGCAGCCCTGAAGGCTGGGAGGAAAGACGAGAGGAGGGAATGTGGTGGCTCTCACCTACAAGTGAAAGGAGGGTTCTTACAGGAGGAAAGGAGAAGGATTTACAGTGGACTTTGCACACAACAAGAGAAGCACCATCTGCCCAAGGCAGCCCTTACCAGGATAGCTCAAAGGGAACCCACAAACCTCAGCCAGCTCCCAGGACCAGCTCTGTATCCATCTTGGAGACCTCTCTAAGGTACCAGAGACTTGAAGTGAAGAGCAGATAAGACTCGTGTGGCGTTTGGCTGCTTTTTGGGTTTTTTAACACCTCTCCAAAAGCCTTCCTGCACAGCATCAGCAGCATCAAGTTGTGTCCCGCCCTGGGGCTGGGTTTGCCAACGGGATTTATTTCTGGGCTTGCAATCCCCCTCGAGCTGGGAGCTGCATTTCAGCACTGCCTTTGCCTGGCTCGTGATCCCGTGGCAGTCACAGTTTCTAGGTCAGAAAGAGACTTCTGTAACAATCAAACATTTATTGAGTTGGAAGACACCCCCAAGGAGCATCTAGTCCGGCACCTGGCCCTGCACAGGACAACCCCAAGAATCCCACCCCGTGCATCCCTGAGAGCATTGCCCAAACTCTCATGGAGAAATTTTAATTCGACTGAAATTCTTAATAAGAAAAAACAAGGAACTACAACTCACAAACAATTAAAGGCAAAGATAAACCTGTGTCCCTTCACACAGAAACACTTATCCACAGCAACCTTGGGCAGAAACCCTGTGCTTCCACACCAAAACCTCACAGATCAGTCCCTCCAAGACAAGCCCAAATCTGTGCATTCCAAAATGAATTTATACACCCAGCATCCAGCGGGAGAGGGCTGGAAGGAAAAGAACAGCAACTTCCCACCTTTCCCTCAAACCAGGCTCTCCCCCCAGAGCTGGAGCCGGGGCTGCCGGACCCGGCTTGGAGAGGAGCCGCTGGAAGCCTGGTGTTCCAAGCTGCGAACAAAGGCGCCCTTAAATGTGGTTTGATTGACGCAAATCAAGAGCTGAGCGGGTGATTCATCGCTGTCAGAGCACAAAACCGGCGCGGGGTCGCTGATGTGCTCCAACACCAGCACTCAAACACAGCCCCCCTTCAGGGGAACGGGAGGGGTTGTTCCCCCCTCTCTGCCCCCCTCCCAAAGGCATTCCCGATTTTCCCAGGTTGTAATAAATCTTGGGACACGAATGTGTAATTAGCAGCTTGCTGCACCTCCCCACCGCTTGGCAGGGAAGATTAGTGTGTCAAATAAAGTGAAGGCATAATCCCAGCGGAGCTGAGGGATAACCCATGGCCGCACCCCACCGAATTCCTGCTGTTTGACGGACGTGTTCTGACCTTTCTGTGCCCAACCCCAGCCTACTCCCTCTCTCTCCACAGTAAAGACACTTTCCCTCATCTTTTCCTATCCCGTGAGCTTCTCGAGAGCAGGGCCAGGCTGCTTTGGGGCTGAGACACAAACATTTTCCCCCATTTCATGAGAGGGGCCTTCGGAAAGAGCTCCAAACCATGGCTCTTGCGCTGACCCTGACCTGGTCCCACTTTCCTTGCACTTCAGGAAGCTCTGCACAGGGTACTCACAGATGGAGATAAAGCTGCGATCACAGAGTGGGTCAGGCTGGAAAGTGGGACCATCCCAGAGCACGCTGCACAAGGATCCTTCCATGCTCTCCATAATTCTCAGTCCAGCTTAATTAAAGATCTGCAAATTTGTCAGAAACAGCACAGCTCACAAATATCTAGTTCTCCTAGCTGGAAAAGAGTGGGAAATAGGGAAAGAGGTGCTGGGTCCCAGGAGGGTCCCTGCCACCACCAGCAGGCTGGGGCTGTGCTGCTACAGCTCTCCCACCACACACAAAGAGAGCAAACAAACTTCTACCATAATTAACTCATGAAAATGACACCATTATGTTCCTGCAAACAATTAGGAGACAAAAGAGAATGTACAAAGATCCTGCCAACACCACAAAATAAACTGAAGACATTCTTTCATACTAATTTTCTCATAAACCATTTCAAGACAAATATGACTGTAGGTAAGAAAATTCCAACAGCCGTGACTTCTGAGGTCACTCTTCAATCCAAGGAGCACCTTGGGGTGGAAAAGTGGATTTCAGTGGATCAGGGCTGGAGAAGGGTGTCAGCATCTGCCCAGTAGCCTGCACCAAACTTCTGCTCCTCAGCCTTCAGCTCTGCTAGCACGGCAATCCATGCCAAAGCCTCTGGATCCTGAGCTGGCTTTGCTGGAACAAGCTTATGTTTGCACCTGAGCTTCCCAAAGAGAAGTCAAAAATTACTTCAGCACCTCTGCACTGTTGCAGCTGGAGCAGCCTAAGGAGAAGTCACTCCAACAGCTCCAGCATATCAGAACTAACTCCTGAGGGTGAAAATAGAGAGAGAGGGAGCAGAACACCAGGAGAGATTTCTCAGAAACACATTACCGTGGCAGAGTGAAGTACACAAAGTTTAATCCCTCAGCACTGCAGTTGTCACCGCTCCTCAGGTTCTGGCTTAGTCATCGTTGAAAAAAAACCCCAAACACGACTCAAAACCCTCCTGAAGTTCAGCAGTGCCCAGGCAGTCATGGCAGGAGTTTTCCCCCCGGCACTGCTGCCCAGGAATCTGGCAGGATGTGCCTTCAGCTGTGCTCTCCCAACAACAGATCACTTCTTGTTCCACCAGCCAAACGGGGACAGGAAGGGATTCTGCAGGCAGGACCCTGCAAGCAGCTGCCTGCAAAAGTCAACAGCTGGAAGCTGAGGCAAATTATTTTTAAAATAGAGAGGGCAGCAGGAGATCAACATATGAAGATCAGGACAAGGTGACACACAAGAGCAAATACTTTCGTTTATAGGATAAATTTCTACAGCTCTCAGGGTTTGGGGCTTAGGAAACTGTCAGCGTGACTAACATCTTTAGGAAGTCCAGAAATGAAATCTTGCCTTGTTTTTGGCTTAATGCAGGAAATCAGCTTTAATGACAACCTACAGTTAGCTCTGGAGTAATTTTCTTTCTGCTTCATTGACATACATGACAAGACTTTGTTAGCAAGGCTAAAATTAAAAACAAAACAATTTTCCCAGCAGCACAGAATGCTTAATGCACACACTGACACCTCAAGAAAAGAAACCAAAAAAATTATTTCAAAGCAATTCCACCACCTTTTTATACTCCAGCTTTTCCTGGTATTTTACATCAGAAGTTTCGCACTTTGCACAACCACAGACTTTTCATCATCAAGAATAACCACTGTCCAACTGGTTTTCATGGAATCCCAGAATGGTTTGGGTAGGAAGGGAGCTCAAAGCTCATCACATTCCATGGGCAGGGACACCTCCCACTGTCCCAGGCTGCTCCAAGCCCCAATGGCCAGCCTGGCCTTGGACACTGCCAGGGATCCAGGGGCAGCCACAGCTGCTCTGGGCACCCTGTGCCAGGGCCTGCCCACCCTCAGTGTGCAACACCCTTCTTTTTTATATTTGATTCAAATCAATTCTCTTTTAGCTTAAATTCCTTACCCTTTGTCCTATCAATATTTTACATATCCTGTGTTCTTCTACTGTGTTAAACCTTGTGATGACAGCGTTCAAAAACTTCAAATCTGTGAGGAATCACCTCAAATTACACTTTGTTAAAAGAGAATCAACTCATTTAAAAAGAATTTAAAAAAAGCAAAGGTTTTAAAAGTTAAGTAGTTTTAGGCCACTGAACTAGTGTGCTGTTTGTACCCAATAATCCTTCCACGATTTTCCAAGTGAAAGCAGCAGCTCCCAAAGGTTTCATCCTGCCAGGCATCTCTTAAACCTGGTGTGGCTTTTAAAATCTTCCTGCACACAATGTTCCTTAAAAAAATGTTCTTACAAGAATCTTTCATCTATCCAGAAGCTTTTTCTAATGACAGGACTTGGATTGTGTGAAATCCTAAAAATATTGAGCCAATTCAGGATCTGTGTTGCCCAATGGGATTGGGTGGTGAGGCACTGTCAGAGGCTTCCCAGGGAAACCGTGGCTGCTCCATCCCTGAAGCGTCCAAGGCCAGGCTGGATGGGATCTGGAGCACCCTGGAAGGTGTCCATGCCCACAGAAAGGGTGGAATGGGATGAGCTTTTAAATCCCTTCCCACCCTCCCTCTCTGGGATTGGCATATCTGGTTTTTATCATTCTTGTCACATAGGTAATTTCCAATACTAATCCAATCTCCAGCAGAAATATGGGTTGGATTTTGCTTTCTTTTAGAAATTTTAAGCAGGAGCAATGGTTGAAAGCTTCAGAAAAAAATAAAAATAAAAAAAAAAACCTAAAAGATTTTGCTTGAGCCCCTCTGTCCAGCACTAGAGAAGAGAAGGAGAGGGAAGAGACAAAAGGTAAGGAACTATGATTGTGGAAAGAAAATTTGGTTTTGCTGTCAGTGTCCTGCTGCAGAGACAAGTTACCCAAGGAAGTGATCCTGCAGCACAGCAAACCCCTCCCAGGACTCCCCTCCTGCTGAAACACTCACATAAAAATCCCCATTATGATAAAAAACCCAAATCCTAATTTACAGGAGGTCAGCAGAGCAGAGTCCTTGCCATGGTCAGCAGTGTTTTCCCCTGGCTCCAAGGAGCCTCTCCAGGAACTCCAGCTCAGGGTACGATGGAGGGACAGGACTTCACTGCCTGTGTAATGAGTGACCAGACCACGAGGGGAACACAGGATGAAGCCATCAAAACCCAGAGATCAGCACAAGTGCCGTGGCTCAAGGCTGCAGCTCCTTGACTCTGCTCTACTTTGTGCGGCCGAAACCCTCGGTACTGCTTTGTTTGTTCTGTGCCTGCTCTGTCTGATTAAAAACGTGTCAGTCACCCAAATAAAGCAAATATTGCCACCAGCAAGCAAGAACTGTCTGCAGAGCTGACCCCAGTCGTGTTCCTGACACGTGGGGCTTTGACTGCCACTCAAAGAACCACCAACTCCAAATATTTACTGCAAAACTGCAAAGAATTTTCTAGATACATCAGGGATATGATTCCTGAAGAGCTTCGTCTGATCAGCCATTTACAGCACTTGGGTGCCAATGTGGCATTTAGGGGAAGGAGGGGGCTGGGGGTGCTCACCTGGAGAAGGGAAGGCTCCAGGGAGAGCTCAGAGCCCCTTCCAGTGCCTAAAGGGCTCCAGGAGAGGTGAAGAAGGACTGGGGACACGGCATGGAGGGACAGGACCCAGGGAATGGCCTTAAGCTGAAAGAGGGTAGTTTCAGATGGGATTTTGAGAAGGAGGGTGAGGGTGGGCAGGCCCTGGCACAGCTGTGGCTGCCCCTGGATCCCTGGCAGTGCCCAAGGCCAGGCTGGACATTGGGGCTGGGAGCAGCCTGGGACAGTGGGAGGTGTCCCTGCCATGGCAGGGTGAGGAATGGGATGGGCTTTAGTGTCCCTTCCCACCCAGGCTATTCCATAATTCCCTGAAATTCAGTACAGCAGAGATCCAGGTGAGGAAGGGGCACTTTCCCAAAAAGCTCCCCGAGGAGCAGGGAGGCTCTCAGCCCCTGCTTTGCCCGCAGTGGGAAGCACCGCCGCTTTGCTGAGCAGTTTTCCACCGTGGGAAGAACACAGAGGGCCCGGAGCTGACCCTGGGAAGAGGCTCTGGAGCTATTTATAGCAGCTCAAGGTGTGTGCTGCCGCTGCAGACAGGGAGCAGCTCGTTTTCCCAGGAATTGATCTGCACGGGCGGATTATATAAACAGTTGTTTCTCGCTCATTTCCACACCGCCGGCATCTCCCGGGGTAAAACCGTGCCTGTCAATACAGCAGCTGCTCGCAGGCAGCAGAGCTGGCAGCAGCTGCGGCGCCTCGAGCTGGGAGCTCTAGGTGAGCTCGGGAAAGATGTTCCAAAAATACAGCTGCGAAGCCGTCACGTGCAGCTGGATGCAGGCAGAGGAGAGCCATCATCTCCTTCCACGCGGTTCTGCTGCTGTTTAAAATACCCCAAAGCCAATTTTCTCCGTTTCACTCACCATAAATCCTCCTTTAAGCCTATCTGCACGAGCCTTTTGGACGATGTCGATGGGGAGCTCCGCATCCAGCTTCTGTTTTGGGGAAAGCCAGTCCAATTTCTTTGAAGGCTATTCCTTCTACTTCAGTAGCTATTTGCTCCTGCCCCACAGCATTCTCCAGTGATTCTATCGGAGCAAATAAAGGCTGGGGAGCTGCTATAAACAGGTAGAGAAGCAATAACCACACGTGTGAGCGCTCTGCTTTATCTGGCATCATACGGGGCACACCTCATCTCTTTCAGGTTAATCAGATTTTCAGAGCAGGGCCCAAAAGCTGCAGTTTAACTCCACGGTATGAGGAATGTTCCCTGCACAGAGATTCCTTATCGCTTCTCCATTTTAAAATTTAATGACAAACTGGAGGAGAGAGCCAAGCCTGGTTACCATACACTCAGAGCTCAGGGCCCTGAAACTTGCTTTCATCTACGGCAGAAGCCACTGTAAAAAAAGGGACAAAACCACCAGCAAGCCTTGGTCTTCTCCTCAGTGCTGTGCCCAGGTTAACTCTGCTGGCTGTGCATTGCAAAAGCAGCACTCACCTAAAGGGCTGCTGAGCTGTTGAGCAACAGACCTCTGTCGCAACTGCAGAAGTTAATTCTGAGCACTGCTGGAGAAAATCCATCTCCTCCAGCTGAGGCAGCAGTGTATCACATTAGGGAACCCAATGCTGCACCTGAGCAGCTGCTTTGGAACCCAGAAGAGCTCAGCTGACCAGCCAGCACCAAAACAGCAGACCCACCCCAACAGAAATCCCTAAATAGCCATTACTACACCCTCCAAGCCTGGAAGAGCCTTCCCAAAGAGTCAGAAACCCTTTGACCTCCAGGCTCACACACCCCACATTCTGCTGCAGCCTCAGCAGGTGAGAAGGCATTTCCCTCCTCACATCTTAACAAGAAGGGCCCAGAAGAACTTTTTTCATTCCTTTAGACACTAAAAAGGCAAGCTCAAGTCAGCCCTGGCCAAACAAATTCAAAATAATTGCATCTAAGCAGTGTTGTCCTCCCTGCTGGCTGCTGCCCCTCTCTGGGGATGGAAACAGGATCATGGAATCACAGAATGGTTTGGGTTGGAAGGGACCTTTAGGACCATCTCATTCCAACTCTCCTGCCGTGGACGGGGATGTCACCCAGATGGTGGCTTCTGCACAGGAGATGCACACATGCATCGCTACAGATGTCCATGGGTCCATATTCTAAGTATGCTTTGCACATACAAGCATATTTAACAGCAGCACAAATTCCCATTTATCATGGAAACCCCATTAGCCACCGCTGCTGCTTCCATTCAGACCGATCCCTGTGCTTTTTGCACGGGCCTGGAGAGCTGGGATAAGGGGGAAAATTCTTCCCCCACTGCCAGAGGGCAGGGTTGGATGGGATCTTGGGCAGGAATTGTTCCCTGGGAGGGTGGGCAGGCCCTGGCACAGGGTGCCCAGAGCAGCTGTGGCTGCCCCTGGATCCCTGGCAGTGCCCAAGGCCAGGCTGGACAGGGCTTGGAGCAGCCTGGGACAGTGGGAGGTGTCCCTGCCCACGGCATGGGTGGGATGGAATGAGCTCTAAGGTCCCTTCCACAGCCTGGTATCCCTAACAGCCATCTGGAATATGTGGACCCAACCCCTTCTTCAACAAGGTAAAGATTTACCCAGTGCTAATTGTCCTCATGCCCACGAAATGCTGCACTGACCTTACAGTCTGCATCTGGACACTGACAAAGCAAGATGCTGGAAAAGCTGGAGTGGGGGGGAAGGTGGCAAGGGGATGGAAGCAAGCCCTCCCTCCCAGCACGGATGCCACCAGACAGCAGCTGCCCTGAGCTCCCTTGTCTTTTTAAGGGAAGATTACACAGGTTTAGAAAGCAGCAGCTGCCTTGGGCTGAGATGTGAAACAATCAGCTTGACTCTGTGCCATGCTCCAGCTAGCAGAGAAAACATCATTTGCAGGAGTGGCAGCAAGCCTGCAGGTGAGTGCAGCCCAAAGAATTGTTGTCTGGGAAAAAAAAACCCAAATACAGACGGCTTAGCAGCGAAGATAATGGCATTTCACTCCACAGGTTTCATCCCCTGTGAAATTTGGGGAAAATATATTCCACACATACACTACCTGCTGCCTGAAACCAGCACCAAAACTGTCTCCTGGGCCAACAGGCTCTGTGTCCAGGATGTTAATTAGTGCTCCTTTCCCTTCTGCCACGGGATGAGGGCCAGGTAAAAGCTCTGCACAGTGTGGTTAACCTGCCAAATCTGTGATTGGCTGCCCGTCACAGAGGAGTCACACAGTTAATTCACAGCTCCAGAAGACACAAACACATTTCATGTCTTCCTGAAGCCAGCCGGCATCAGCTGCCTCCTCCCTGCAGCGCTGACAAGGCTCACGGACTGAAACCCACGATTCCTTGCAAAACAGACTGGCATAGTATGAAAAACTGAAAAAGTCTGCAAGTTAATTTGTATCAGACTTTAATTACGTTCCTTACTAGAGGTTTCCCTTCATTATTGTCTTGGTGTCAAGGCTAACTCGAAAGTTTTTCCAAGTGCATCCCCCTAATAACAGGCACAGCTTTGAGAGCACCTGCCCAGAGCAGCTGTGGCTGCTCCTGGTTCCCTGCAAGTGTCCAAGGCCAGGCTGGACATTGGGGCTTGGAGCACTCTGGGATAGTGGAAGGTGTTCCTGCCCATGGATCTGAATGGGCTTTGAGGTCCTTTCCAGCCCAAACCATTCTGGGATTCTATGGAAACCTCCTTTTGGGAAACCTTAGGCTCCAGGAGTCAGATTTTAGACAACAGTGCTTGTAGGAAGCTATCACTGCTTTCTGTTGCTGTTGGAACAGTGGGATTTGGGGCAAGGGAAACCCCGAGAACAATAATTAAAGGTTTAAAAAAGTGAATTACAGCAGCTATGTTGGATGAAAACATTAAATAAGTGACAGAGAAATACACTGCTCTTGAAGCCATGCTGGTCTGAAACTGCTCACTGACCGCCCTTCCTTTTTCACATTTCACTTGTTTAAGGCCTATTTTCCGTAATTCCTGTCTGGAGAACATCCATTACCTGTTCTGTTCATGAAGCCATGCAGCCAGGACCCACCCAGGCTCGTACCTGATGCTTTCCCAAGTCCAAGTCAAGTTCAGCATCCCTCTGCCAGTGCCCTTCTCCACCAAGCCATCATCGTCATCATCATGCCTGGACCGTCACAGCAACATAAATACCTAAAAGGATTCTCCAACACTTCAAAAAACCCCTGCTGCTGCATGGAATGAAGCAGCACGGGAGAGAGGCAGAGTTCAGGAATACTGAGGGCAAGGACATGGCTGGGGCAGAGCTGTTGCTGGTTCCCCCCACAGGGGACAGAAATATCCCCATTTGTGTAAATACAGCCTTAGTCAACAGGGCGACAAATCCGTACAGAGATAAATGTCACCCGCTGACGTCAGTGCTGCAGCAACCTAATCAAAGTACGGCCTTCAGCTATTTTTAAACCCCAGTTAAAGTATTTTTCTTTAAAAAGAAAAAAAAAAAAGAAATATTGTTAAAACCCATCTTAAGAAAAAAAAAATAACTAAAACAAACCCTTGAAAAATAAATGTATTTAGCAGTAAAACAGAGGTGAAATGTTTCTCTCTGGTGCTGTGGCCATACAAGCGAAGCTTGACCCGAGCCCGAAACTCACTGTTCCATCTGATGCGTCAGTGCACTAGAAAGCAAAAGATAAGGATTTGGGAAAGCGAACACATCAGATTGGCACTGGCCTCTGTATTGGAAATTTACCCAGACAGGTTAAAAATAACACGGGGAACGCAGGGAGCCATGCTGAAGGTCGCTCTCGGCGGAGCTGCGGTGATCGCAGTACGAGCTGCCGGCGACTCGTGGCTGCCATTGCCAGGATCGTGGCTGCCATTGCCAGGATCGTGGCTGCCATTGCCAGGATCTGCGTCCCCNAGGATCGTGGCTGCCATTGCCAGGATCGTGGCTGCCATTGCCAGGATCTGCGTCCCCCGCACACGCCGGGATCCCCTGGCTCACGGCGCCGGTCACGGAGGCTGCTCGGCACCAACACAGCGGTGCCACAGCACAGAGGCCGAGCCCAGCACCTCCGAGGGACCTGTTTTCCTTCTCAAAACCAGTCCTCCGTGACTGACACCGAAAGGAGTCATTCCTGCCCGCCGGCCAACATTCCCGTTCTGCATTCCCATGGCTGTAAGGCCCGCTGCAGCAGGGCCCCGTGTCAGTACCACGGCAGCGCTCACACAGAGCTCGGCACAACCTTCAGGCCTTGCAGAGCTCAGCGAGGAGAGAGGAGCACTCACACCTTTGCAGGAGAGCTGGTCAAACATCCATGACCAGCCTGAGGGGATGCTCTCCATGGTGTCCATTTAGAAAGAAACCACAGAATCCTCAAGGTTGGAAGAGGCCTTCAGGATCACCCCATCCAAATACCCACACAGCACCACCCTAATCCCCCGTAGGGATATCCCCAAGTGTTTCCAGAATGCTTCCAGAGACTCCACCACCTCCATGGACAACTTATTGCAGTGCCTGACCTCTCTTTCAGTGATTTATTTTTTTTTTTTCCCTAATATCCAATCTGAACCTCCCCTGATGCAACTTGAGGCCACCTCCTCTCATCCTTTCACTTGAGGCACAGCAGAAGAGCCCGACCCCCACTTCACTACAGCCTCTTGTCAGGTACTTGCAGACAGCGATGAGGTCCCCCCTTGAGCCTCTTCTTCTCCAGAACAGGAGTTGAAAAGGAAGCAATTCCAACTGGGAACACCTGGTTCTGGACTTCACAGGTGCAAGAGGCTCCACTGCTTCCTTGCAGTCCTAAAGTCTTCTACAAATGCTTCATCTGGGGGAAAAGTGTCTCCAAAAGTTAAATCTTCAGTTTAAGCTCAGGCTCCACAGGGAAATTGCAGAAGTCGCTCCTGGGTGTTGGCAGAGCTGAGCAGTGACTGCACACAATGAACCCAACTCCTCTTTCCATGCTGTCCTTGAAAGGAGAGGTGGCACGGGTTGGATGCTGTTGGGGATGGCTGGCAACAAACACTGATCTCTTCCCCTTGTTGGCTGGTTTTAGAGGAAGGAACTTGCTGTTTAGGAGGAGCAAGAATCTTTAATGCTTCCTTCATCTGGAATGTGCAACTGATTTAAGGGTTTCTTGAAGTTGTCTGTACTTAACAAGGGGGCGCCTGAAACAGGTTCTGCTCCCACGGAAAAACTGGATCTCCAGCCCCTGCAGCCTCATCCAGGCCCAAACTCCACCAGCAAGGTTCTGCTGGGCTTCCAAGCTTCACTGGACAGAAGGAAAGAAATCTTCAGCTGCAAAAGCACAAATATCAGTGCAGGAGGATGAAAAACACGAGGGAAGGGAAGAGGAAAATTCCCGTCAGCTCCCACTCGGTGAGATCACACACACTCCTCAACTCGCGAAGATGCACATGAAGACCAAGATAGATGTGCATCGATCCCTCTCTCAACCCAGGGCTTGCCTTATTTAATGGGATACAGCAGAGATAAACCTCTGGGATAAACCAGTGGTGGAAGAATCCATTTCCCCACCAGAGAGAATCAATGATTATCCATTTTCCCTTTTATCCTCCTCGTCGCACGGCGAATTGGAGCAAACAAGCTAACTGCAGCTCCCATCTGCTCCCCTCCCAGATGTTCCTCCAGCTCCGGAATCCCCGGCAGAGCCCTCACCAAACCTGTCCTGATGGGATTCTCTTGCCAAATTTAAACATGACAAGCAAAGCAGCTTCCCTCGGAATGCTAAATTTAGAGTGGCTTGACCGTGTAACCCACAGAGCCGGACACGCGGAGGGGCTCTCCCGGGACTCAGCAGTTGTGTCCAGCTCATTTCAAGTTGGGAATACGCAGGCTCGTGGATCTGGAGTAGCACACAGGCTCTAATTACATAAAAGAACACAAGTACAGAATAACAAAGTCTTTAAGCAAGAGCCACGCTGAGAACTCCGAGGTCCCCCGCAGCACTTTCCCAAATAAAACGCCCCATTCGGAGAGGGGGGGAAGGAACACAAAGTGCATTTACTGTAACATTCGCGGATGAAAAACTGTAATTGCTCTGCCTTGACATCTGGTTTCTATTTCGCTCCCATTCTATCAGGTTACATAACAAACAGATGATGCACCAGAGCCCCGGAGTTCTTCAGCAAGTCTTGTGCGGATTTGGTGTTTACATTCCTCGGCATAAAAATTCAAGCTATGCCACACACACGGGCATGTTCGAGGCAGACAGAGCGCTCGGAGACAAACGAGCAGCCTGCAGAGGAAAAGTGAGGCTGATTGGGGAGCGTGGGCGTGTTTTCCAGAGAAGATTCCGCACAGAAAATCCTCCGCTGTCCCGATCCAGTTCGGGAATTGTGTCTGCACTTGACGGCGCTCACAGCTGTGCAGACGGAGTTTATAGGAGCGAGCCACAGGGAACGCACCGAGTTTACAGCCGGGCGAAACACTTGGGTGAAGCCAGTGCCAAATTTCATGATGCAAACACAAATTCCACCCTGCCCTGTTATCTAACAGAACGCGACCTCTGGGGCCTTCCTCCACCTTCTCATTTGGGGTTTGGCTTTTTTTCTCTAAGAAAATGGCACTTTTCACTCATTTCTGCTGTCACGGTGATTCACAGCCTCGGGAGCGCGTGGCCAGCGCTGGAACTCAGGCATCCACTCCACCGACCCTGTCCCCAGACATGACAGGCTTTCTTCTGAGTCAACAGCACGTCCTTCCTCGGCAGCAATTCAGGAAGTCGTGCAGTGCTAACAAAGCTGACTCAGCTGAGCACAGGTGCCACAGAATCCCTCCTCCCTGCCCGAAACACCGGCACGCAGGAATGAATGCACCAAGAGCTGGAAAATCGTGGAGCTCGTGATGCTCCGGCACTTCTCTCTCCAGTTTGATCTGGAATAATCCTGAGTTATTCTCGAGTCCAATATCAATGGGAAATTTTGTTCACAAAGGATTTTCTATGGTTCGCACAAACAGCAAGTGTCCCCAAACTTTAAGTCACCCCCAAGCTTCTCCTCGCACCTTTCATTGCCAGCTTGGCCTTCTTAACCTTCACTTCTTGGGCCAGCAAAAGCACCAGATTATCAAGCACCAAAACTGCCAGAATTATAAACTCATCTCACATATTATTCTATATTCTGCACTCATTTTGGGCTCCCTGTTTTGCTTCTTAGAGGCCATAAACACCTCGTGCTTGTCACTGTCAGGCAGGACACTGGTGCAGGTCAACATTCAGCTTCCTCAGGTACAACCCAGTCCAGAACTGGATTTATACCTTCAGGAGAGACCAGTTCCCAAGGGGACTTGCCAACCCCACCACCACCAGTTATTTCTGAAGGAAGCAAACACGGGACCCTCACTCAGCTACACTCCAAGGGTGTAAAATGTGTCCTGTAAGAGGGTACAAGATCCCCGTGCAATGTTTGGGAAATGCCTGCCAAGGCTCCCTGTGGACGGGACCTCTCCGAGCAGGAGGTCACTGACATTTCAGCTGCAGCCAAATATGAAAATAATAAAAGCCCTGGTGGACATTGCTGCAATGCCTGCCCATTTCCAAAGGCCAGTGGCTGGCTTTTCTCCTCACATTATCCTCACACAAATCTGCACGCAGCCACGCGCCGTGGCACAAGGATGGCACCACAAGTGGTGCAGGGGTTAGTCATGGACAGGCAAGTGGAAAAAATGCTCCAAAACACCAGTTTTCGGGAGGCCTGTTCCTCAGGTACTACACGTATCTCTCTGCTGCCAGCTCGAGCAAACACAACAGCAAAAGAAGGACATTTTCCTGGTCAGAGAACCCCTCCTGGCCACGTCTTAACAATTAAGCACCAAGAAAGCAATTAATAGTATTAACTTAGAAGGAACACACAGCACTAGGTGTATTCCCTTCCTTACCAGGAGGCGTTTTTCTCTCTGTTTCCACCCTGGACTAGGTTCCTAGAAAACCCACAAAGGAGCAGCTTAGGGGAAGAAAGAAGGGAAAAGCAAAAAAATAAAGCAAAAAAAAATCCAACCAAACAAGGCCACTTCCCATTACAAAACTCCAACAACTAAAATATTTCAGGTGTCCCAAGGAAATTCCACGGAAACTAAGCACAGAGGACAAGAGCAAGGAGCAGAGGCAGAGCTGCTGTAGCCTACAGCCCCAGCACTGACACCTCAAGGGACGGCTGTTCCTTACTCCAGGGCATAACTTTACACCTACCCACACTTTGCTGCTCTTCTTCAGGCATCCAAATTAATGTGTTTATTCTGCCATTTCACCTCCAGGAGATCTTCGGGTGGCCATCCACTGAAACACACCAGGATCTAGCCCGTGCTGATGGGAGACTTACAGCTGGTGAAGGAGTTTGTGGATTGTGCTCCAGATACCTCCTCCTGCTGCTGGGGTCCAAAATCAGCACACAGCCCAGTCAGAACAGGTCCCGGAGCGTGCCAAGAGCAGGACAGGGAACCCCACGGGGAGGCCGAGGGATGCCGAGAAGAGTTTTAGTTCCACGCTTCCCAACGCCTGTCTTTGGAGCAGCAAGTGACACTGCGAGGAGAGGGACTGCAAGGCTGACTCGCTCAGAGGCCAAGATGGAAAAGCTGTTCCTCCAGCACCAAAAATTTTAAGTGCTTATTCATCCCTGCTTGTCATCTGTAAGCAAACTACTCCTCCATTCACTACAGACTGGCAGAATGCAAAGGCGTAGCACAGGAGCCTTCTCTTTTACTATTACAAATTATGCTATTTTTGCCTTTGAGCCTCCGGTATCACAAATCCCACATCCTTCACACGCCTCACCCCAGCTCCCTGTGCTCTGCCATTGTGTCTTCCCGAGCCAGAGGTGTTTTCCTGCCGTGGCTTCACCTGCTGAGAGCGGGGCCGTGCCCAGGTGTGCTGCACCCGCTGAGCTTTTGGCACTGATGGCACCTCTGGCCACCAGGAACGAGCTGCCACGGCCGCGCCGGGCACCGCCGGCCATCCCAAACGCGGCGCATGCCCTCGTCCTGCCCTCCCAGCTCTTCCCACCAGCACCAAGCCTTCCCTTCTGCCAGACAAAACATGGCCCAGCTGCCAGCACGAGGCTGGGCTGGCGTGGCCAAGGGCACTCGGCAGAGCTCAGCAGCTCCAAGAAGCTGCACAGTGAATCAAGGCACGGCACGCTCGGGGTGATCCCTCTTTAGGTGTCGCAGCGTTTGTCATCCTGCACTCACAGCAGCGTTTCTGAGCCCAGGACTGAGCGGTAAAACACCTCACACAGCTCAGTTCCATTTTCCCAGCATCTAAAAAGGGGGCTTGAGCTGAAATTACAATTTGGAGACCAGAGACAGTGCAGCTCAAATGCCTCTGACTGCATGCAAGGCCTGAGGCAGGAGATGTGGAAGCTCCGAGTCAGAAATGTTCTAATTAAAGGACTCAGTGGAAGTGGCCAGCAGCCTCCACTGGTTTCAGTTTGGGAGGAGAAACATCCCGAGCAGATTCTTCCTCCCCGCATCTTCCCTGTGCACAAAGGTATCCTTAGTCAGGGAAATCATTAACTTGGAAGAGGCAGAGCGGTAAATAACGCAGATCTAAGCAGATAAATCACGTAGAATTTGCCAATACCGAGAATATATTAACAAACCGAGATGTTATTAACAACTTGCAAATGTGACAAAAGCAGTGAAGCTCGCAGACACGAAAACACCGGCTTGGTGGGAAACCAAAAAATATTAGAGGAGCGAATACTGAGCATTCTGCCTCTGTCAGGATCTCTGAAAGCTGTCGGTGAGATGGTATCTTTGCCAGATACAATCCCACCAACAACGATTCCTAAACATTACCTACTGCTTCTTACTGCAAAACAAAACCAGCTGAAGGTTTTGGGGGCTGAAAAACCCACTGCAGTCCAAAAGAATTAGTCCCACAGGTGTTTCTTGCAAGAGGAAAAGGAGTTTCTAGCGTGACAGGACTCATCTCCCAGCACAAGTGGGTCTCATACCTCTGCCTGCTCAAGCCACAAATGTTTCTGTGCCTAAACCAGCTACTACATCATTATTTCTGAATAAAAACAAACTCCTTCTGCAGAGCTCCCTGGCTTCAGCAGCATGAAAAGCCAAACGAGACACCCCAGCCACACTCCTTTACCCCAGCTCACCTTCCCTGGGAGAAAGGGCTCATCCCACAGCAGAGCCAGGCTGCTGCCACTACAGAACCCAGCTTCAGGGACTGCGGCTCCTGAAGGGATTCTCCTGCCTGCCTCTCCTGAAGAAAGCAGCTCCAACAGTCAAGTACAAACCAAAACAGGAAGGAAGTTGGGAATTTTAGAGTCCACACGTTCCTTCAAACACTTCCAGGGATGGCAACTCCACTGAGCAGCCTGTTCCAGTGGTTTACAAGGAGAAAATCTGAACTCGGGCACAAAGGAAGTCAAAGACTCCTCAATGTGTGATGGGCAGCTCAGAGAGGGGCAATGAACACGCCAACAGGGAAACACTTCCAAACCTGTGCTTTCACTCTAAGCCTCGAGCTCAAAGGGGGAAAATGGGCAGGGGAAATATTCTTTGCACACATCCTGCGTTTTGGCCAAAACACATAAATCTCTTAGTGAATGTTAGCTCGCAGCTCCAGAGAGGAGGAGGAAGGCCAAGGGAACAAGATGGAAAATCCTAGAAAATACAGAGTTTATCAAATCCCCCATCAGGCTGAGAGCAAGCCATGATCTCCTTTCTGGCAAGGCAAGTCAACTCTGAGCATACTGTTTCCCTGTCAAAACAGGTGTTCTACCTCTGGAAGTACCTCCAGACCCCAATCACACCGAGGCCTGCCCTTCCAGGGGCCTCCAGAGTTGATCCATTGGCATCCACAGGCTGGTTGTTTTTCCAGGGACAGAATGAACACGTGCAGAAGTTTGTGACGAAACAAACAGCTTGGTTTAGAGCAGCTACAGCCAGTTTTTCAAAATTGGCCAAAAGAACTGCTAAGTTCATCCACAGGTGGGATAAGGAAGAATTTTCCCCCACCCCTCCACCAGCAGTTTGTGGTTATATTTAGATATAGATTGAGAGAATAATAAACAACAACAACAAAAAACCCCTAAATTTTAGAAACATTTCTACATCATTCTTATTCTCAGCTCTGTTCAACTGCTCCATTTAGAGGCAGGGCAGGTGTGGGGGCAGCGATGCCACTGGGAAGAGGAACGAGCTCCAGGAAAGCCCAGATGAGCAGTTTCATCAGGGCATTCTCCCGGGAGAAACCTCTGGAGCCTGTGAGAACCAGCAGGTTCCATCCCACTCTCTGACTCAGAAGCTGCCAGTGGATCAGCCCAGCCTCACCAGCAGCTCCCTCAAGCTTCCCTGCAAGAATCCCAGTGCAGAAGGATGACCCATTTCCCAGGTTTTCTAACCCCCCCCCACCATTTCCAGCAGCATTCAGCACCTGCTTTGCACAACAGTTGTTCCAGCAAATGGCTTTTGCAGAAAGTTTCTTTCATCTGGAGAGAGGGCTGGAACATCTAAAGATCAAGTCACTGTTGCCCAATGATTTGGGCAATCCTTCCCAAAACATCACGTTCTTTTGTGCAACTGCTATCCTTCCCGACAAAAGCAAACACTGGGACTACCAGTAAAAAACAATAAATAAAAGAAAAGGAGTCTGAGCAAAAAGAGCCCCTCAAGTGCCGGGAGGTGAAGAAGTGAAAGGAGGGCTGGGAGTCAGAACCCAAAGGAGGGGGGCAGAGGGATTTGCAGCAGCTCTGACACCCCAACCAGGCACTCCTGGACTTGACCACTCCACAGCTGCAAAATTGGCAACCTCTGGCCTACTTTGGGGCATGTTAGAGTCCAACTGTATTTACGCTGACAGAGACAAGCAAAGGTTGTGACGATTTATTGACGCAAGAGCTATTTTGTGCCCCATGCCAGAAATTAATCAGTGGAGGAGGAGGAATTCACTTTAAGCGCTTTGGTGAGCTGCTAAAAACAACAGGCTGAGGCCTCCCATGGCAAATACCATCAAAAAGAGAGGGAAAGAAAAAAAAAATTGAAAGGGCAATTTTCACACAGCAGCTTCTTTAGAAAGACTCAGGAATCAGGCAGTGCCTAAGCAGAACTGCCCTGCATAACTTTCCTTATGAGAAAGAAAATACATGAGAGGAACAAATCAGAGCTTTCCCAAACCTCTGTCAACACAACCTGGGGCTGTGTTTGTCCAGATCAACCTATCTCAAGTATATTTTTGGGAGGAGGGGGAGGTGGTGGTGAAGGTGGGGTGACCCTGCGAGTTGGCTGTACCTGCTGCAATTCCGGATAAAAAGAAGGAAAGCAGAGGCAACAGTCCCATCACCTCCTTGAAAGAGCTGCTGCACAGAGCTCCACTTTGAAGGGAAAAAATAAAAAGGAAAAGAATCCTTAATGCAGACTGAAGGAACAGCGTCAGCCCTACCTGCCAAGAAGACATCACGATAAACCTGTCAAGAGTTACGAGCCTGCAGAACAGGCCGTGCACCTGCTGGAAAGGAAAAAAAAAAGGAAGGGAAAAAGCCATCTAATGCCAATCAGATTCTTGCTGCTGGCAGGGAAGAGATGCCAGAGCCCTTCTCCTGGGTTTGGTAAGCTGTGAGGATCACATGCTTCCCCCTGGCAGAGGTTCTGTGAGACCAGTGGCACCTTAGTTAGAATAAAGCAAGTTCCTGGAAGTTTCAGAGATTTTTCCTGAAGTGACAGACGTCAAAGATTCGGTACTTGGATGGACTTGTGGAGTTTGGTGTATGGTCTTTTTACTGTTTTGGATGATTTTATGAACAGAGAAAAGACGGTTGGTCTAGTTCAGGCTTTTATGTCTTCCCACAGGAGCAGCTCAAGCATTTTCTAGATCAGGAGTGGAAAAAAAAAGTTTAAAACCGTTTCTCTTTATAGGCAGCATAAAATAAAGGTCACAGTTAACAGAGAGGGTTAAGTCTGTTTGAGTAGAAAGTGCAAGTTTTGAATGCCAAAACAGAAGAGCAAAATATAATTCCCAGTGGATTATTTTAACATCAGCAGGCTTTAAGGGTTTCCCGCCTGAAGAACTGTCAGCTGATCAGGACTGCTGAAGGCACCTTTCCAGCAGCACACAAAAACCCACCTGCCCTCGGAGCAAACCCCCGGCCGAGCAGCGCTCCCCACCTCCCACCTGCCCCCAGTGTGCGGGCAGCAGCAGCAGCGCATTGATCAGGGCTATTGATCGCTGCCGAACAGCGCACTGATCGGGGCTATTGATCACTGTGAACAGCGCACTGATCGGGGCTACTGATCACTGCCGAACAGCGCACTGATCGGGGCTATTGATCACTGCCGAACAGCGCACTGATCGGGGCTATTGATCACAGCTGAACAGCGCACTGATCGGGGCTATTGATCACAGCCGAACAGCGCACTGATCGGGGCTATTGATCGCTGCCGAACAGCGCACTGATCGGGGCTATTGATCACTGTGAACAGCGCACTGATCGGGGCTATTGATCACTGCCGAACAGCGCACTGATCGGGGCTATTGATCACTGCCGAACAGCGCACTGATCGGGGCTATTGATCACTGCCGAACAGCGCACTGATCGGGGCTATTGATCACAGCCGAACAGCGCACTGATCGGGGCTATTGATCACTGCCAAACAGCGCACTGATCAGGGCTATTGATCACTGCCGAACAGCGCACTGATCAGGGCTATTGATCACTGCCGAACAGCGCACTGATCGGGGCTATTGATCACAGCCGAACAGCGCATTGATCGGGGCTATTGATCACTGCCGAACAGCGCACTGATCGGGGCTATTGATCACAGCCGAACAGCGCATTGATCGGGGCTATCGACCCCGGGCTGCAGCCCCGTGGCACAAAGGCAGCAGCAGCTCTAGAGGAACAGGCAGAGCCCACAGCAGGGCGAGCACGGAGCCCACGGCCATCGCCCCATGGTTTCAATCCTGGTGGGCTCGCACGGCCACAGCCTTGGAGGACAGAAAGGGCACCTGAAGTCAAGGCTAGCAGTTCAAAGCAGACCTCACCCCCATTACAACCTGCCCCATAAAGCTATTTATGTGGTTTGGCAGCACAGCAGCTACAAACAACATGAGTCCACAGATTCCAGGATAGTGAAAGGGTCAGGATTGATTTTTTTTTTCAAACAAGTGATTTCCTTGAATTCGACTGCAATTTCTCCAACACCCTGATGCCAGCCTTGCCACAGAGCACAGGGGGTTTCCAGCAGTCCACTGCAAGCAACTCTACCTTGCCCATGGCTGGAGGTTTCTCCTGGAGGAGAGGGTGGCACTCACAAAACACTGCTTTCTTCACAGGCAAGTCATCAAAAGAAGTTGTTTTTCAGTGCTGGGATTATTCAGCTCTTGGTACAACCAAAGTGACAGGAAAAAAAATAACCAAAAAACAAAACAACTAACAAAAGTAAAATTGACTTTATCAGCTGCCCCCATAAAAATCCACATCACACGTGACCAGAGCTTGAGAGGGTGTATTAATGGCTGTTGGCACAATCCTGCCTGTCCTCCCCCAGGTATCCATAGGGAGCTGTGGTCAGGCTCCTGTCTCCCCAGGCTGACCTTGCCCAGCCATCCTGGCAGAACCTCCTCATGCCTGGCAATCCCAGCCTTCAAAACAAAGCTGATGTTGCTACATCAAAGTGCAGCAGGGCAGCCACAAACACTGATTAAGTCTGGACTGTGGATTCCCTGGAAAAGCCTGGGTTGACAGGGTTCAAAGCAGGATCAGCAGTGCCCCACTGAACCCCAAACACGCTCCGGGGCTCCTGAAAACTCCCACGAGAACCAAGCTGAGGTAGGAGGATCTCAGAAAAGCCCACCTGGGGTTATTCCTGCATGGAATTCATCCGTCAGTAGGGCTGAAGTTTAATATCAGCCTCATCCTTCTGAGAGGCTTAAAATCTGCTCCCACACCTGAGCAAATCAGTGCATCAAGCCAAAGGGTCACAGCAACCCCCAGGGGGAACCCCCAGAGCTGCTGAGCATCTCAAAGCAAACCAGGGCACTGCAGGTAAAGCAGTGGTTTCCCAGGAACTGATGAAACAACAGGATTTTGGTTATGGGAACAAAAGCTTTAAAAGACCTGCTGATGTATTAATTTTAGTGTTCTTAAGGGAAGAATAAATTGTGTGCCCCATTCCTCTGTGGTTTTACCACCTCACCTGGCACCTCGAACCTTGCAGGTGTCAAGGCCTTTCTTGCTTAATGGCCTAAATAGAAATAATAAAATTAATAAATAAAAGGGAGGGGGGTGGAATTCCTGGCACATGGCAAGCTACGAGGAGAAAGGAACTTGTAAAGCCTTTCCTGAAGGATGGAGAGTTACCAACTCCACAATTGTTGGTTCTCCAGCCAGGCACCTGCTACTCCACGTTCACTCACTCCTGGCTATCCTCTCACTGTGAAGGCAGTTTCTACAGCTGTTAGAGGATGGAAAAAAACACATTAAAACTACACTAAGGTAAGAAACGTCATTGCAATTGTCTCTCCACTCTTTTTCCTGACCCAGCACCACAGAATCAGAGAACCACAGAATCTCCTGAGCTGGAAGGGACCCATGGGGATCACTGATCCAGCTCCTGGCCCTGCATCCCACCAATCCCACCCTGGGCATCCCTGGCAGCGCTGTCCCATCGCTCCTGGAGCTCTGGCAGCCTCGGGGCCGTGCCCATTCCCTGGGGCAGTGCCCAGCACCCTCTGGGGGAAGAACCTTTCCCTGAGATCCAACCTGACCCTCCCCTGGCACAGCTCCACAAGCTCCCTCATGTCCTCCATGGAAACATCTTCAAATAAAAATAAATCTGCAAAAGAGTTTGACCAAGAGCTCTCAGAAGTAAGGCCCTGTTTTCCCTTTCGCAGCGAGGGCGAGCAGTACCTGCCAAGCACAGGCCAATCCTAGACTTCAAGGATGCAGAGAGCCATGTCTGGCTGACAGCCCTCTGGGAATAAGTGGATTTTCTGTGCCTGCTCTCAGATCACTTTCAGAATCAGCGGGGTGACTGAGACAGTCCTTTGCCATCAGCTCTGTCCCAGTTATCCACATCCAGGACACCCCAACAAGCTTCACTGCTGTGAGAGCCTGGCCCCAAAGGTCACAAGCTGAATAACTGAAAACAAACCCTGAGAAAATACTCCTTGTTAAGGTTGGTAACAAACTTAATTTGGGGAAGTATGGGCAAACAGGGGTTGACCAAAAGTGAGTAACAAAAATGCAGTAACCTGGTAGGAAAAGGTTTGTCTCCTTTCCAAGTAAGACACAAGATCCCAAGGACTATCTCAACCATTAATACAGAATCACCTGACTTTAAAAGTACGACCTTTTTTATACCCTTTTCCTACCCTGTACTTCATTCCAAACAATCCAGAGTTCTCTGCCTCTCATCACAAGTACCTGCTTCTCATCTTTGCACTGCAGGAAACATCACAGGCTAAAAAACTTACTTTAGAAACAGGCTTTTAAAGAATTCCTAAGTGCAAGAACTGCATTTAAAGAAAAAGCAGAAATGAGAGGAATGTACTTGGCAGGGACACTGACCTAGCAGGAACTTCAACTTGAACCCCAAGTTGAAGCACAAAACAATTCTTCTCTTTTGAGGCTACAATAAAACCCTTGTACAGAAAGTCCCAGCTATTTGATGCTCCAGAAAGAAAAAACTTCACAGGTTTAGTGTGAGCAGACTGAAAACTTTCAAGGACCTCAGAATGACACTGTTCCTAGAGGAAATCCAGGACAGGCTCAGCACCCACGTAGGGAAGCAGGTGGAATAGGTGTTCTGTCATGGGCTGGGGAAAAAAAAAAGTGAATGGAGGCATGGCCAGCTCCCATCTGCTGGAGTTCTCAGCTCTTCTGAGTTTACTCCACAGCCAACCCCAAAGACCCCCCCAAAACTGGGAGACCAGACTGCTCAGAGGAACAGCCTCTGAATTCCCAGTCTAGAATAATCCAGTAAAACCAGAGCACCAGACAGGTAAGGGGAAGCAGGGCTCCCTGGAAATGTTCCAGGCCAGCTTGGACGGGGCTTGGAACAACCTGGGACAGTGGGAGGTGTCCCTTCCATGGCAGGGGTGGGATGGGAAGGGCTTTAAGGTCCCTGCCCACCCAAACCATTCCACAACTCTGTGATACACCACGTCCAGAAGTTCTTCCACAGCCAATATCCGCTGGGGCCCGGCCCTGCTGAAGGAGGGCTGGAATCTGCCCCCACAGCCCCTGTGTTTATTTGAAATGATGCTCTTGCCCCTAGATAACTTCCCCAGACAGCCTCATTACTGCCAGAAAGTAGGTCAGTGTCATTTAAAGCCGGCTTGAAATGCATCTCCACAGAAACTTCTTAATCTTTAAAAAGAGAACGCATCAAATATTTATTGGGCGGTGCAAAACGCTGGGAGACGCTCACGGGGAGAGCTCTTCTGTGTGCTGCATGAAATGGCTTTCCATGCCTCACCGAGCCCTGGAGTAGGGGAGGAGAGTGGCTGGGTGCAGATAAAGCCCCGTACAAAAGTCCTTATCTGCCCAGCAAATCGCAGTACGTGACTCCCTAACTCGTTCTCCCGGTGCCATGTGATCCTGGAGCTTTCTGCTTCCTGCGGGAGCTCCTCTCAGCCTTAATGATCCCTGCTGCAGATTTTTTCCCCTATCAGCCAGGCAGCTCATTCTTAAAACTTCAATATTCCTAATTATCGAACATTCAGCCCTGCAAAATGTAGCTGAAATTTGCATCTCTGCAAGAGTGGCTCTGAAGAAAGGATGGAGCATTTGCATTCAGACTGGTTAATTCCTGCAAGATAACATTTCATAAACAAAATGCTTCATTGAACATGGAGATTTTCAGCTTTTACAAAGGAAAGTGAACTTTAAACAAATACAAATCAGTTGAGTGATTAACTTTAAGTGTTTTGGTTTTTTAAAACTAATCTTTATGTATAACTAGTATCAGCAGAACAATCTTTACTGATTAAAGAAGCGAACGACAGTGAAACTCAAGCCACTGAATATTAAGGAGGGAGGCAGAAGGAGACTGCAAGGAATCATTTAAGGTCAGTAAGAGAGGGGAAAAAAAACCAAAACACAAAAAAACCCCTATAAAAAAGCCCCACATTACTCACAACACAGTCAGCCTGGGTAAGGTGAGCACCACGGGTTACGTAAGGCAAGTTTAAATTGTGGCCAACCTTAACAGGTTGAGGAGTGAAACTAAACACGCTTTCCCCCGCCCCCCCCAAGCTTTGTCATAATCCTAAATGTTATCTTAATTAGCCTAATTTTCTTAATAATACTTTGCAGCAACTTGAGCCTTCGAAGCACAATTCCAGCGCTTTTTTCCAGCTTTGTTCCAGCACTGGAAGAGGCAGCGACTCCTCTGCCAAAAGCCAAAGGGCACGTGACGCCTCCCAGCTCGGTCCTGACTGGATCTGCACAGCCTCCTGCTCCCATCACCGTGGGGAAAAGCCAGAGCCAGCCCCTTTCCCCACCTCCACCCAGCTGCAGGGAGCTGCTCGTTCCTCTGGACCACAGCAGCAAGGTGCCCGTGGCACGAGGGGCACCGGCAGCCCACCGGCTTCTCCTGCTCCGCGTGGGCACGAGAGCTGCTGGTCCCAACCCCAAACTCAAGGAGGAGAGTGTGGAGAGAGCCCCGAAAACAAAGCTCCAGGTCTTTACCCTGAGCCCTCCAGGGCTCAGAGTGATTTAGCCACTGGAAGTTTTCTCCCACCTGGGTATTCTTCTTCTCCAAAAGCTGTTTCTTGTTCCCTGAGGAATCTTAACTCCCAACCACAACGAGAGAGGAGGCAGTGATGGGGGAAGAAGCCACACTTTTCTCAGCCAACTTAAATCTCCTCTGTATTCTTTCACCTGAGGGCAAGAAGCCCTCGGTGCCCAACACTTCTCACAAAAGCTTTGCAGGGTGAAATGAAAAATCAAAAAAGCACAGAAAGAAACCCAACCCAAACCACTTCCATTCATCTACGCCGCAACAGCTTCATGGCACAGCTCCTAAAACATCCCATTAGTGCTGGGCTTGGAGAAGATTAGAGAAGAAAGCTTGAACCCACTGAAGCAGGGCTTAATAGGCTCTCGAGTTAAGCCAGAGCCTTCCCTTAAACAATGCCCATCATTAGGGATAATTACCTGTAGCTGTATAATCACCGTGGCTATGATAACTGACATGAGAAGTCCAGATGTCATCTTTGGCAAGGGTTGGGAAATATTTCTGCTCCTCATTATGCAACTGACTCTTGAAAGAGAAACGAACAACAGGAACACCGAGGGTGAAAAGCCACCACAGAACACGGCAGAACTCCAACCCCGCCCTTGGAAATAGAACCAGAGTCAGAACCCAGCACCCAGGAAGGGCACACAGATGTCCAACACCATCCTGCCCAGCTGCCACACCCCTGGGCCACGGTCAGACCTCCCTTCTCAGCACCATTCTAGACAGGGATGTTGGAAAAACGAAGCTCAAACTGGTTTTCAGAGCTGAGCCGAAGCAGCAGACCCAGCAGAAAGAGGCAGGAGAAACAAGGGTTCGGTGAGGAATTATAAAGGGAAGCAAGAAAAACCAGCAGCAGGCTTCCATTGAGTAACAGCCCAGACAGGAAGGACACCAGCACTTCCCAAACCTCTGCAGAGCTGCTCCTAAAGGAGCCAAGCAATACCCACGGTTGGGTTTGGACTGCAGGTGGATGTTGAAGGCGTCCCACCACCACAGCGAGAGAAAAGCAGGTGGCCACAGCTGCCCACCCTGACTCCTGAGACAGGGAAACACTGAAACAACAATTCACTGTTATCTGAAGAGCAGAGCTCCTGAAAAACCTCACACTGCATTTGTGTCCCAGGCGAACACCTACGTGTGCTCATACAAACACACTTCAGTTTCCCAACTCCTCATATGCCAACAAGTTTCAAAACCTAAGGCTGCTACATTATGGACGCAGAGACCCCTTGTTTTTCTTTTTGATAATTGTGATGATTTTAGAGACTTATTAACTCATTTCAGTTGTGAGGAGAGGGTCGGATCTACTCCTGCTGCCTGTGAACTCCAACACCCCTATTCATTGCAGGATTTCTTCCCCCACAAATAAGCAGTTCCTTAAATCTTAGGAGCTGTTCTCTGGCTTTTAGCACTTCAGCCTTGTTAACCCAACCCTGATTAAACTGAAGTCACAGAGTAATCTCTCAGAGGCAGAGTTAAGTAAGTCCTTCCACGTGCCCCGTTGTTTTGGATTATTTGCTTCCCAGCAGCCAGTTCTGTACCATAAACTCAAACAGTCCAAGCACACTTAAAATTCCTTACAAAGCTCTGCCTGACACAAAAGTTGCCCCAAACTCCCCGAAAACAAATGTATGAGGCACCTTTAAGCTCAAAAGCAGGTAACTGAGTAGCTACAGAGCCTCCTGACAGACAGAAATGCACCATTTGGTAGTGATGAATCACGCCTCCAATTGCAAGACACATTAGGGATAATCCCCCAGCCAGCACTGAGGTGGATCAATTGACTTTTGTTCCAGCAAAACTGTTCCTTCCTATTAAAAAGTACTTTAAAAGTCAAAGAGTTTTCTTAAATATCACCAAAGACAGCAGCAGAACCGTGCCCGTTCCTGGGAGGTACACTGCACATCGTTAACGCTCATCAGCACCGATTTAACAAATTAAACATCTGGCTAATGACTCAGAAAGTACCAACAATTTGCACTGATGCAACAATTACAAAGCCAAATTTCAGAACGATTACAGAAACCTGAAATGGTAAAGCTTCCCCGTTAACTCTTGGTAATAGCAAGGCCACTTTCCAGCCTCTCCCCAAGAGCAGCACAGGGAGGGGGTCTGGGTGATCATCTCAGGAAAAGGGAAAAGGCGTGTCCACCCAACAGACCGTGCTCTGGGGTCGCTGCTGGGATGCCAGGTGGCCCTGCCCTTACCTGGATGGCTTTGGGAGCTCATCGCTGGCAATGTCTAGTCCTTGGGAGAAGGGATTCGAGACAGATCAGTTTCCACGGGAGGAACAGCAGCTCAAAAGAGCTCCAGTGCTTCACCAATACATAGGAATGGGAAGTGGGGGTTAAATCATGGCCACCTTGTAAAATCCAGGGCACAGTGACATGCTGAGTTGTATGGGAAGTAATCCAAGAGGGTGGCAGAGTATCTTCCAATGGCTTTTAAAATGGGAACCTGTAATTAAAGAAAAAGATGTCTGCGTTAGCAAATTAAGATTTAACAACCATTTAAATTGTACATTATATAACCTGTTTATCCCCTGGATTAAACTACAATGCTATTTTAGGCATTAAGGGTTGCAGAGAGACTAATTTTCAGAGTTGTACATATTACTTTGATTAATAACCATAAAGACGCAGATTAATACTTAACATTATTTAGGAAAAAAAAAAACAATTAAAAAAAAAAACACTTTCCAACGACACATTCAAGTCTCAGAAACCCAAAATTCCGTGTTAATTCTCATCCTCCAACAGCACCATATGAAGCCACTTCAGTCCAACAGCTTCCATATTTTAAAAGCCATATGTATGAGTGGTAACTGTACTTCACGCATCTGTTCCCCGAAGAAGTCTAAAGAAAAATTCCTCAGTGCCAAGAAGTGGTCTTGGAGCAGGAAGGAAAAAACCCACACAATCAATTCCACTCCCACTCTACCCAAGCCTCCAGGAGATTACTGAGGAGCAGCTCCATCCTGCCCCAGGGGAAAAAAAAAAAATCCACCATTCCCAATTATTTTGAAGCTGTAGATTAAAGGAAGGGAGAGAGAACAGAGGGGAAAATATCCCCCAGAGTCAACAAGCCCTGACCCCTGCCCCCCAAAAAATGGAAGTGTAGAAGCAGTAGATACCCTGGCTTGGAGAAACCCCTTGTGAGGCACCCACGCTGACCCTGCCAGCCACCCTCAAACCGAAAGAACCTGCTCCAGCTCAGTTTNACAAAACACCATGGAACCAGCAGTCCAGCCCTCCTGGGCACCAGGGCCAAGGGGTGAGCTCCTCCTGCCTGGCCAGGCATCACCCAGCGCTGGGATGAGGTCACCCTGCTGTCAGCAGCCAGCTCCAACCCATCCCCACGGATCCAGCTGACTCTGCTCACCCCAAACTGCTCCGGCAGCAGATCCCAAGGAGTGGTGCCCTGCAGCAGCGCTGGGGCGGGGGACGGCTGCGATGGAGCTGCGATGGAGCTGCGATGGGAGCTGCTCCTGCCTTGAACAAGGAGCATCTGTCCACAGCAGGGCTGTGCCACGGCCTTTCAGGCAGTGCTAGCTGTTCCTGGAAGAGCTCTTAGCACGCTCAGGTTTGTGTGCTCCTTTCCAAGAAGCAAAACCAGGTCTGAGACTTCCAACGCTGGCACCGTGGCTCAGGATGGGCTTTCTGAGGTCACTGCCCTGGCGGGCAGGAAAGTGCCCCAGCAGGCACTGCTGAACACAGTCCCTTCCTCGCCATGCTTCATTCAAAGCCCTCCTTAATTGGCTGTTTCTCTGCAGCCCAAGTGTCTCAGCATCACCACTCTCCAAGTTCCTCTCTGCCCATCTTGCATTCTTAGAGACCTGGAACGCATTCCATGGTACGCGTCAAATTCAAGAGAAAATCACTTAAATGTCATTTCTAACCCCTGCAGGTCTCTGTCATCCCAAATGTTCAAGATGTTCCAGTCCCATTAATCAGCACATCCTGCTAAACAGAGCTGGGTCAGCTTAGACCAGCCATTAGCAAGATACTAACATAATTTATTTCCATTAGAACCAGCAGGTACTGTTGTAGCATAAGCCATCTCAGCTGCAGACAAGAAGGATTTGGAGTGAAGTTACCAGATTTCCTCGTCCGCATTTTCCCAGCACAAGAATGAAAATGTGAGCATGAACAGTGGGAAGTTTCCCAAAGGAAATGGACTGAATCAGTAGTACCAAATCTATCCAACAGCACCATTTAATGGTTTCATCTATTCCCACTTCTGCCCCATCCCTGGAGGTGTTCAAGGCCGGGGGCTTGGAGCACCCTGGGATAGTGGGAGGAGCCCCTGCCCATGGCAAGGGGTGGAATGAGATGGGCTTTAAGGTCCCTTCCAATCACTCTGTGATTCCACAATTCTCTCCAGGACACAGCAGTCACGTCCCAAGTGACCTCCCTCCAAACTCTAATTTTCAGGTAGCCCCTGCACTGATCTCAGTGCAGACCAAAGAGCTGCTGCCAGGCCTCCACCTGCAATAATTCTCATGTAAATTTGTCGTTTTGCCACTGTCTCAAGGAAAACACTCCTTAAACTAAAAGAAGCAAAACGCTGTCTGTCCCTATGCCTCAGCTCTCTGGAGGGTTTTCCAAGCCAATTATCTCGTTGAAAAAAAAAAAAAAAAAAGATTGAAAAGAAAAACAAACCCAAGTTTGTTTAACTTCTACTCCAGTGCCTGCCAGGACAAGTGATCACCTCTGGCCTGAGAACAGCGAGTGCACCCCGAGCATCATTCCAGCAGCACATTCCCCTCCGGCACCGGCTCAGGGCCACCGGCTCAGGGCCACCGGCCCGCTGCCATCCCGGCGTGCAGGAGGAACCCCAGACCCCACTGCCACGGCCAGACGGGTCACAGCAAGGCTCAGCCCTGGCTTTTGGGGGGCACATCAGGCTTTGCTGGGAGCAGAGCTGGGCACAGATGGCTGCTGCCACCGGAGCACGTCGCGAGCCCCAGGATTACTGCTGGCTCCAGGAATTGTCCTGGCAGACAGCAGGCAGGGCCACGGTGGCTGTGCCAGGGTTGGCACTTCCCTGGGCACAGGGCAAAAGCAGGGCTCTGGATCAGGACTGGGATCATCGAGCCTCCTGCCTTGCAGGAGAATTTTCAGAGTCTGGTCACTGCTGGATTTTTAACAAACTCAGGAACAGGAGCACAAGGAACCACCTGTTTATTCCAGCCTGCTTCTGGCAGAGCACACCTGAGAGTGCAGGCTCCCTAAAACCACTGGGATGGTGGATCAGCAGCTGTATCCTCACCACATCCCTGGATCAGAGGGTGCTCTGAGCTGTCACCTCCTTGTCACCGCCCCAAAGGAGCCTCTGTGCCTGCAGCCAGCACACAGCAGGACAGGCTGAGGGGCTGCAGCCTCTGCCAAAGCGCCTCGTTTCTCACTGGTTTGGTGCCCCAGCAAGCCACCAACTCCTGTCAGGCACCTCCCCTGGATTAAAAGTAATTACAGCTCTCCTCTTACCCCTACAGAAAGCTTTTTTTTTCTTTTATGTAAGAATCTTGCAGTTCTGCCACAAGGATGGTTTGTTGACAGGAGGCCTGGAGCAGCTCCCCTACAAAGGCTGAGAAAGCTGGGGCTGTTCAGCCTGGAGAAGAGAAGGCTGTCTGGAGACCTCAAAGCAACATTCCACTACCTGAAGGGGCTGGAAGCTGGAAAGGGACTCTGCATCAGGAACTGCAGTGAGGGGACAAGGAATAATGGGTTCAAACTGAAAAGAGTGGAAGTTTAGGTTATATATTAGGAACAAATGTTTTACTGTGAGGGTGGTGAGACACTGGCACAGGTTGCCCAAGAAGCTGTGGATGCCCCATTCCTGAAAGTGCCCAAGGCCGGGCTGGATGGGGCTAGGAGCAACCTGGAAGAGGGGAAGAGGGTGAAACAGATGATTTTAAAGGTCCCTTCCTACCCCTCGTGGTTAGTGATTCTGTGGCAGTGCTAGTCACAAGCCCAGATGTGCAGAACCACTAATGACACTCACCACAGAACTTTATTTACACAGAGCTCCATTTTTCAGAGCTTTAATTGCTCAGCAGCCCAGATAAGAATCTTGGCCTGGGGCTGAGGTTTCGGGGCTGAGTCAGCCGGGCTGCTCCAGGAGCAGGAGCTCTGATGCCCGGCTCTCAGACACAGCAGCCAGGATCCCTCAGAGAGCTGGGTGAAACAAGGCAATGCTAGAAGGGATATTCCACATCCTGGCACTCCTTTAGCAGCACTCCAGCACCATGGTGTTTGCTCTCCAAAAGCCATGGAAATACTACCACCACCTTCCAAAAGGCGTCAGCGCCACTCCTCCTGCCTGGCACGGATTGATTACAGCGAGATCGTTATTTTTTCCCCTGAAATTACCTTCCTCACTGCACTCACAAGCAAACAGCCCCGAGCTCAGCCCCATGGGCTCCAGTAAGATGCCAGCATCACCCTGATGTTTCCTTGGGTTCCTGCTCCTAGCAGGCAGCCCAGCGCTGCAGCACACACGTGCTCAGCACACACCAACCTGAAGGGGGGCACAGCCTCTCTCAAAGCTTTACTGATTAAATCTCTCTTCTGACAACAGATCCTGCACTTTAACCAGTGAGGGGGGAAGCTGCCTTTGCTTTTCTGGGTTGGTTTATAAAATACTGCCAATACAGGATCCATACATGAAAAGAGGAGGGAAGGAAGAGGTTTAGAGGTGCCTGAAAACAATTCACTGTGACCACAGAAAGATTTACTGCGTCTTTATTCAGAATGATGGAACGGCTTGGGCTGGAAGGGACCTCAAAGCCCATCTCATTCCAAACCCAGGCAGGGACACCTTCCACTAGGCCAGGCTGCTTTGTTAAGAGCAGAGCCAGGGTGAAAAAGCCTCTGGAGCTGATCTCCCCTCCGGGGACCACATCTCCCAGCCACCACCTTGCACGGTGACAAAAAGAGGGCAGTCATCCCCAGGACTGCCACAGCCCTCTGACAACATCCCCTGAGCTCCTGTCTCTGCAGCAGAATGCAGCTTTACTGGATCTGTCCCAGGTTTCACAAGCACTGTCCTCTTCCACAACTGCTTTTCCTACAGTTTCAGCAATAACCAGACCTCTTCCAGGAAACACATTTTCAAACCTCAAATATCATCAGGCCCTCAAAGAGTTCAGAGTCTCTAAGCAGTTTTCTGTCTCTAAACACACACTGTGAGAATAACAGGTGACACCGCAAAATCTACTATCAGCTTAACCCTCAGCTGGGGCCAGAAGAGCAACCAGAGCATCGTGGAATAATGGAAAATAAAAACAGAGCAGCCACCTTGCTGCTGTGTTATCCCAGTTCCTCCAAACCCCCGCGTATTTTGTGCGGATCTGGACGTTCCCCCTCCTTTTCCAAGCATGCAGTGTAAGAGCTCCAAAAGGGCAAGAAAAGCACCACCAGAGGTGTGGTACAAATTCCTCATGCAGGTGAAGATGATGATAAACCTGCAGCCCAGACAGAGATGACTTAGAGATATCAGAGTGATGCAGAGTCATGATTAATACAGTCAAATCACTAATCATTCTGCTTTCCATCTATTTCTTTCTGAGGCAGAAGTTTCTTCCCTGCTTTTGCTGGGTGAGAAGATGGGTGGACACAGGAGGGAAGGCCAGGAAGCCCATGGGACAAGGCACTGACTCTCAGGCATGTTTGAGAAGTGTCACCTTCGGTGACAGAGCATGTCCTGTTGAGAAATGCCTCCCTCTGAGATGCTGCTGGAGAACGTGACAATCAAGTACTTTTAAAGACCTTGAAAAACCTTAAAATCTCACCTGGACACCAACCTATAGTCACCAAACCAACCCAGCTCTGCTTTGTCCCACACAGAAGTGACAGTCCCATCTCACAAAATATAAATTTTGCTCTGTAAAGCTTTCTATATTGCACTGAAATTACATATCAGATTCTTTACAGTTTCCACACCTGCACTCAGGAAGTTAAGGAAAATACTGGCAAGTGGAAGTGCTAACACAAAACTCAGGAATCCACATGGAAGAGGGAGCACAAGCAGTGTGAGCACTGAACCCTTCAGCACAGTTAGAACTGTGTAAGTAACAACTGAACAGGAAACCCACCCTAGTCCAGCTGTTACCAACAGCTCCTCTCCAGGGGAATATCAGGTACAAGCATGCCCAGGTGAGGAGGATCCAGACTGACCAGTCCAGCCCTCTCTGCCAGGACATCCCATCTTTGCCAAACCCATCGTTTCCCCGCAGCACCAGAACCAGGGGTGCCTGCCTTCCACATCAAACACGCAAAGCACCTCAGAAACACGGCAAGATTCAGCCAGCACTTCAAGGAATCAGCCCCCGGTGCATTTGTTTAGCAAATGCTGACATTTCCCTGCCAGCCATCACAAGAGACTCTCACATGACAGCCCAGAGCCGAGCAAACATCGTGCTTCTGCCTCTCCCCGAAACTTCGCTCCCCAGCACACACACAGTGAAGAGCGACTGCTTGTGCACTCCTCCAAGCACTGCGACCCCACAACGGGCCCTGCGTGCTGCAATGACCCCACAGAGACCCCACCTCGAGCCACGGCTGTCCCGTGTGCCAAACCACAGCGTGTGTGCACCAAGGACTGACCAGCACCCGCTCCCAACTCCCTCAGCTCTCCCAGGAGCCGTGGTGCCTCCCTGGGCAGTCCCTGGGAGCTGCTCTGGAGAGATCCTGCCCTTACTCCAGGCAAGTCCCTGCAATGCCAGCAGTGCTGCACTGAAGCCACTGTCACACACAGAAAGGAAACCAAAGGAACAACAGCCACAAACGGCAGGACACTATGAACTAATTATGAGCTACTTCATTGATGCAGAACTAATCTGCTGCTGTTTAAAGGTAGCAAACCTAGATGGAAATAATTAATCTAATTACGTGCAACAGAAATTCTCCATAAAAATAATCAAGGAAAACACTTTCTACAGGTTCCCATCCTTTTGCTTCTTACTGTCAAGTAACGCTCTGCAACTAATTTCCAGGGCACACAGGGTCCCTGAGCAAAGCTGCTTTTCCCAGGCTCCTGTCAGCTGTGTCTCAAAGTCAGGTGCTCACACTGATCTCTGGTGGCAGTCCTGTACCTCAGCTCTGGAAATCCAAGCACCAAGACACCAGCCCAAACTGAAGACATGGTATCTCAGTAGAAGTGAAGACACCCTGCTCCCATTTCCACATTAAATTAACACAAAACTGACGTTATTGAGCATGCCCCTGGCAGTATTTTCCTCACTAAGTCTGAAACTGAGGAAATCCCTCATGGTACCTTGTACTTTTGCAAATCACCACCCTAATCAGCACTCAGAGCTGCTCTGAAAACCAAAGGTGCCTCCACAGCCTAGAAACAAAAATCTTCTGGTGGACACCCAAAACCCCAAAAGTTTTGTGCCCCTTCTCCTTCCTTGCTAGGAGTACATGAGAGCATCCACACAGTTTCTTCTTCCACAGATTCCACAGCAGTACCACTGGGTAGATCTCTCATCCATTTTTAGACCTCAACAAGTATTGATGTCAAAACCACTGCAGGTATCCCAGACTCACAGAGAAGCAAAAACACTCTGGGAACAAACAAGTGCATGAGGAGTGAACCCAAATCCTCCCGTGCGTCACCCACGGCTCTGAACAAAAGATCCTGAGCAAATCTGGAAATATCATCTCGTGTTCACTCTGTGGGAGCTCCAATTTAAAGTGGCCAACAGCTTGGAAATTATTTTTTTCAGAGTCAAGCAGGAAGAGCTGCAGATTCAGAAATGCAGGCGACTGTTTGAAACCTGGGACTGTGCAAATCTGCAGGAATACAGAGCCCTCCTTGACTAGCAAGACTCTGGCAGAGGGTCTGAAAGAGCAGGATGCTTCTGAGCTCGATCCAGTTTCTCAGCAAGAGCAGCAAGAACAAGCAGTCTCACAGATGGATCCGCGTGGGAGGGAGAAAGGATAAAAGTCTGCCTCGGGAGCCTGTTCCAGCTGCTACCGGAGCCTTGCAGGAGTCGGCACAAATTGGGCAGAGCTACCTATAAAAATCTACTCTCTTGGCTTTTTCTGAAGCCCTCTTCTTTCCCAATTCCATGTTTTTCCTCCATCCTACTATTTCCACGTTCGAAGGAGTCCAAAGCAGATAGCTGGAAGTAGTGCCTGACAGAAGGTAAATGCAGACTGGGAGTTTATCCCGATTCTTCATTCCTGCCTTGCGGATCACCCTCGCTCACACACACTCATGAGCACAAAAACCAAACCCCCTTTTAAATGCTTGACTGAGAAGCGATTAAAAATGGAATATCTGAGGCCAGGTTGGAACCTGAACCAGTGAGAGGCAGCCCTGCCCAAGGTAGGGGGGTGGGACTAGATGGTCTTTCAGGTCCCTTCTGACCCAAACCCTTCTGCAATTCTGTAATTCCATATTCTTTTTATCCAGAATCCCCAAACAACAACATTTCCAGTGCCAAGAGGAGGTTGTGTGGCTGGCAGACAGGGACCTCACCTCACTGCCTGAAAGCAATTCTTTACCTGGGGTTGTTTTTCAGCTCCTCAGGTAGGCAAAGGCAGAGAGAAAAACATTTACCTTTTCTCTTCACGTACTTGAGCTGTTCCAGCCACATCTGAACTTCTTGTTCCTTCTGACAAAGAATCAGAATTACTGGTCACTAGCTGTGCCTAACCCATCTGGTCTCCCGGCATAAAATAGCTGAGTACATGTGTCATCAATCACTGTTAATTACTTCATTAACTTGGAAAACGAATATTGACTCTTTTTTAAAGAACAAACATTGTTTAAGGTCAGCCTAGTTCTTTTTTTTTTTTTTTTTCTTTTAATTGAATGCTATCTGTTTACCAAGAGAAAATAATTTAGTCTGAACACTCAAGCAACTCTGCCACATAACTGGTGCAGGAGACATTTCCCCAAATCCTTTCCGGAAGGGCCAGTTTGATCCAGAAGCTTCGTGCTGTTCTCCAGAGCCCTGTGCTCACCAGGCTGCCATTCCCACCTACTGCCCCCATGGCTCTGGAAGTCCTGACCTTTGCCATGCTCTGGAAAAGAAACCTGCCCCTCCACAAACATGTTGCATCACTGTGGAGTGGACATTTATCCCTCTGCTGTCGGCTGCAAAACAGTGACCCAGAGAGATCACAGCTGTCTGTGCATTCTCACCTGCAGCAGATCTGCTGCCAGCACACAAAGCCACTCAGGAGCCACACAGCACCATACCAGCTTGCCCCGGGATTGTCCCCCTGCTCCAGAGGCTCACTGAGATCACCTCCTGCCCCCAGCATGAGCTCACCTTACTGGTAGGCAGAGGGGTCCCTCTCCACACCTGCTCACAGAGCCTCGTCCAGCCACTCTCCCTGGAGGAGCCCCTTTTAACTCGGTATTTATTACATTTTTTTCATGCCCCAGTTACTGGCTCACTCACTGTCCACCTCCAAAAAGCTATTTTGTTTGAGGGCATCCCCTGTCACTCCTGTCCCCCAATACCCCCTTAACCCTGCCCCCAAAGCCGGGCCCTGCTTCCCAACCCACACTGCAGGAATGTGTGCGGTTCACTCGACCTTGGCTGCTGCCCAGCTCATCAGGCACAGCACACCCTCACCCACAAAAGCTCTGGGATCCCATCATGGGCTCCCAAGTTTACATTTTTGTGTGTTTTATTCCTCCTGTCTGGTGCTGAATGCGAATAACATACCAAAACACTGCACTTCCCACAGCCACCCCATCGGCCAGACCCCAGTCCTGATGGACTGCACGGGATCACGGAATCTCAGAATGGTTTGGGTTGGAAGGGACCTGAAAGAGCACCTCGCTCCAGCCCCAACGTGTGGTGCCACTCTGCCATTTCTCCTTTTAAAGAGTCTGCTTTCCTACAGCCAGTAAAAATGTCTTACAGCCTGTGAGTGCATTGTGCATTCCTGTGTCTTCCTCAAAGGAACTCTACTTCAATCCAAATTTTACATATGACCATAAATAAATAATGCACCAAGCAGAAAGCAAGAAATCACAACTTCACCTTTAAAGAGCAACATAATTTGCTTTTATTTGCTGGGAAAACCTGTTCTCCTCTCACCAGCATTATGTGAAAAAGTGATGCTGACTTGTACCCGCTCACAGGATCATCCTCAGCACACACCGCAGTCCTGGAATCCTGCTCAGTCTCCAGCTCCTCTGCCAAACTCCAAGCCCCAGACTGCTGATAACTGAACAGGCAGGAATCCCCACGGGAAGCTGAAATAAATAGATGGCTGTATATTCACAAGGGTTCCACAACTTCCAGTTCTAAATCACAAGTAACATTTTTGAGCCCCATCCACAGCAAGAACAGAAAACCAAGTCAGTCACCACAAACCTCTAAGTTCCTCTGTTGTATCTCTCTGAACAGGGTCAGATTTTTCACAACCAGCATCACCCTTTAATAAAATCTAGAATCTTCAGGCAAATATTTCAGTCTTAAAAGGTGACAGGCAAGAAGAGTGAGGAAGGGACAGCTAGCACTACTCAGACTACAGGGGGTTTCAGGTTGTTTATTATATATTTATCTGTTTCATAACACCACCAAAGCCAAAAAGGAACAAAACCCTTTCAGGAAGTACCTGCAGGTTACCCTTATAGACAAATGCCAGCAAACTTTTGGGAACTTCCTTTCCAGGTGCTGCTCCCAACACCACAGTGGTTCCTTAACTCAGTGAGAAGGAAGGGCTCCATTTACTTTAGGATTTACACCACATTTTATATGGCCCATTTTGCCTGTTTGCACAATGTGAATACAGCAAGGCAAACTGGGATTGTCCTTTGAAATAAGAAAACTGGACTGTAAAGCCACACAAAACACTGGACACATTTCAAGGACTGACGCAGTACCTGCCACAGGGGCTGTTTAAGGTATGTTTTACAATACTGTCAGTCACCACTTGGAAAGGGACTTCAACTCTGCGTCCCCAAGGAAGCCTTGGAGCCCTAACTTAGGGTTTGAGTTGGGAGGTACCTTAAAGCCCATCCAGTCCCACCCTTGCCATGGGCAGGGACACCTCCCACTGTCCCAGGCCGCTCCCAGCCCCAATGTCCAGCCTGGCCTCGGACACTGCCAGGGATCCAGGGGCAGCCACAGCTGCTCTGGGCACCCTGTGCCAGGGCCTGCCCACCCTCCCAGGGAACAATTCCTGCCCAATATCCCATCCATCCCTGCCCTCTGGCAGTGGGAAGCCATTCCCTGTGTCCTGTCCCTCCATGCCTGCTCCCCAATCCCTCTCCTAGAGCCCCTTTAGGCCCTGGAAGGGCTTTCTGAGGTCTTCCTGGAGCCTTCTCTTCCCCAGCTCTCCCAGCCTGGCTCCAGAGCAGAGGAGCTCCAGCCCCTGGAGCATCTCTGTGCCTCCTCAGGACTCTCTCCAGCAGCTCCAGGTCCTTCTGCTTTGGCCCTAGGGCTGGGGCAGCTCTGCAGGGGGAGTGTCACCTGAGCGGGGCAGAGGGGCAGAGTCCCTCCTCCCTTGCTGGTCACACTTCTTTTGCTGCAGCTCAGGATATGGGGTTTGGGATTTCTGGGCTGCAGAGCACTTTGTGGGGTCATGCTGAGCTTCTCATTCACCAACACCTCTGAGCCCTTAATGGCTTTTCACACTAAACAGCACAGACAGAATATTCCTCCCTGCAACTTGCTCCTCATTCAGGGTGGGAATGAAGCAAAATAATTTACACCTGCTTTTGTCCCTCTTCGGCCTTTTAAAACATCAAAACCCGGGGGTCTTTTTTTCACTTTCCTGGCACTTGGGATTCTGCACCTTTGCGTGCTCCTAAATCTCCTCCCCTAACTTCTCGGTAAGAGCTCCAGCTTCCAGGAGGAATTGCTTGGCTTTCAGAAGCTGCCATTAGTCACCAAAGCTCTGCTCTGCAGCATCTTCTCTCACCTGATCACCTGCTGCTTGGGGTACTCTGAAATAAATGAACAGGAAAGGATACAAGGTGAAAACAAAACAAATCCAAAGGCTTTGCATGTAAGCGTTAATCTGGATACACCTTGTACCTGACAGGAAGCTGTACTGAGGTGGGGCTTGGCCTTTTCTCCCTGGAAACAAGTGACAGGACAGGAGGAAACAGCCTCAGGCTGTGCCAGGGGAGGTTAACTCTGGGTATTTAGAAAAATTTCTGCATGGAGAGAGTTGCAAGTCCCTGGGCAGTGCTGGAGACCTCGTCCGTGGAGGGATTAAAAAGCCATGTGGAGGTGGCACCTGGGGACATGGGTCAGCGGCAGTGCTGGGGGAACAGTTGGATTTGATGATCTTAAAGAACTTTTCCAACCTAAATGATCCTGTATTTCTGTGAACATAATGATTAACAAGTTACACTATGGCAGAGGGGGAAAAAAAAAAGCCTGCAGCCACCTCCAGCCAAGTGCAGCCCCTTCCTGAAGGAAACCACGCACAGCCACAGCACACTCCGACAGACAAACACCTCCTCTGGATGTCAGGCGACTGAAAATTTACATTTCAGCACCAGTTTTACATTCAAGCCAAGTGCGGGGCCACTGCAAAGCAAACACGACTCCCATTACCTCAGAGCACTCGGCATGCAAAGCACACTCCAAGGCTGGGGCGGGGGGAAGGAGATTGCAGGAATTTTTTCCTGAAATGGAATGGGGAGATAAGATCGAGAGAAAAGGAGCAGAGGCTGCTGACATATCTAGACTCCCAGAAGCCAGTAAATATGCAAATAGGCTGCCATTTCTGCCAGTAACACTCAGAACCAACTTTGATTCTGCTAAAATATATCGCATTAAACAAGGGAGATAAGCCCAGCACCGAATCCACACAGAGCAGCTCCCTTTGACAAGGACAGCTTTACTTCTCACTCCAGGGAATCCTGAACAAAGCTTTCTATTCAAAGAGTCTCCATTCTATCTCAGTGTTTATGAATAACTTTGGCCATTTACCTTTTCGTAGTCTGATTTGCAAGTACTATAAAAAACTCTCCATAAAGCCATAAACCACCCTGGCAAAGCTGCATCCAGTACCAGCCACAAATCCTTCCCCAAACCAGGAAAGGCCTTGTTGCCCCGAAGCCACAAGCAGCAAATTTCACACGAGATGTCAGAGAGGAGAAAATAAAGGGTGTATTGAACATGCATCCTCGGAGACAGAGATTACAGAGCAAGAACTGAAGTTGATGTGACCTGATAGCAGATGATAAACTCAGGAGATGATAAAGGCATTCCCTGGATGTCCATCTGTTGCCCTTGGGGTTTGGACAGATGCACCAGGCAGAAATATAGATATATAAAGATGAAAATATTAAATATAGACATGATTTGTTTTCATACATATGAAGCATATCCATGTGAAATAAACAGATGCATATTCAAGCACCGGAGGCAAAGGAAGCATTTCTTATTTTCACTCCATTTTATCTGCCTACCACCTCTGAATCAGTGAGATGAGCTCAAAGGCCAGCGCTGGCTACAGTCTGAGACACACATTTTGCACACTGCTAAGCAAGAGCAAAAGCAGCTCTCGCCTGCCACGGCAGGGACTCAACTCAGCCTCCACAACTGAGTCCATTCAGTGAGGCTGCTCCCTAACAGAGGGAAAACAGCACAACCTGCACCCCTCCTCGACAGCCCTTGGCCGCTCCTCTGAGATTCCAGCATACGGGGAAGAGCATTGAGAACTTCAAGCAACTGCCAGCATCAAAAAATAAGCATGTACCAAAGCTAGGAAGATGTAAAAAATAAAACCCAGACCTTTGCGGGCTGAATAAGCCTCCCACGTGCGGCACAATACAACAGGAATGATTTCCCCAGCAGTGCCAGGCTCTGCAGGGAGATGAAAGCAGGCTCCAGCTCTCCAGGAGCAGGGAGGCCTCTGGAATTCCCAGGAGCAGGAACCCATCCCCAAACCCGTGGCAAACACAACAGAGAGCAATCCAACGGGAGACAGCTGGGGAAGGAAAGCTCCCAGCGCTGCAGGAAGGTTATGACAAAGCAGGTTTGCTGGCAGGGAGGAGAGACAGATGTGGACAGGGGCTGCTCCAGGAGAGAAGAGCCCCGGGAAGAGGGAATAACCCAGCAGCTGGGAAATGCCAGCCCAGGAAACACCTGCACTCACCTGAGCTCAGTCTCCGTTCCCTCCACCTCAGCCAGCCCCAGCAGCGCCCTGGCAGGAAAACGCCAGGAGCTGTCCCTGTGTGTGCCTAAGATCCACAGCCACACTCGCTGGCTGGCTCCAGCATCTGCTCAGAATTCCCTTATCCCTGTTCCGAGGCTGCGATAATTCCCATTTTCGTTGCCAGTGCAAGGAAGGAGCCTCAGAGCTATATGCTGAGGCCCTGGAATTTAAATATACGATAACACTGTAAATAAAAGGAAACAAATTCCTTAAGGAAAACCTTTTCACATGCCAGATCAGTTCCCAATAGTAACTGCTCTGCTTTGACAAGAGATAAATATTTACAGTCTGAAACAGAGAACACCTTGTGTTGCAATACTGGAACGCAAACCTTGTCAGCCCTGGTATCCTAAAGAGAGGGTTTTGATATTTAAAAGAAAAAAATTAGACATAAACCCCCAAGCTGAGCACTTAGAAGCACACACACATTATTGTGCTCATTTACCCCACCAAAACAAAAACCTGAAGGTAGTCACACAGAGAAATTGTCAAACATGCTGAATCCAGAACAGATTTTCTCAAAAGGAGACCTCATCCCCCAGGGAATGTAGACAGTTTACAGCAAAAGTCTAAATTATTGCCAAGAATATGCTGCTTTTTTTTATTTATTTAAATATAGTCTAAGTTGCTCCTCTTAGACATTCCTTCAGCAAAAGCAGACACTGAAGATTTTTCTTACTCGAGCAAAAAGGCAGCAAGGAGGATCAGATGTCCATATCCAACTCCTTGGACTGGGGCATCCCACACTGGGAATGCCCTCGGCAGAGGGAAGAGGAAGCCCAACAGCTAAAGCCTGAGCTATCTCTGAGCTTCCAGCATGACTCCCAACCTCCAGGCCTGATCAGCTCCTTCCAGCTAAGGAAAGAATGTGGAGAATGTCATTCATACTGGCACTCGGGAAGATCGAGGAATGGAAAGTGCACCATGACTGGATATCCCTGTCCTGAGGAGGGTGCTAAGCCTTGTGCAAGGAGATGCTCTCATTCCTGCAGGCTCAGGTTGCTGGGCTTTGCTGCCATTTCAAACCAGGTAACCACCTCGTTAAATGTGAGTGCTCTTTTCTGCTGCACTGCCTGTGCAGTCCAAGCGCCCATTTCTACCAGGACCAGCACGAGGCGAGCCTGGCTGAGCTGTTACACTGCAGGATCTCATATCTGAGGTGCAATTTTCCTCACCCAACTGCTGTTTGGGCTTTTATGGCCCGCTCCCTTTGAAGTGGGGTAGCCTGGCCGCCGGCGGGCCGACAGAAGAGTTCAATGTCTACCTGCCACTCTCAGTTCCCTTACTTCCTTCTCCCCTTCCCAGGGAATTATTACCCCATGCAGAACTTTCCTGCCTCAGCCTGGCTACTGCCAGGGCCAGTGTTGCTCCATGATCCCATCCCTGCAGTCAGCCAAGCCTTATGTTCCGTGCACAAGTTCTCCGTTTGCTCCCCTGCTTCCAGCATCCCTGCACAGCAGTTTATTTTTAGACCAGCATTTTTAGAGCAAAGCCCAGAAGCAGCACACTTTCAGTGCCAAACAGAATTCAGCTGTGATTTTAATGCTGTCAGCTGACAGGAGGACACTCAGGTTCAGTGGTCACAGAATATTGGTGCGGCTCCGTAGCTGCCACCCAGGGCCACTGCCGACCCCGGGGCTTTTCCTGCAGTGCTCTCCCAGCTGCACGCACCACGGGCCCCAGGTGGCCACAAGGCTCAGCCCAATACTGCCACACCATTCCCCTCTCCAGCAAAGGAATTGCTTTTCCCTGTGTGTGCAGCTCTCTGCACGGAGAAGGATCTGATCCCCCCTCACTTCACACCGGCAGTGCCACGAACCAGGCCAGGTCACAGAACCACTGAGGCTGGAAAAGACCTCCAAGATCATCAAGTCCAACCTCAAAGCACCGAGTGCCACATCCAGCTGTTTCTTGAACACCCCCAGGGATGGTGACTCTACCACTCCCTGGGCAGCTCCTTCCAACACCTGACAACTCTTTCAGGGAAGAAATTCCTCCTGATGTCCACCCTAAAAGTCCAGACAGAGAACTGTGCTGGCCCAGGAGAGCCCAGAGCTTCACCCTTGGGTCCACATCAACATTTATAATTTGGGGTCACCACTCAGAGCCAGCTCACGGCAAGATCCCTGCTGGCTTTACCAGGTGCTGGAACAAGCCCTTAACCACCAACACAGACAAGGAGAAGTGCCCCAATATACAAAGCAAGGCTCCTGCCCAGCTTTCTGGGGTCAGAGGTGGTTTTCAAGTTCTAAATACCAATATTTGCCTTCTTTTTACTACAGCTTGTTGTTTTCAGTGCAATTACAGAATAACAGAATCAGATCCACCAGGTACCACCACCACCTTTTCCTGTTGACACAACACAACCTAGCAGAGGCAACAGCAGCAAAGACACACAGACATAGCAAGTGAGATGAACAAGACTCTGTGATCAGTGCAAATCCACCCAAAATCTGCAGGGATGGCTCAGAAAATTGCACAGTAAAAGCCTTTTCTACTCTCAACAGCTCATTGAATGTCCTCATGAACAAGGCTGCAGTGACAAGGCCATCTTCTCCAAGGTATAAAGCAGCCAGGGACAGAGCCACACTCTGCCCTGAAATCACATCAAGCCTTTTTGTCCATTGACCCAGAAGTCTCCAGCTTTCCTGCAGGTTGGATAATTTATAACATAAAAACTCAGATTACTTTTCCCTGTCACGAGCTGGTGGTTTTTGCAAAGCTTCAAGCAGGAAGTGTTTTTCCTAATGTTGAATATTTCATTCACTGTTATGATTAAGCCCATCCTCAAAGGCTCCATCCAAGGCACAGGGAGCAGATGAGGCAGCAGGGATGAACAAGAGGATGAAGAAAAACCTGACAACGAGAGGCAAACACAGCCCCCAAGGAAGCATTAGATACCTACCATGTACAATCAGAATAAACACTCCTTTCTAGTCCTTTCCCTCCTCTTTGATCATGCTTCCAGGTCAATATCTTTTGAGAGGCAGTCCTGACTCAAATGTATCCTTCAGCCCTCACCAGGATCTGACAGCAGGTATCAGTTGTGGAAATAAATAAGTAAAGAACGTTTCCTCCCAACCAAAGCACTGCTGTTTGATTCAAACAGGAAATCTGTCTTGGGCAGGAGAAACGCACAACAGACTCCATATGGAGAGTCATTTATTCTGGGAGGTTCACATGCATCAAGTGGTGAGAAAGAACTGAGAGGCAAACACAGATCATGGTAGCCAGTGCCTGTCCCAGCCCACTGGAAGGACTGGTCACTCAGCAGGACATCCAACACCACATCCCAACACAGCTGACTCTGTGTGGCCTCTTTCCTTTGCCTTCCCTTCCTCTTCAGCGCACAGCAAGGACAAGTTTGAGCGTTCTCACCACCCAACACACCCAGGCCCTCATTGCCCTGCTGAGTAAGAGCAGCAGCAGCCCTAAAACATGGAGAACTTGGATGATCCATGCAGCAATTCCCACCCACAGCAGGGCTCAGGGGCACAGGATCCAGGGGCTGGTTTGCTGACCAAAAGCAGGAAGAGCAGTGTCAGACCAGGCTTTCTGCTTTGCTTGTGGAGCAAAGAAGGGCTGAGCTTTGCAACAACCCAACAGAGATCACATTCATGGAATCATTAAGGTTGGAAAAGCCCTCTAGAACCATCAAGTCCAACCATTACCTCAGCCAGAGCTGTTTCTTTCCCTGTCCCTGAAGATGCCCCAGCAGCACAACCCACACTCAGACTGCGCCATCTCCCTGGGAAGGGAAACTGCACTTCACTGTGTTCTTGCCCTCTCCAGCTTTAGAAAAGCTGTCACCCTTCATCCCCTTCAGCAAGACCTCCCAAAGAAACATGATCCAGTATCCTCTGAGCTATTCCAAAGCATTCTGTGCTGCCTTTTCCCCAAGCAGTCTGAAGAAATGAGCCAGGCCTCGCAGCAGGACACGCACCCCGCTGTGCCGCACGAGGCCGAGCTCCGTGTCACCGTCCTGGTGACCTTGGTCACGCCGTGACTTGGAGAGCTCCCCTCTCCTGACTCACCCACAGCACTAGGGACAGTGATTTTATTTTATTGCAAGTCTCTGCTGCCTGGAGAAACGACTCTCTTCATTTGAACAAATGAGTTCCACATATGCAGAGCTGTAAAATATAACCCAGTCTGCAGGAAAGCTCAGTTTTACTCCCAAATTCTTCCTTCAGGACCCCTCCTGATGGACAGTCTGCACACAGCTCTACCCCTTCCAGTGCTCCCTGGCAATTCCATGATCTTTGCATCCCCATCTGTCTGCAGTTGCACCCACTGTATCCAAAGTGGGACCAACAGCCCATCTTCCATCTCATCCCACCTCCTTCAAAACCAGTGTTCTCAAACACCTGCCCGCTGCCACCATGTTCCTTCTCCCTGCCCTGAGCTCCCAAGGCTAAAACTCACACACTGTTCCAGTTTGCAGAATCCTCGTTGTTACAAAGCTGTGAATAATGCCATTTTTCTTCACTTCTGTGCACGTTAGTTGAGCAGAGAACCAAATCTCACCACTCCACGTGCACATGAACCTGCAGCAAAAGGCAGCCCAATACTTTTGCTCTCCAGGAGAACCACCTGTGTTGAGGATTTCACCAGAATCCACAACGAAGGGTAACAAGAACTAGGTAACTGCAGCTCCCATGGGGGAAAATGTAACCTCACTCCTCTTCTGACAATTTCTTGGGAACAGCACACACCAGGATGAATTCCTTGTTTCAGGCTCACATTGAGGAGGACCCTCCCCTTGGAGATAAAGTTTTGTCCAGCACGACCCCAGAACCTACCCTGAGCATTATTTTCCCTGAGCAAAGGCAACATAAGCTGTTGCAGCACATCAGGAAAATCCAGGCAGGAGAAGGATGTGAAGTGACTGGTGACAGCCCGGTTATGAGTAACTGCTATTCCTCAAAGTGAAGGTAACACAAATTCTGCCAGCAAACCAACGCTCTCACACGCACGTGACAAATGGAAGTTCATTTTACACGGAACAAGACACGGCGTACTAATGCTCACAGAATTTAACTGTAATTAAGTCTCGCTGACAGACACCTCATTAAAGCGCCACTTCTCCAGAAAAATTAATAAAGTGAATTATTTCCTACATGTGAAATATCAGGGATTTTCACTCTTCATGAAAGATACATGGAGTTCAGTTCAACTGGATGTCAGTGCTCCCCGGAATGAAGGAGTGATACGCTTAAAAAGACATTTAAAACAACACATTGCTCTGCTGCCAAAACCTGGGCTGAGATGCTCAGCCCCTGCACGTTATTTTATCCTGTGATGGCAGAAAATAAAACCTTTAAAATACAATTCTTCACCCAGCAGATACAGACAGATAGATAAAATAACTGGCTTGTTATTAGAAAACTAGACTAAATTAAGACAACCTAATCTTGGCCAAACTAAGAAGAAGATTCTCATGACCCAAAGATCCAGTTTTCAAACTGCAACTTTTTGGGGTTTAAATGCTTCTTACATGAGGAATGAAGGTTCAGCCATCGAGGAGAGGGGCAGAGGGCTGAGTGTGCCCAGCCCATGAGCCAACACACATTCCTCTGCACTGGGAGATGGCTCTTTGGAGCACATGTTACTCAAACTCCTCTGAGGTAATATCCAATATGAAAAAATGAAGCTGATCAAGATGTGCCCAGTACTGAATGCCATGAAAAAGGCCTGAATTTTCAGAGGGGAAAGCCAAGCTGTAATTCCTTGTGAAGGGAAAACTACAGAAGCTTTCCAAGAGATTTTTACAGTCTTTTTCTAATTGTTCCCTTTTTCAACATCATTATGCAATCTCTGTGTGCTTTCCTGCTTCTCTACCCCCCTTTATTTCACCCATTCTCCCCCCCCAGTTCTTCTAAATGCTGTGAGGCAGCTCCTTTAAGACAGCCAGAAATACAGTGCAGATTTTTCTCTCCTCCTCCTCCTCCTCTCAGTTTAAACTGCCCAAATCTTTCCGGTGAAGAAGCATTGCCCAAAATCTGCTCGCTATTCAAGCAGCCCTGGCAATGACAAGCAGCACTTCATGAATCATCTGTTATATATTGCCTTATCAACACGGTCCACTGCAGGAGAAAGTAAACCTGGCCCACTTTGGGGCTGTGCATAACACAATCAAAATGCAAGTGGCATTAATTACAGGAGGGCTCTGAGGAGTTCCCTCATCCAAGGATTCAATATACATATATATAGTTATATATACATGAGGCAACATAAATCGAACCAAAATGCTAGCAGCCATTTCCTCCCCCACCACACACAGCTTTTACTTTAATATTTTAAATGACTATTTACCCCTTTTCCTCGTTTCCAATATTGTCACATTTCTAATTATTAAAGCAGACAGCTTTAGTGTTTCTGCTGTTTGTCAGTTTCAGCTATTTGAGGCAAACACACATATTTTCATGGGTTTTTTTTCCCCCACAAGCCAGACCTCTAAGCTCAGCTCAAGCTTACACTGCTCTGTTTCCTTCCACTGCTCCGGAGCACTGGCATGCTGGGGAACCTGGAAGCAAAGGTACATGCAAGAGAGAAGCTATCCATGAGGGAGGGGGGCTCAAAAACTGAAAAGCAATTATGAATTCAGTGGCAAGACATATCCCATCAGCTTCTCTGCCCAGGGAAACACAGCCTCACAAAAGCACAAACTCAAGGGACTCCAACAGGACTCTGATAAAATCTAAACCCACGTAGACTAGGTAGCAGGATTGAAAGGGATGACGGAAGAGCAATGGGGTAACTGGAAACAAGCTGAAGGTGAACTGGCAGAGCAAGAAAGTAGAATATGACACCACTAAAGAAGCCAGCAAGAAGAATACTTGGCAAATATTTAACAAATGTCATTACCAGTGGCCCAATAACATCTTCAATTAATATTTCCTTGTGGTTTGGGACAAGCTCTGCCATTTGAAACAAGCCAGCAACAGAGCCCCTGAGCAAATGATCTTCTCTGTGTGTACTCAACCATGGGTACAAGACGAGGGAAACACAGTCCCAAGGGCTGGGGTTTATATTTTATATATATAAATACAAACTACACAGTGCCAAGGAGCGCACAAACACTTCTTTAGCTGGAGAAGGACACCAAGAAAGTGCTTTAACCCCAAGATGAGGCTGGCACAGCTGGGCAGTGAGCACTCAGGTTCTCAAACCCTGAAGGGAGCATAACTTAAGCCACACAGACCCAGGGTGACCTTGACAAGACATGGGGACAACCGGTTCCAGTGTCCTTACGAAGGTACAGCGTGGCACACCAGCATGGGAGGAACGCTGGAAGATGAAGGAAAACTGTCCTGAAATATTTGATTCTATCCCACCTTACGTATTTAAGGGCAAGTTTTAGTCTCAACACTTCACCTGCAATGTGTTTGGGCACTTCACATACAGAAAGTCTGCAGCTTCTCCTGATTTGAAACCTGCAAACGAACCTCGAAGACAAGTTTCAGGCACTGCACCAAGTTTCTGGATCACAGATACACCTTCAGCTGGCTTTAAAAGGTCTGTTTCCCAGAAAGCACAAAGCATTTGAAAGAGAGATAAAGAGGGCAAACTCAGCTAAGCCCAGGGGCGGTTTTTAACCTTTATTTTGAACAAGCCCTACTCCTCACCCCTGCAGTGCCACAGGGGATTTAAGGTAGAAGACTCAGCTCCAGGTTTTCAGCAGGCTATAAACAGGCAGCTCCTGTGCTGCCACCTCTGCCCATGGGAGGGTGGGCAGGCCCTGGCACAGGGTGCCCAGAGCAGCTGTGGCTGCCCCTGCATCCCTGGCAGTGCCCAAGGCCAGGCTGGACATTGGGGCTGGGAGCAACCTGGGACAGTGGGAGGTGTCCCTGCCCATGGCAGGGGGTGGAACAGGAGGAGCTTTAAGGTCCCTTCCAACCCCAACCATTCCATGATTTTATGGCAGAAGGCCAGGAGAAAATCAGACACTGACCATGGCGGCTGAAGTCACTCGTGCTCAAGCTGCTGCTCTCGAGGAGGGGACAAACCACAGGGCTGGCACATCACAGGCTGGTGCTGCAAGCAGAACAACCTGACAAGTTGGGCAAAGCCTCCACCCAAAACCACCCCTCAGCTAACACAGGTCCATGGCACCTGCAAACTTCCCCAACCAGGTGCTCCAAGGCTCAGGAGGCAGGCTGGAATTCAAGCCCCTGTAGATTTGGGCAAAACATGTTGCTTCGGGACAACCCACTGCAATCTGCACCTACCTAAATATCTCTTATCAGCTCCTGCTACCAGGTAACTTCTTCAGGAGTTCATCAATCTCCAGGTGTCTGTAAACACATCACTCATAGTTTAAAAAAGTCCCTCATTCTTGTATTTACCTTTTCTTGCATTTACCTTTTCTGCTGTTACTGCACTGTTGGTTTTTTATCCTTCCTGCATTAATAGGATGTTGCCTGTGAAACATAAGCACAGCAGAGAGTTGCATCTTCACCAGCACAAAGATTATGCAAGAAACTACTTTTTTTATCTACTCTTAGAATGGTTTGGGTGAAAAGTGACCTTAAAACCCATCTTGTTCCACCCCCCTGCCTTGGGCAGGGACATCTTCCCCTATCCCAGGTTGCTCCAAGCCCTGTCCAACCTGGCCTTTTTTTATTTTCCTAGTGATTCACCACCAAAAGGCAAGCAAGAAAGTGAAACTAATTTCTACTAAGGAGTTCACCTGCATCCCACAGCAGGATCTTGGTATCCTCTACCTGTTATCTCCTATCCTGGACACTCCCTGGGTTTCTCAAGAAGTTGATAATTCCCACCTGGCAGTGTTCCTCTACTTTAGGATAGTCAGTTTAGGAGATTTTAGGAGATGGCAGCACACACAGACTGCCCAACAAACATCTCCTCCCAAGGGAATACAAGCTTGCCATGCCATACATGTGCTTTCCTTCCATGCCTCCATCCCGCTGAGCAAATGACCAAGTCTTCTGGCATCCTGAGCTGATTTTCAAAATGCTTTTTCTAATCCTTTCTAAAGCTAAGTCTTGAAGCAAGACAAACAAACAAACAAACCAAACAAACAAAAAAAAAAAAAAAACACAAAAAAAGACCAGGGTGACAAAGTTAAATTTTTGAAGACTTAAATATACTTTTTTCCCTAAGTTTAGACCAGCAAGGGCACAGTTTAATATAAACTCCAGGAATCTGTCAGATGCACATGGTTAAAACATGCCATCCAAGGACGAAGGGAAAAAGCAGAGAATCCTAGAAAGCTGCATCTTCCACATTTCACTTTATCCAGAAAATCTGCAGTCGCTAAAACTTACTCTTTCTAACTGGGTGGCATTTTACATTTCCAAATGTAATTGAGTGAGCGTGTTGCCATGGCGACAGCAGGGTTCTGCAATAACTTTGTTGCCTTGTAATTGCTGTATATTTGTATACAAGCAGCTGAGCTTTCTTTAATTCAATGCCCTCAACTCTTCCAGCGAGGCTGCGGAGCGAGGACGGCAGCTTTTTAGGCTGAGAACTCCGAACAGTGGTGCTGGAAACATCAGAAACGATTAAAACTCAGCGCCGCGACCGACCGCATTACACACACACAGAGAAAAAACCCACCACGAAACCCTGCCAAGAACCAGATTATTATATAAACTTCAGAGCTCCTTAGCTTTTAAAAATGTTGCCGTTACAACAACAACAACAACAACAACAACGAGAAGAAAAAAAAAAGCACAATTCAGATAATTAACTCCAGGTAGATTTGGCACCGAGCAAAGCACTTTGAGGGCAGGGAATAATGCAGCACGAGTCCCATTTATTGACAGGGCATAATACCAGTAAATCAAAACGCCTTGGCCAGGAGATTATCCACTCGCTGTGGCTCCCAGGGCCAAAATAATGCTTGCTCCATCTCCCTGGCCTCAAATCAGCGTTATGAGGACAACGGGATGCAGCTGTGGGAAAGGAGCACGGCACCGAGCTGCCTGGTGGGAAAGAAGTGGGGAAGACGGGAGAGAGCCAGTGCCTCGCCGCACGCCCCATCCCAGGGTTTTACAAGGCATTTTCACACCCTGAATCCACCCACACCTTCCCGACACAGATCCCCACTCCTCGGGAGCGTTTTCAGAGCTGTAATCCAGCCTGGAATATGAGGCAAGGCTGAAACATGAAATCCGCTCGTACGGGCGTTAGCGGCGACGAGCATAATTTATGCAAACCTGCCAAAACAGCCTATTGACAGGCAAAACCCCACCAAAGGCAGCACCTTCCACTACCGCGGAGTGGGCGCAAAACACAATTACGCAAGTGCTTTGAGCGAAGGGCAGGTTCCCTTCCCCTCCAGACGCTGCCCAGCGCCGAATTATTGTTATGTAAATCCATCTGCTCCGCGGAGCTGTCAGGGCGCCGGCCAACACCCCGGACACCACATCTGGGGCGCGGGCAACATTTTGGGGGGGGGAGCGCCGGCATCGCGCAGCATCTTCCCTGATAAATCCCTGCAGCAAAACCCACACGCGGCTGCCGGGCAACACCTCCCTCCGCGCTCCTCCGCCAGCCCCAAACCTCAGCTTTTTCTGCTCCGTTCGGCCCCATGCGAGCCAAGGCTGGATGTTTCGCGGAGGCACACGTGGTTCGGCCCCCCTCGGCCCCCCAAAACCGGAGTTGTGGCGGCGAGGCTGCTGCCCTGGGCCTCGGATCTGTCACCGCCACCTCGGGGCTCCCCGGCAGCGCCGCGCAGCCGAGGGCAGCACCCCTCTGTTTTCTCCTCCCAGGCATAAAAAAAAAAAAAAAAAAAAAAGGCATTTTCGGGCTTTTTTTTTTTTTTTTTAAGAGGAGATGGGTGCCGCGGGGGCCCTCGGCCGAGCCTCGGCAGCCCCGGGGAGCGGGGCGAGAGGACACAAACTTTCCCCAAGTCCCGCGTTATTCCCAGGATAAGGACAAGGGAAGGAGGCACGGGGAGAGAGAGGATGGAAGAACCGACCCCGGGCCGCGGCCCT
>JACBWW010000047.1:5687156-5747381 GCA_020086605.1 Lanius collurio
GGGCCCGCGCCGCGGGCAGCCCGGGCACGGCGGTGGGGGCGGCGCGGCTCGGGGGCAGCGGAGCGCCGCGTACTGACCTGAGCGGCGGGCGAGGCGGGGAAGCTGCGCGGCGATGGCCCCCCCGGCGCGGAGCGCGCCACCGACGGACTCAGCCCGTGACGGGTTCCGCCATCTTGGAAATTTTTTTAGATGGGGAGTCACGTGGTGCAACCATTTTTTCCCCGCGGCCAATCAGCGGGCGCGGGTTATTTATAGCCGCGCGGGGGGAAGGGAGCCAATCGGGCCCCGCCCCGCGCGCCCCCGGCCACGCCCCGTGGCGCGCGGCCCGTCGCCATGGCAACCGGGGGGCGTGCCGGGGGCCGCCATGTTGGCGCGGAGCCCGCGGCCTCGCCGGGATCGGGATGGAGGATCGGGGTCGCAGGGCCGGGTTCCCCACCCCACCGAGGCGGGCTGCGAGCCCGCGGCAAATGCAGCCCGTACCGTGTAGTCGGTATCGCAATCAAACGCGAAACTTCAGGGTTTGTTTTTCCGCTCCGGTTTTCCGCAGCCGCGATGCCCGCTCCCGAATGCGCTGTTTTGTTTTATCCCTCAGGTACCGTCCGTAACAGCAAACGGCTGAAGCGAGGGATAAACGACAGAAAGGGCAGGCCACGATTCAACGTCTTTGCCTGAATTACCGAGAGGAAAGAAATAAATAAAGATAAAAACAAAAAGGAGTTGTCCGGCACGCTTCCCACTACCCATGTTTTCGGGGCGGCCATTCGACATTTAATGGATTTTTCAGTTGTACCTGGAATTACCCCATCGAACCGACACCCCTCGTTCCACTCCCGTTTCGGTGTTCCACCCTCGGTTCTCCCGCTGCCCAAAGCTCCCCGAGTCCCGCTCCGAACATTCCAGATGAGGGGAAGCAAAATGTACCTGGGGGGACCTGTGGGACACGATGCCACGGGAGCATCCCGCCTAGTGTCCGTTATCCCCAGAGCAGCTGTGGCTGCCCCTGGATCCCTGGAAGTGTCCAAGGCCCGGCTGGACAGGCCTTGGAACACCCTGGAATGATGGAAAGGAGACTTTCCTGCTAAGCTTCCAAGGAGTTTCTTCCCATCCTTGCCTAAGACAAGCTGAAACATGACATTCCTTATTTGCAGGCAGCCATCCCAGCACGCTTCTGGTGGGCTTGATTAATTGGCTCTGGCTAAATTGTTTTTAAAACTTCCAGATTTCCCTTAAAGCAAGGGGAAAAAAAAATGAACTCATGTCGTTCAGCCATCTGGATTTACATAAATTCCGGGACCTGATGGGAATTGCTAACAACTTTGTCCCTCTTTTAAAATCTGCATATATGTGGTAGCATATATACACTGCTCCTTTTCTCTTTTACCTTTTTTGAGATATTTATCATTTAAATTTTAATTTGAAAGGGCTGCCCTTAGAAAAATCCCTGGCATATTGATCCAACCCTTAAAATCGCTTTTTTTTTTTTTTTCATGCTGTGAACAGGCTCCCCAGGGAATGGGCACGGCCCCGAGGCTGCCAGAGCTCCAGGAGCACTTGGACAGCACTCTCAGGGATGCCCAGGGCAGGATTGTTGGGGTGTCTGTGCAGGGCCAGAGGTTGGACTGGATGATCCATCAATAATTTCTCCATCCCTGGAAGTGCCCAAGGGCAGGTTGGACATTAAGGCTTGGAGCAACATGGAATAGTGGAAGGTGTCCCTGCCCATGGCAGGGGGTGGACTCTAACAGTCCCATCAGCAAAAACATCCCGTTCATTTCAGCTCTCCATCTTACTTTGTTTTTAAGACAATAATTTATTCCCATCAACTCCCAACCCTTACATTTTGCCAGGTCTGTGCTCGAGCACACAGGAAGCACGGCTTGCCCTGGAGCAGGCCATTTTCCCTGCAATACACACCTGAGAGCACCACTGGCACTAAGAATGCCACTTCTGCCTAAAGCTGAAGCCCTTTTTGTTTCATTTTCAGCTTCTTCAAGCTCCTGGGCTTGTTTGTTGTTCTTTGGCTGGTGAGGTTTTGGGTTTCCGTGCGTGGCTGTTCTGCCCTCTTTATTTGGGGCCAGCTTGTGTGCTTGGAGGGATGGGTGAATATGTGTACAAATAACCTCCCAAATTTTTTGAGTGTCAGGAGACCTGTGGGTGGAAGGGCTTCAGGGCTAGAAGGTTACCTTGGCAGGGTAATATTTGCTATGGCAACAGCTCTGCTGATGGAGGTTGGCATAGGACACACCTGTGTCAGCCAGGTGAGTGTCTGCCCTCCCTTGTGGTCCTCATTTCTGCTGCAGCTGGGCAGGGATTTGGTCCCAAATCCTTTAAACATTCCTTACAACCAGTATTTTTGCCCTGGTGGTCACTGCAGGTTTGTAAGTGTGACCTGCCTGTGTCCCCAGGTGAGCTGGGGGCTGTGGTGCAGAGCATTCTCCTGGCCACTTCCCTGGCCACACCAGCTGCCTTCCCTCTCTGCACTGCTGGAGCAGTTTGGAAACAGGAAACGAGAGGAGCAAACTGTGCCCTGAAAGTTGCCATGGAGTGTCAGTTTTCCCTTCAGGTTTTGATTGATGCTGTACCTGTGGCTGTGGGTGTGAGTACATGTCTCTGTTAATACCCAGTCTAGGCTAACCTGTGCATAATGGCAGAAAAGTAAACCTTTGTCCTTGCTCGTGTGAATTAGACCTCAGAGATTCACGAGGGAAAGGCTCCTTGCTATATGTTAAACCCAACATATTGGCTATGGCTGTATATAGTCTGTTTTTACTGTAATTGCAGCTGAAAAACTTACTCAGAAGCCAGTTGAAGCAGAAAATAAAAATCTAAAAAAAAAAAACCAACCCTGGCAGAGCTAATTCATAAAGATTTAAATAAAAAGCAATTACAGAACTTCCCGCCTACCTCCACCTCATCTTTAGCTGAACTCCTTGTTTGTCAGGAATGATTCCATTTTTTCTGTTCTCAAGCAGGAAACAGCCATCACAACACTCCAGCTAATTTCCCTCACTAGTCACAGGGAGCTGGTGAAAGTAAAATAGGGTGCTTCAGCTTTCCACTCCAATCCTGCCACTCCACAGCCTAAAAAAAAAGGAGGATAAAGTTAGGAAGAGAACCAGCAGGAACTTCCTCTGGAGCCTAGACACCAAAGATGTACTGGTGCCACTTGGTTCTGTGGAGAAAGTCAAGCCTAGACACCATTTCCAACCTGGTGATGGCTTCCTCTTCTTCCTCCTGATGATTCAAACACCATCCCTGACCTCCCTTGGTTTTCCTGTCCCACCCATCGCCCTTCTGTGCTTAATCTCCCATTCCCTGTTCTCCATCTTTCCCACAGCACACTCATTTACTCCTTTTTGCCAGCAAAAGGAAAACCCCATCGAGCTCAGCGAACTCACAACACAGCTCTGATGGGACAGGCAATGTTACATTTGCATCGCTCCCCCTCCTGTGTTTTGCCCCAACATACCTTTCATTGTGGAGTTTTGTTCTGTTGGTACTGAGGTTTTTAATCCTGGTGAATTTTGCTTCAGCTGGAGCTCCTCCTGCTCTCCTTGCACAGCTCCTTCAGAGACACCTCTTCCTTACCCTGCTGCAGAATCCATCCCCGTGCAGTCCTGTGTGGCTCAGAGCGAGCCGTGAGGCAGAACCAGGGGGTTCTCCCCCACTTCTGAGCCCCCCACGCCTGTGCTTGGCTGCAGGAGCCGTTCCCCAGCTTGTCTGCACAGCCAACACTTCATCAAGTCCACAGCACTCGGGGCCTGAAGAGCTGGAATCCTGCAGCAGTAAGAGCCAGGCTCTCAGAAACAAGTTATTGCTGTTGTTTTGGGCAAAAGCAAGTCCCTGTCCCCCACTTGGGGGAAAAAACGAGCAAGTGAAGTTCAAAACGAAGGTCACAACGTAAAGTTTGCTTTCTTCTCCATATTTAAGCTTTATTTTTGCTGATGGAGATACACTGGATTGTTATGGCAGTCATTTTGCTATGCACTTTTAAAATAAAACTCCTTGCTGAAGTTTGTTTCTAATATTTTTCTGGATTTGTATAAACTTCCTATTTGTTTGGCAGCTATGTTCTCAACTATGTTATGGAACATCCTGACTTGGAAGGGATCCACAAGGATTCCTACTGCAGAGAGAAAAATTATTCTGGGGCCATTACAAACCACTGCCCAAAAGTTCTTACCGTGTCATCATCCCTCTACATTAAGCTGAAGAATTAAGAGTATGAAAGAAATCTCTTTTCCCCCTCAACTGTTTTTTTGGTTCAGTCAATTTTAGTAACACACTTAAGGCTTAAATTTAGATAAAAAGCAGAAGTAAGTCTAAAATAAATATGGAATCTTTGTGAAGTCAAGCCTAGAGTAACTGTTGGATACGCATAGTTTATAAGTGCTCATTTTCTGATTCTTAATAGTAAAGACAAGGGAAATGGCTATCAATTTATTATATTTATTTTCATCCATGGCAGCTGCTGGGAGAAAAATGTGGGGTGTGTCTCTCTATAGTGGGAACCTTGGAGGAAATATTGATCTATTTTTCTAGTCTGTCTTTTTCACCCAGAAAAACAAACAAACAAACAAAAAAAACCCAAAAACAAAAACCATCATCCAGGGTGAAAAACAATTAGAATCTAAATAAATGTAAGAAAAACATGATAAAAAAAAAAGAAAGAATGAAAATAGTTGCAGCCTGGCCCCTGGGTGTTGGTTTTACATGAAGATACTGACTTGCAGCTGAATGACGAGTGGGATATTTTTCTACTGAAATATTGATAGTAGATTACACTAAACCACAAACTATCTCCAGAAAGCCCATCATTTCTAATCCTAATGGTGTTTTCTTTCCCTTGGCTGACTACTACATTCATGAGATGATGGCTTTATTCTATCTGGGGGAAAAACTTTTTACCATACAGCTAAATTAACTTGTCAAAAGACTTCAAACTTCGGAAGCTTTTACAGCTCGATTCAAAGCTATTATTCAGGATTGAATGAGAAGGCTGTGGACTGTAAAAGCTGGCAGAAAAAAAAAAAATCAGCAGCATTCAGGAGTTGAATGGAATGCTTACTTTTTGTTCAGGTTGTGTGTGTTTCATTGAGCTGTCTCAGAAGAGCTGGATTTTCGTATTTTAAGGCAAAATGCTTCTTTCTGCTGCTCTGGAAGCTGTGACCCAGTCCGTGCTCTTTCACACACACTTGGTTATATTTAGTTTGTGCCAACCTAAATAAGTGTCAACCAGCTCTCCAGAAATGCGGGGAGCACAAAAGAGAACGGCCAGCAGCTAAATTGAGGCAGAACGAGAACACAATTAGACTTATTTTTATCCTTTTCTTTTAAAATCAGATCACAGACTATCTTACACTCAGCTCCAGCTTTCTCATGCAAATAAAAATGCCTGGCTTAGGGAGCAGCAACTTTTAGATTTTGCAGACGAGGAGCAGCTGGCAGAGCTTGTCCTTGGAGTCTTTCCTGTCTTGGGTCCAATCTACTTTGGGACAAAGCTGGAATAAAAAGCCAAGCTGACCATGGCAGCCCCCGGCAGGGAACCCAGGGCCCTGTGGGAGAGTGGGCAAGCACATTCAGGATGTGGCAGGATGGGCTCCATAATGGCCAGCGTGTTTGGGATGCAGCTGGGAGCTGCTGAGCACGGGAGCAAGCCTTAAATACAGCTTGTCACCAAGGCCTGGGGCAAGGGGCTGCCCCCCACCAGGGACCCACCACTAATTCAGGAGCTGAATTAGAGTCCCTGCACTGTCTGTGGAGATGCCCAGGGCTTGCAGCACTTTCAAGCTCGGAGCACACAACCACAGAACGGGGGATCCAAGCCTGCATCCCTCTTCTGCCTGGCTGGTTCCTTGTCCTGAGGTGTGTGGTGGCACAGGACAGTGTCCCTCCTGCTGCAGAGACAGAGCACTGAGCAGCGGGGCGGGCAGGGTGCACCAGAGGACAGAGCAGGCAGGGTATTAACGTGCTCAGCTGATACACAGAGCACTGAGGAATGTTTGGGGGCTGGAATATCAGCCCAGAGTTATGGAATGGTTTGGGTCGGAAGGGACCCTAAAGCTCATCCAGTCCCACCCCTCTGCCATGGGGATACCTTCCACTAGCCCAGGTTTCTCCAAGCCCCAGTGTCCAACTTGGCCTTGGGCACTGCCAGGGATCCAGGGGCAGCTGCAGCTGCTTTGGGCACCCTGTGCCAGGCCCTCACTGCCCTTATAATAAGAATTTCCTTCTAAATCATCCTCCCCTAATGTAAGTTTAGGTTTTGAGGGAGCCAGCAGCAGAGCACCAAGGTGTTTTAGAGCTCGGCACTTGAGAAGCCAAGCTCTGGAGAGCACTGAATTGCTGCCTACATAATAAGATACCAAGATGATCTCACAGTTTTGAGCACTTGAGACTAAAGCTGTACTGATAAATGATGTGTGGGGAAAGAATTGCATGGACCTTTCAATTTCCCAATTTTTCCCTCCTCTGTTTTGTTGCTCTAAGGGTTGTTTAATCTCATTTCATGTGGGTCACAGCATTTCCTGAATACCAATATCTATTAAAAGGCACCTGTGATTTGCATTTGGCAAAACCTGAGCCAACCTCTTTACCCTTTCCTATGGCAAAACCAAAACCACAGCCAGCTTTGGACTGGAATCCACTAGAAAGCACTAAAATTCCTCAAATTTTCTCTTATCTGCTCATCAAGGAGCACAGTCTTTTCCTAGTGCAAGCTCCTTAAATGTGGTATCTTAAAAACTCACCTTCCTTACGAGCACCTTCACTGAGTTCTTAAAAAGCTTCACAGTAGAGCAGGACATGCCAGCAGAAGTGTCTGGAATAGCAACAGTGGCATCGAAATCATGAGAGGAATGTCTAAAAAGTCCAAAGGCTTGTACTCAGACCCTGTTAAAGAGCTGGGTGGGACTCTGGAATCCGACCCTCATTTGCAGATACGTTGTTTAATAGAAATGTAAGAAGTGAGTGCTAGCCCATTACTGACAAAAATACAGTTTAGAGGGTATTGGGATGAGAGGTCAGAGGAGTCACAACCTCTGCAGCCCTGGCAATGTCAGTCTGTGTGACTGTAAAACACGGGCAGAAAGGAGAGCTGCTGCCCTCCTCCAGCATCACCAGGCAAGATCAGGTCTGCGAAAGACCAGGAGGTTCCACAAGGAAAAAAAGGAAGTAAAAAGGCAGAGTTCCCGTTCTGAAACAGCAGATCGCAGAAACCCTGTGGTGCCCTGGACTAGATCCAAGGGGATGTGTGTGCATCGTTGCACTGGGATTGGTTTAGGATGCTCACACTGTGATCCAAGGAGATGAGGCATGTGGACCTTGGTTCATCCTTATCAGGAGCTTCTTATCAGGTGGCCTGCTGCACATTAAACACTCAGTTATCAGCAGAGCCTTCATCTCGTATCAGGATGAGAGGCAGGATGTGTTCTGCTCATATACAGAGACCAAGGAGCAGCAATCATATGGTGGGAAGTATAGTGGTCCAAAACTGGGATGTGCTTGTGTGTAACTGGGGAGACAGAAGGTGTTGGGGCTTTCTTCCCCTGCTTTTCTGGTCAAGGGAATCGTAGAATCCCAAAATGGTTTCGGTTGGAAGAGACCTTAAAGCCCATCCAGTGCCACTCCTGCCATGGCAGGGACACCTCCCACTGTCCCAGGCTGCTCCCAGCCCCAATGTCCAGCCTGGCCTTGGGCACTGCCAGGGATCCAGGGGCAGCCACAGCTGCTCTGGGCACCCTGTGCCAGGGCCTGCCCACCCTCACAGGGAACAGTTCCTTCCTCCTGTCTAATCCAAATCTATCCTACTTCAGCAGAGGCTATTCCCCTTTGTCCTGGCACTGCAGGCCCTTGTCCAAAGTCCCTCTCCTGGCTCTCTTGGAGCCCCTTTAGGCACTAAAATGCACTCAATGCACTCTAAGCTCTCTCCAGAGCCTTCTCCCTTCTCCAGGTTGAACACTCCCAGCTTGTCTCCTGTCTTATCTCCAGCACAAGAACACTTTTTATCACCTTGCTTTCAGTAAACCCAGACAGCTCTTTCAGGGGAGTTTACTTGTTAAATTATCCACAGTGCTGCAGATGCTCGGCTCTTTATTTTGGTCGTATATTTCAAAGAACAGTTTCTCCAGCAAACAGTGCAACAGCTGTGGCTGATAAAACTCCTGGGTGCCATCATTATCCTTTCTCCTGATACAGACTGTCAGATTTACCATCTAGTTTGGGCTTGGATGCTGGTACTTTGAAGCCAGCCAAAAATAAAATGGAGCTGGGTAGCCTTCACATGACAGTAGAAGGATTCACAAGGTTGGAAAACTCATGGAACTGCAATTATCAAACCAGAGGAAGGAGCTGTGTCCAACGCAGGTACCAGAACCTAGTCTGGATGTGACAGGGATCTGCAGTGATACATTCTCCCATGCTTGGCCATAGGGATCTTGCTACAAGACTGAGGATTTTGGAAGGTGGACTCCTGTGCAAACATGAAAGAAGTTCTGTGAAGATCTCTTACATATTTCCAAGCTGGATTCCCAGAGCATCCATCAGTTTGGGGTGCCTCAGTTACTGATTGTCTATGAATCCATCTGTGAAGTCACACTCTAAAAGCCTCTCCTGAGGTTTCTCCTACAAAGTCGACCTGGAAACCTCTCCAAAAGCATCCTTAGTCTTTAGCATGCAACTGCACAGAGCGTGAGGTCACACCCTTGGCAGGATATGTACCTGCAGCTCTCGGAATCCTGTGGCAGCCAGGTGAAGTGCTGGTTTCTGGCATGCACACACCTGAGCACTGGCAAAGGGGGCCAGGCCACCAGGGAACACGTGAGCTTCACAGCTTCCCCTCACTGCCAGCCTGGACGGGTTTCACACCAGCAGAGAAACGATCCCTGCTCCCAAGGCATCCCATCTCCCGTGGGTTTTCATGAGCCAGCAGGACAGCCCCTCTTGCACAACAGCAGCCTTACAGTTGGGTTTAAAGAAGCATTTTTGCTCTTCTGGACTTGAGCCCAAAGTCCCGCTTGGAGTAACTCACATTCACGTCAGCAGAACAACCCCAGCCAAACAGAAAGTTCTCTCTTTTTTTTTTTTTCCTTCCCCTTTAATTAAACTGTTATTCTCTCAAATCAAATGTGAGCATTCTCCTCATTCCAAACTAAGAAAGGTCACAGGTGAATGCTGCCTGTGAAATTAAAAACTGACTTGAGACAGCTTCACTTTAAGCAGAAAGTATCTATTTTTTTTTTGCTGTATGCCTCCTCACTAAGCCAATGGTTGGAACTGAAGTGGGGCAGGTTTTTAGACTACCAAGTGCAGAAGATATTTTCTGTCTGCATTCCTCCTTCAGAAGAGATAAATCAAGCCTGGAGAAATGAGGATGCTGCAGCTCCTTGTGTCGTGGAAGGGTGATCATGCCCAAAACACCCCGTTTGCCACAGCTGCTCCCTTTGTTGCCAGCACCACCAGAAGCTTTGCTGGCAAAAACAAACCCTCCCTGTCACTGCTGCTTTGCTCATACCAGGTAGTGGCATTTCCAATATTACTCATGCCCAGAAAGTCCCAACGTCAGAAGGGCCGCACTTACACCCAGTCCAGCTGCCTTGAGGTCCCAAAAGAATCATTTCTGTTGTAAAAGACATTTGGGATCGCCAAGTCCAGCTGTCAACCCAGCAGCACCACCACGTTCTCCACCAAACCACATCCACGCAGTTGCTGGACACTTCCAGGAGTGGTGACTCCACCACTACCTTGGGCAGCGGGTGCCAACTCTTTGCAAACCTTCCTATGAAGAAATATTCCCTTAAATCCAGCCTAAACCTCCCCTGGCACAATTTGAGGGCCGTTCCCTCTCCTCCTGTCCCTTGTTCCCTGGGAGCAGAGCCCGACCCCCACCTGGCTGCCCCCCGGCCCCCTCGGGCAGTTGCAGAACCCTCAGCTCCCACCCGCCCTTAAAAAACCTCGTTACAACCCTCAGCCATTTATTTCCAGCCTGCCTGGGTGTTTTGCAGTGAGTGGGGTACAGAAACCCTGGAGACTGACAGAAAACAACAGAGTTAAAAGAATAGAGTGGAATTACCCATCCCCTGTGCATTAACTGGCTTCAGATGGTACCAGCTTGCTGTTGTTTTTTCTGCCTCTCTGGCAGGGAGTGTTTTATTTGCTTAGTAAAGTTTTCACATGCAATATGTTGTTGCTGTTTTGTTTTGTTTCTGAAATCCCTTACCTATATATTTATTACAGACAGATATTATACCCTGGCAGTAAAGGAACGCTGCAAAGTGCTAGTTAACTTCTCAGAGCTGCCTGAATAATTCCATAAATACGAGGGGACTGAAATGACAACAATAAAGGGATCTGTACTTTGAACAATAAATATGAACTGGAGCTCTGCTTTGGATTTGAGGCATGCTGCAGCTAATAGGTATTCAGCTTGTGTGGGCCACTGACATTTAAATAAACACATGTGCAGTCCAAGGGGGTTGGCTGCAGAGCCTCTTGTCAATTGAATCCAGCCCTGGGAACACTGAGAGAGTGGTTCAGGATTGCAAGAATTCCACACTGGGCTCTAGCCCTCGGTGGGATCTCTCCTGAAACCATAAGATGTCCTCCGTGGGGAAAAAATAAAGGAGGGGGGAACACAATGGGAATGAGGAGAGGGGGGTCTAACCCCCCCCCTCAAATATGTGGCTTCAAAGAAATGCTGAAAATATAAGAAAAATGCCTGGCGGGCTGCCCACTGCAGGCTGAAGGAGAACTCAGCCCCTCAAGCTGAGACAGCTCAGCAACCTTAACAGCATTCCTGCACTGCCTTGGGAAAAAATCACCTCTGAACAGGGCCATTTCACGTGAATTTGCAGAGCCAGCCAGAGTGTACTCTGAAAATCTGTTCCTGCTGGGAGGGGAGCAGGAAGGATCCTGGGACAACACCTTTGTGCAGCTCCTGGGGCCTGCAGAGCCAGCTTTGGTTACATCAGCTTTCCTGCAAAGGTAGCCCTAAAATCAAGGATTGTTTGGCAGCATCAGACACACAGAGAGGGATGGGTGTATGTGGTGCTCTCACACCAAAACATCTGAAAGACCTTGAAGTGTCTCCAGTAACTGTTTTGAGTGATTCCCATAAACCTTAAGCATTCATAGCCTACATATTCTCCCTCAGTATTGCAGAAAACACAATTTCACATCCAGGTGTCACCTTTTCACTCACCAGGGCAAACGAGGGATTACCCAGGAACAAGGAGGCATCAGCTCTGGAGCTGTCAGCTTCAGAAGGAGGGAAGTGTCCTGCTTAAAAAATAAAATTAAATAAAACCAACAACAAAATAAACAAAATAAAAATTAAAAAAAAAAATCCAAAGAGGAATGAATTGAGCCACTTATCACTGAGTTCAACACCGAGCAAAACAGTGGAGGCTGTGCAATAACATTACAGATAATTAGAAAGCTGGGATGTAAGGAAACCATTCCTTTGGCAGCTGGAATCGTGGGCTCCTGGGAAATCCTTTGTGGCCACCAATGCATGCAGAATGGGGGCAATTTACTTGATACCATGTACTCTGGTTTCTCAAAAGCTCCCTCACTTGGGGCACCTTGGAAATTAATCTCCCCTGGGATTAGAAGAAAGAGTCTCAAGTGAATTCCAAACCAGTAGGAAACAGGAAGGGACAGGTAGGAATAAATGGTTATTTTTCACAGCAGAGGGAATCCCAGTGGAATCCCTGAGCAGTTTGGGTGGTGGCATGTGCTGTTCTCAGAGTCTAAAGGATCAGGAAAAGGGGTATTGGAGCAATTTGCAGAAGGAAAAAAAATGACTTAAAGCAGCAGAAATCCGTGAGAATTAGAAAAAAACTGCAAAGGACTGTGGGACATGGCAATAAAAGAGAGCCCCAGGTGCAGGAACACAAAACCAGGCTGAGTTCACCTTAGCCCCTCCCTCAGTATTCCCAAAGAAAGAGAGAATCCAAAGCAACTCTCAGTTCACTCCCAAGCAGCGAGCAAAGGAATGCACAGAGCACAAGGAATTCACAGAATTATGGAATGGTTTGGGCTGGAAGGGACCCTAAAATCACCCATCCCACCCGTGCCATGGCAGAGACACCTCCCACTGTCCCAGGCTGCTCCCAGCCCCAATGTCCAGCCTGGCCTTGGGCACTGCCAGGGATCCAGGGGCAGCCACAGCTGCTCTGGGCACCCTGTGCCAGGGCCTGCCCACCCTCACAGGGAACAATTCCTGCCCAATATCCCATCCAGCCCTGCCCTATGGCAGTGGAAGCCATTCCCTGTGTCCTGGCACTACTCCAGACCCTTGGGAATCCGGAGATGGATGATGGTGGCTCCTTCTAACAGTACCACAGCACTTTTAGTGCACATCACTGAAATGACACAGGTTAAAAACTGAAATAAGGCCCTTTTCCCATGCAAATATTCCATTGAACATCCTTTTCATCAAGCATGCCTTCCCAGGCAGTGTCAGGGAGCAAAGACTCGGGCCTGCCTCCGGCCAGCTGCTCCTGCGTTTCACAGATTCACTCTGGATCCGGCCCTAATCGGGACAGAAAGGGAAACCATGGAGAGGAGGCTGGGAGAGAATGTCCAGCATGCGTCCCTAATGCAGCCAGGCCTTTCAAAACAGCTCCTCCAAACAGAGCCCCCAAAAACACCCTGATGGCAAGAGGATTTAGGCATGGATGTAACTTCCAAGGCATTCTGCTGAGAAAAGGAAAGTTTGGAGCGAGGGGATTTTTTTTTTCCCCACAACTTCCTTGCTGGAGGACAATCAGGGAGAGAACCTTGTGTGTTAAAGTGTTTGGAAAAGAGTTTAGACGGCTAAAACAAACAATAACGTCACTGGAATCAATTACTTCTCATTAACAAAGTCATTTGTGCCTTGTAAAGCAAATTAAAGGTGAAATAATTGAACTTGTAAGCAGTCACCCTAAGCTGTTCCTCCTCCCAAATTCTACATTTAAAAAGGGAGGTCACATGGATGGACAGGGACACAGCCCTGGAGAATCAGCATCATCCCTGAAAAGGGAGGTTTCACCTCACTAAGCCATGGTGGTCCTGTAAAGGAGTCGAAACCCAGATCAGTGGTTGTGATCTTCCTGGATTTCCAAAAGCATTTCCAGTCTTTTTCACTGGGAGCTCTGAGGTACCTTAGGATCAGAGGGTTTGGTCCTTGCCCATGGCTCAAGGAAGAGGGGACCAAAACCAGAGTTCCTAGCTGGCCAGGGACCTGAAGGGAGAGCGGGAGAGCTCGTGTCAGCCCTCAGAGGTGTGCAGAGCAGAAAATCAGCAGAGCACCTTGGCAAGCCCACGGCTGGGAGAGTGCAGAAAGCACATCTGGAAAGCAGCCCTCAGGGGAAGAGGCACAGATCTCACTGGAAAAACCTGCCCTGAAGTGCAAGGCTGGAACAGCTCCTCTCATCTCAGGCTGGAGAGGTGCTCTGATAAGGCCATCACAGCCAGCACTGGAGGAATTTTTAGCAAAAGTGGGCTCCTGGGTTTGGGAGAAGGGGCCTCAGGGACTCCCTGGGGCTGAGCTCAGGGAGGCTCTGTCTCTGCCCCAGGAGTGGAACACTCCCGTGCCAGCAGCAGGAGGGATTGACACAGCCCTGCTGAGCAGCAGAGCCCTGCCCACCCACTCTCAGCCCAAAAGAGAGCTTTTGCTAAAAAGCCTGTTCCAGAGGACAGCCATTGTTTAAAAACCTGGTTTTGGAGCATGGCAGCTTCCTGGAGCGCGATCCCCTTAGGGCATGAAGTTCCCAGAGGGGCTGGATTCTTTTCCTTCCGTGTTCTATCACATAACGCAATTCCTTCACTTGTCTGCAGTGACCAGAGAGCTGGAATTGCCTCAGCTAGGGGAACGCTTCCCTCAAGGAGGGAAGAGAGCCAAATGGCCCCAGAAGATCATTTCAGTCGTGTGAGAAGCTGCTCTAATACCTGCAATATGTTTTGGTGATCTACCACTGCGCCTTGGGTTCTGTTTGAGGAGCTGACTCGTGTTGGGGAGCATTATGGAGATTTGTGTGCACTCTGCTGAGTTATTGCCAACCAGCAGGCTCTGCTAGGAATCACAGGACTGTATTTCTTGGTGATGGAAAGGTGACAGCATTACACTAACACCCAAGCCAAGCCCTTTTGCTCTGATGGGATGATTGCTGTTATCAGGGAGCCCCTGCCCACAGGATGAGATGCTGCTCTACAAACTGCAGGACCCCAGACATTAAACGTAAGGCTGTCCACCCTTGAGAGAATTGCTCCTTTCTATCCTTGGCAAGATAGCAAACCAAATTTAATTCAAATCAGAGTTCCCTCACAGAGTGGCTGCAGCACCTGTGGGAATTCAGGAAATTACACTGGAAGGGAGAAGGGCTTGATAATTTGGGGACAAAGAATCAAATCAGTCCCTTGTTTGGAACTGAGACAAAACCAAGGAGCTGCAAGACTTTAACTTGACAGGCTGGGAGAGCTGGGAGTGCTCACCTGAAGAAGAGAAGGCTCCAGGGAGAGCTCAGAGCCCCATGCAGAGCCTAAAGGGGCTCCAGGAGAGCTGGAGAGGGACTGGGGACAAGGCATGGAGGGACAGGACACAGGGAATGGCTTCCCAGTGCCAGAGGGCAGGGCTGGATGGGATACTGGGAAGGAATTGTTCCCTGGGAGGGTGGCCCTGGCACAGGGTGTCCAGAGCAGCTGTGGATGCCCCTGGATCCCTGGCAGTGTCCAAGGCCAGGCTGGAAAATAATCCACCCCTCAGAGCTGCAGCAATTGCAGCTGCTACAGGAGCTCCGAGGCAGAGAAACCTCTTCAGAAGCCAAAAGCTGCAGAGCAGCACTTCACTCCCAGTTAATTTATTTCCAGCTTTTTTTTTTTCTTTTTTTTTAAGAGGGATTCTCCTGTGATCGGTTATTCCTTGACAGTTCCTCGCTTTCCGTAGCAAAGCAGGCTCCTTTAGCAGTCCCAGCCGGCTCGGCTGAGAAACGGCCTTTCCCTCACAAGTTAATTATAGGAGAGGGCTGAGGGCTGCTCAGCTCCTTCCTCAGGCAGCCAGCACATCATGCTTGGCCACAGGAGTCCCCTGTGCAGCCAGCACCACTCTGGAAGACGGGAAGAGCAGAGGGATAAATTAGGGGATTCACACGGGAGCATTGTCCTCCCTGCTCAGCTGAGCTGTTTAACCCACAGCCACCAGCCCTGGCTGTTTTTTACCAGAGCTTCTGGCCACAAATACTTGTGACCTCAAAAAAAAAAAAAATTATTTCCAGATTGCCCAAACAGCAGAAAACATACACCACCTGTGTGTATCCCAGTGTACCTGGACCTCCCTGCTAAGAATAAAGAGATGGATTTGCTAAGATTCAATTTACTGCTGAGAACTCCCTCCTCCCAAAAAATTAATTAAAACTACAGAGAGATAGGCTGATATCTAAAAATATGGCGGGGGGGGAATCAGATTTAGCATTAGCATTTTGGTTTTAGCAGTTCAGCACTGAATCCGTAGATTGTTAAAACTCCCAGCAATTGATTCTTTTATTACCAGCTACCTGCTGAGAGCTGCCTGTGTTGATGTTTCACTGACAGCAGAACACTTCCTACCCTGTTATTACCTGAAACCACTTGGAAAAATAACACATCCAGCAGGCTGCCATGAAGACATCCTGGAGATAGGAGCTGCCATCGGCAGTGCTGACATTTCAGAGTGTGTTTAGGACACCACGTGGGGTTAAACCATCTGTAATGGTTTAAAACAAGCTCAGTTGATCAGGTCAGTGGTAGCCACAGCACCTTCCAGCAGGTAATGGTGTTTTTTGGAAATAGATGGTAGAAATGGGGCCTTTATGAACACCCAGATCACACAATGCTGCTGTCTTTCATCACGAAATGGTTGGGGTTGGAAGCAACCTTAAAACCCATCTCATTCCACCCCTCTGCCATGGGCAGGGACACCTTCCACTGTCGCAGGCTGCTCCAAGCCCCGTCCAGCCTGGCCTGGACACTCCCAGGAATGTTGTCACAGCCTCTTACTGGCACTTCTCAGCTGGTTATTCCAGCTGCAATCAAAACTCCCCTAAGATATCTCCAGTAAATTTTCACAGCCCACTTGCTGTGAGCCCGATATAAACTCTCTCCATCTGACCAGCCGGGTTGCCTTCCCCAGTTCCTACAGCAGCCTTAAATAAACCCACTCTTCCACAGTGAGGACAGCAGACGCTTCACAGGCAGCTAGAAATTTTGCTGTGGTTCTCAGGAGAGAAGGCAGTAGTCCCTGGAAAGACCAAGGGAAGCAGGAGCTGAACTGTGTTGAGAAGATGTCAGTGGCAGAGGGTTTCTCCCCGCTCTTTGTAGTGCCTCCAAAACACCCCCAAGTTAATTTTTCTCCTTTTGTTGCCTCCCCTGTCACAAACACTGATCCCTGCCTTCCCACCCAGCCCCTTGCCATCAGCAGAGATGAAACAAACAGCTGGGCAGCCCCTGCCAAGGGGGCAGTGCCAAACCCACCGCTGCCTGTGCCCTGCCTCAGGAGCAGGATGGGCACAGTCAGCAACAGAGGGAGCCTGGCTTTTTGTGTGTCCCACCAACAGAATGGCTACTTAAAAATATCCTCGGCAAGGGGATGGCAGAGAGGGCCTGAAAATACACATCAAACTACCTAAAACCTGCAAGGACCCATCGAGATGTCAGGGGAGAGGGTTTAGTGCTCCGGACAGCAGAGAGGGACATTGTGAGAGCTGCATGGAAAGGAAAGCGCTGCCTTTTCAGAGGGCAGCCAGAAATGGAGTTCCATTTCAGGGGGTTATGGTCGGTTTGGAGTCTGGATTTTCCTTTTGTGACTTTCTTTGTGGAAAGGGAGGCAGGCAAGTGCCAGGGTTGAGCCAGGATGGGCTCTGGGACAAGCACCTCGCCCAGCAGCAGAGGAAGCAGAGGAGGGACCGTTCCCTCCTCTCTGCCCAACAGACAACCAGGAGAAGAAAAGCCTGGAGAAAGCAGGTGGGCATCCAGGGAATCGTCCTTGGGCTCCTTGAAGCCAAACCAAGCCCACAAAACGTCTCCATATCAGCACAAGAGGGGTCCTGCCCCAACCCCGTCAGAATTCCCACCTGCCTGAAGAGTTTCTCATGAGGTGATCCAGCAGAGGTTGTCTCCACAGGACCCTGGAGACATCCTGGTCCCAGCTGGATCTTCAGGATGCTCTTCTCTCCAAGAGCACACCAGTTCCTGGCTGTGAAAACACGCTGTGTTAGGTTAAAGGTTGGACTTGGTCCTGGGAGCATTTCCAACCCAAACAATTCTGTGGTTCTACAAAGAGCAGTCCGTGAAGGTTCTGCTCCTCTTTTCCACACCTGTAAGTCCTGGGGGCTGAAGGACCAGAAGAAAAGAGCAACAGAGAGAGCCCAGCTCGCCAGCACCACAGAATTGCCACAAAAGCTCTTGTTGCAGGAGGGTGTGAGAACGAAGCAGCCACAGAAGTGGCTACAAGCAGGAGAGGGATGGAAAAGCAGTATTTTCCAAAGGGAATGGGGTGGGAAGGGATGCCATTGCCAAGATTATACACCTGAGGCGGCCAATGTGGTAAGAAGAGCCAGGAGGTGGCTGCAGGACTGCTGGGTTTTAATGGGCCCATAGTGGAAAGGGGGTTAGCAAGACAGAAACCCTCAAAGGTAACCCTGAACATGCAACAATTCCTTTGGAGATGTGGGCTTTGGGGTAGAATTCCTGCAAATGGAGAAAGCCACAGACACCTAGAGGTCTAACTCCAGAGGAATGCCTCAAAATAGGGTGGGAGAACAAGGCAAAGAGCAACCCCTCAGCGCTGAAGGGTCAGGGCACAGAGCGAGACACATGGATGTGATGCTTGGGGTGCTTGGATTAGTGGGGGACCCACAGTGCTGCTTAATGTTCTTAGAGGGCTTTCCCAGCCTTACTGGTGCTGTGTGGAAGGAGGGCAGCACCTCAGCTGGAGCCAGCATCGTGTTTTCAGTGCTAGAACTCCTGGGAAACAGGGCCTGACCTGAAGGTGTGCACGGACTGCAGAGGAGATGCAGCTCCAGGTGCGCTGCCAGGGGGTTTGACTGAGGCCAAGGCTGGGAGCACAGGAGCCCAGAGAACGTTTGAGGTTTGATGCAGGACAGGGAGAAGCCGTCAATTACCTGGCAATAAAGGATAACCAAGACGTGCTCGTGGTCCCACGAGCTTCCCTTACAGCAGCCACACGCAAACGAGCTGGAAACCAGTTCAAGCACCGCAGGACATGAGGAGCTGCGAGATCCAGCAGAGACACGAGCCTGGGGATGATGATTTTCTGTGCTCCACGCTGCCCATTCCCACTCTGCTGAGCAGCTGACATGGGGGACTCCAGGCAGCTGCATCCTGCACTCTCCCCTCTGTTTCTTCAGCAGAGCTCTTGGATCACCTGCCCATGATCCAGGGCTGATGGAGGATGATCCCACCATCCCTCCTTAGGCCCAGATCCCTGTGAACTTGAGGAGAGAAACAAGGACTGATGTCTTTCAAAGGGAAGTGCTGCCCTATTGAACTGTGGATTGCATGATCTGAACCAGAAGCAAAAGATCTCCTATCCTCTCATCCCACTCCAGGCCCATAGTGTTGTAGGGCCAGCACCACAGGGAACAGCTCGAGGTCACACAGGGAAATCATGCACATGCAGGAAGGCAAGAGTACGGCAGAAAAAAAAATTTAAAAAAGAAAGAAAACAAGAAAAAAAAAAATACCCAAGTGGCAAAAATACCCAAGTGGCAGTGGATAATTATTCTGTGTTTTAGCTACTTTGCCCTCAGAAAAGAGGAATTCCTGGGGCTGGAGAACACTCTAAGGAGCAGGAGGAGGGCTTGATCCTCTCAGTGCTGTGGGAAGCCTCTGGGGCCCAGCATCTGATTCCAGTTCAGCCATTTATTCAGCATGGAGGGTCCCAGGTGGGTCTCCCTGTCCCCTGTTCTGTTTCTGGGGGCTGTTTTCAGGCAGGCAGGAGGTGCATAAATCCTGGAGATCAGCATTCCCCACCCCCTGTCCCTCATGTCAGTGGGACCATTGTCTCCACCCTGTCCAGCCTAAGCACACCCATATTTCACAGGCAGGATTGTGCACTTCCATTCCTCGAGGGCCCTGAGACTGGCATCCCATTAGGGGAAGGAGGAACCCTCCGGTCTGGGATACGCTGCTGAGGACCACCACACAGCCAAAAGATGAGTTATTGAACTCAGCACCTCAGGCTGGCATCACCAGGAGCTGTGCAGCAGTGGAAGCCCCTTTCCCATCCTTCCACCACCGCCTAGATGTGGAGGAGAGCCACCCACACCAGTCCAGCACGGCTTGGGGTCCACTGCTCCAAAAAGAGCCTGGTGGCACGAGGGACACCAAAGCCACACTTGCAGAAGCCCCACAAGACAGAGAACCTGTGAAGGGATGGGGATGCTTTGGCATCCCTTGGCTGTGGGGAAAACAGCTCTGAAAACTGTGCCCAGAGCAGTTTTCCCTGTCTCCTCCACCCCTTCTTTCTGGGAGCAGAGCTGGGTTTATTCATCCCCTCTCCATTGATGCTGGCGTGCGTCACCGGCTGCACGGGTGTGGGAGGTGCAAGCGTGCCTCAGTCAAATCCCAGCCTTTCAGCTTAATAACACCTCAGGGGCACGGAGAAAAACAGCAGGGAAATAAATGATCCAACAATATCAGCTGAAAAGGAAGGGGGGAAAAGAAAACGACAAAAAACCCTACCCCAAAACCTCCGCAGCAGGAGGTGAAGAAAAAACAACGCCTGGAAAAAATACATCAATAAATAATTGAATCTAATTTTCTTTTGCACGAGGCAGATAAATCTCAGAATGGGTTGGGTTGGGAGGGAGCTGAAAGCTCATCCTGTTCTACCCCCTGCCACAGGCAGGGACACCTTCCGCTGTCCCAGGATACTCCAAGCTGTGTCCAGCCTGGCCTTGGGCACTGCCAGGGATGCAGGGGCAGCCACAGCTGCTCTGGGCACCCTGTGCCGGGGCCTCCCCCTCTCACAGGCAAGGATTTCTTTCTAAAAAATAGAATTGTTAAGGATAGATGGTTGATGGTAGGACCCTGGACCAGGGATGCTGAGCAGCAGCACAGGACAAGGGGATTAGGCTGCACCAGTCCTGGGGGAAGGTCAGTGCCATTCACCCCACTACACCAAACCCCAGAAACCAGGGCAGGATGGCACTTAAACAAAACAAGCCACTTACCCAGCACTGACCATGGGCACCAGGGCTTTGGGGAGCTCCTTTTAGGAGGAAGGTTAGACAGAGTCTGAACCGAGAGCTGGGCAACATCAGTGTGGCAGCCCCCAGCCCCGAGAGCCCCCACAGGCACCTCCAAAGGCAGACTCTCCACCACAGGGAACCATCAAAGCTGGAAACGATGTCCAAGGTCATCAAGTCTGACTTCTAGCCAAGGACCATCGTGCCCACTAAACCGTGCTGCAGAGTGCCACATCCACTCGTTTTTGAGCACTTCCAGGGATGGTGACTCCACCACTGCCCTGGGCAGCCTGCAGAACACTTGCTCCCCAGTTGTATCCCCTGGAGAGCTGATGCATCAGCCCAGGCATGAGAATCGGGCAGACACGTATCCAGGCTAGGGTGAGAAGAGGCATTTTGTCTGCTCAGTGGTTCCAAGCAGCTCCAGCAGATCCCACAGCAGTCCATGGATGTGATGGCTGCACCACTACCAGGGACATCCCACTGGGCTTGCAGAGCCTGCCACCTTCCCACCCCACAGTGGAACCAGCCATTCACCCTGTGATGAACACCCCAAAAATGCAAGTGGTTTGCACTGCAGGAGAAGGAATACAAGGAATGGAGGACAACAGGTATATCCCATGGGATGAGGAAGAGGATGCCAGCTCCCACATACACAGGATTCCTTTAGAGCAGGATAACAGTGCCCATCCCCAGACAAGGAGTTTTTACACCTAAGTGGCCTCAAGAGGAGCAGCACAGACCCACATCCCCAGGAAAGCCGGCAGGAGCCCGTTCCTCCCTTTATGGTGAACTTTCCCAGGTATTCAGCCACAGGAAACGCTGTGCTTTGAGACGGTGCTCAGCAGGGAAGCACAGACCTCATGGAGGTCATCAAACACCTCCACAGCACGGCTCTGCTGGCTTTGCCACTGCCCCTCAGCTCCCAGCAGTGCTGGCTCCACAGCCTGGGCTCGTGGGTCGCTATCCCTGCTGGCACCGGGGTGTTGTGGGCTGCCAAAACCACTCCAAAGCAGAGCCTGGGCAGCAAGCAGAGCCCGAGGCTGGCTCAGGGCTCCTGGGGGGCTGCTGCCCTCCCGTAGCCATCCACGTGCCGCCGGGCGCTGGCTGCTCTGGCACAAGCCGCCCGTGCCGCACGGCCCACGCTCCGGCAGGCAGATGATGTTTTTCTGAATGCATCCCCATCTATAATGAGACATTACTCACAGGCTGCAGAATAAAATAGAATAATAGCATCTCTCGGTGTTAGTCATGCTTTAAATGCGTACCTTTCAGAGCAGGAGGGGATTTGATAGGATAATCTTCCAAGAGACACGTAGGAAGCTTTCATTGAGGGACACGGGCCCATTGGCAAATTACAGCTTGCTGCTCTTCGTGCTGCTGCGCTGAATGATGCTGTTGGGGGGGGGGAAACGTGGGGCAGGGGGGCCCACAAGCCCCTGGAGAGAAGTTTGGGGCAAGACAACGGGATTTGGGAGTTTTAGGAGCTCCAGGTGCCACAATTATTTTGGCTCTCGCTGCCAGGCCGTGCCTGCCTGCAGTCACACAAGGGCTTTTTCTTCCCTTTGCCCTGCCCTCTGACTGCGGCATCCTCGGTGGATGTGCGCCCTACCCAAACAAACCCCATGTGGCTGGAGCAGAAAGCGAGCTGCTGCAGAAGAATAAAGTCATTTTGCACATGGGGAAGCAGGCCCCAAACCTCTGCGAGCGAGGAATGCCGCAGCCTCCCGCAGGCTGGGATGCCTCACCAGAAGGGGCTGGGAGCGCAGCAGGGAAGCTGATCGGGCTGGGAGAACACAGCTTTGTCCCAAAACCACTTCTCTCCCGCATCTGTTTGGATGACCCCTTGGTAAAAAGCAGGAACCAGCTTGCTGGGAAAGCCCAGCATCCTGAAGGCTGCCCTTCGGCGAGACAAACTGGCTCAGCACCAGCACCGCTGCGCTTTGTTTGGGAAAGCTCATCACAGGATCCCAGCCCTGCAATGAACAACTCACCCCTCGTTCCTTTACCCACGTTTGAGGCACACTAGAGGCTGCCAAGCAATCTTCCCTGTGTGCTTGAGGGGATGGAGAGGAAATTTGGTTCCCGGTCAGAGGCTCTTAACCCATTTCAGTGGCGGCGCAGAGCGGGAGAGGAGCAATTTTGCACAGTGGTGCCGTGGCGTTCCTTCAGCCTCCTGCGGGCCCCAGAGATGCGTCTGTGAGGGATGAGCACACACAGCACAGGGGCTGGGATGAGGCCCAAAGCCTCGTGTCCTGCCCCAGGGAAGAGCCCCTGCCCCCTGGCTACAGGGGGGTTTATTCTTAGTGGCTGCCAGCCCCAGGTCAGCACGGTGGGGCCAGGAGTGGTGGGGGTGTTCAGGCAGCTCTCACCCTTCAGCTGGAGGTGCAAAGGCTCCAGCTCTGTGAAGAAACACAGGCAGCCTCCAGGAAAGCAAAAACTCATCCTGTGCCCTTCCCCAGGGGCTTCTTGTATAAAAAAAAAAAGAACAAAAACCAAACCACCAAAAAAAAATAGAGAAAAGCAAAAATAGAAAGGAAAGAGTCACACAAGGATGTTGCAGTTCTCTCAGTGAGGACCAATTCCTCAGTCAAGGCTAAGATGTGAGCAAGCCTGCACACCTGTGGGGCAGGGGATGAGCTTTGGGGGCCTCCCAAAGCGCCAGAGGTGGATTAAAGCCACCCTGTCTTCACATGGTGGACCCATAAAAACACACAGTGCATAACTCAATTCCCTCCTGAACCTCCAGTGGTGCCTCAAATCAACCCCAAGAAGCAAAAAGCTCCATTTTGCTATGGCAGTGCTACACCTGCTACAACACCGGTGCAAAGATTTCGACCAGCAAAACCAAAAAATTCCCTCTCCTTTTAATTTGCTATCTTGATGCAAAAGAATTTGGAAGAGCAGCAGCTAATTGATGCCACAGAGAATTTAACAGCAGCAACAATGACCCCTGCACACCTCCCTGGTCTCTGCAGGCACATCAGGCCCCGGTCCCTGCTGCAGGAAGCAGGTGGGAGAGCAACAACTTCCCCTTCAAAGTAAAGCAGGGTGAAAGCAAAAAATGGAAAGAGTACCCTGCACGTTTCCAAGCATGAGACTCCCATACAAATGGTCCCCGCAATGTTTAAACCATTTGGGCTCCTTCCTTATGCTGTTTCTAAGTTTGAAGAATGCCTGCTGGGGATGATTAATATTCCTCCTCCTACACTTACCCGTTACTCCTGACAGCAAAAATTAAAACAGGAGCTTCTCTTCATTCAACCCCAGCCCACAGGAACGTGGCTACACGGGGAGAAGCTGCTAATAAAAAAAGGGGGAAGGTTTGTAAATCTGCTGCATTTGCAGGCGGGAGAGGTGTGGCTCTCATTCAGCATCCCTGGTGGATGAAAGTTCCCTCACCTCCTCCCGATGGGACACTTGGCACGGGCATTGCCCAGACGGCTTTTGGGAGGAAAGCAGCAGCAGGCAGCACCTCGATCCCGGTCCCTGGCACGGCAGGGATGCCCGCGGGATCACTCCAGCCTGGCTCGCACCAGTTGCTATGGGCACTGCTGCCTAGGAGCAGCCGGCAGCACGGGGAATAGAGAGGAGCCATCCCAGAGCCTCCCCAACTCAGCTTCTCGTTGTGCTGCACGTTTCTACCCTCAGCTCTGCCCCTCCTGTGCGTTCTGAGTTGCCCTTCACCAGTGGATAAAGCTGCTGCTGGCAGGGGTGCCAGTGGAGTGCCCAGATAGGTGTTTCAGCCCGGAGAGAAGGGGCCTGGCAGCTCGATATCACCCACTGAGCAGCCCCTGCCTCTGCATCCATCCCTGCGGGCGGCATCCCATGGGATGCAGGGCACACTTTCAGAGCCAGGCATCTTCCCCATGATCCTGAAACAGCTTGGGGCGGAACAGGCCTTTAAAGCTCCCCTAGTCCAACCCCCAGTGACACAGGAGGCTGACCTGGACTGCACCTCAGTGACACAGGAGCAGCTCTGCCACCCTGGATCTGGTTTCAGAGGAGGCTGTTCTGCACGTGGGGAGGCCTTGACCCGGCACTACCACAAGGACCTCATGAGCTTCACCTCAAACACATTCAAAACCCATCAAAGACTCTTCAAGGTTGTCCAGCATCCTAAAATAGAGTGCTGCAGGTCCTCCCTGCCATGCTCAGATGTGTTCTGCTCATCACCTGCAGGCAGGGAACGCCAAGTCAAAGCCCTCAGCTCCCTACAAAAGTGTTTCCCCATCAACTTGGCCCATTTTTGTGGGGGGCAGGGATGGTGGTTTGCCTTTCCTTTGTCCTCCTTGCACGCAGGGCTGGGGAAGTCAGTTTTTCCCCCATGCTTCACCATGTGGCTTGGCTGCAGCAGATCTCCAAATAGCAGAGGGCAGAGTTAACTGAGTCTGGAAAGCTTCAAGGGACATCGTGCAAGAGACACTTACACAACCCTAATGAGCCAGAGACATCCTCAAGAAAAAATAACAAACCTCCAAGAAACCATGTTAATTGCAACCCTTTCCCTTCAATTAGCTTCCCTCCATTTAAAAGCAGGAATGAGAGATCAGAATTTCCAGGCAATTCCTGAAAAAACTGGTGTTCCACTGCAGCCTGAGCTTGGGATGCAAGCAGGACTCATCTGCCAGCCTTTGCCGCGCTTCTCCACCCATTTTATTTTCCCCCAAGCACATTCTTAAGACCCTTTAAAGCCTCCATGGTTGTACCACAAAGCATAACCTCCCTAGGGAGAAAGGGCAGGGCAAGATTCCTCATCAGGAGCAGCATGATAGGACAAGGAGTAATGGGCTGCATGTGAAAGAGGGGAAATCGAGGTTAGAGATGGGAAAAAAAATTCTCCCCTGTGAGGGTGGGCAGGCCCTGGCACAGGGTGCCCAGAGCAGCTGTGGCTGCCCCTGGATCCCTGGAAGTGTCCAAGGCCAGGTTGGACATTGGGGCTGGGAGCAGCCTGGGATAGTGGGAGGTGTCCCTGCCATGGCAGGGGGTGGAATGGGATGAGCTTTGATGTCCCTCCCTACCCAAACCATTCCACAATTCCAAGCGTGGTGCCCCGGGAAGGAGGAGATTCCCCAGCCCCATCAGCACCGTGGCATTTGGATGCCCTCAGACTCCAGAGGTCTTTAACAAATCGAGTTAATCAGTGCCTCACACAGAGCACCTTCACGGGGCGGGCGCAGAGACAGTGAGGAACAACGGAGTTCCTCTTTAATGAGGATAAAGATCAAAATGAAGTCAATTAAGTCTGCCGCCGGTGACATTTGTCTGAGCGCATGAAAATAGGTATAAGCTGAAGCAAGACAAGTTGTTTGAACTCCGTAGGCAGGATTATTTATCTTTTTTCTTGTCCCCCCCCCCTCCTCCTTTCAAAATTAGTTTTTCATGATGCATTTCGATTTTGTTTCCCTGCCTTGCTGGTAGGTTCAGGGGACATGTGGGACAGATTCCACTCGACAGTTTGTAAACAGCTGACGTGGGAGGGAGAGGGCACTCGAGTTATTGGAATTGTTTTCATTCAAAAAATTTTGTAAATTAATTCCTCCCCCAAGTGCCTGCTCTAAACAGCGCGGAGCCGCGTCCCTCCCCTCCGAGCGGCGCACGCAGGCAGATGTGCCTTCTGTTCCCTCGCAAACATCAAGGCTGCCGCGCTCGCCGCGCAAATGTCAAGGTGCTAATTAGTTGTAGCAGGAGTCAGGCGAGGACAAGGCGCAGCGCGGCGAGAAGGAGCTTTCCAAAGGCTCCTCCGAGCCGCCGGCAGGGACGGGAATGGGAATCGGGGCTGAGGTGCACGGGATGCTCGAGGAGGAGCAATCCACTGGCTCCCGCCCTGATGGACCTCTGTGAGCAGGGACAAGGGACGTGCAGGTACCGTCAGAGCCAGCATGACTCTGGTGATGATCCCTGCGTGCCCCTTCCCCTTCAGGATAGTCAATGATTCCACATCAATCCGGCCCGCCTTGAGTTTATAATCTCCATTTCTGCCCTAAACACCGGCCCCTTGTTCTCCAGCGTGGCACCAACAAATTGGATGTTTCCTCCTCTCACTCAGGGGAGCCAGACAAGCTGCACCCATCACACTTCCATCGATACTTTCCCGTCTCCATTCCCCCCCCGCCTTTACCACACTGGAATATTTTAAGCCTCAGCACAGGGATGTCACTTAAGCCCTCTTTGTTCAGATGGTACCTGCTGACCACTTAATTACAGAGTGATTACCACGCGGTAATTACGCGGTAAGCACCGTTTCCTCGCGAGCGAGCGCTGCTCTCTGCCTCCCTTCCCGGGGCAGCTCCCCCCAGCCCGGCCGCACGCAGTCCCTTGTCACAGCCCCCGAGCACCCCGGTGTTTCATTCACCCAAACTCCCCAAAATCCTCTCTGGGAAGCGAGCGACAGCGGAGATGGCACCAGGGAGGTGCCCGGCTGCAGAGGCAGAGCCCCCGGGTAGCAGCACCCACCGGCGGCAGGGCACCTGGGGAAGAACACCCAGCCACAGCCACAGCACAGTCCCTTCCCACCGGGCAGCAGAGCCCTCCTTTCCCAGACTGGTGCCAGTGAGAAGTAATTAAATGTTATTTCTCGCTACTACTGCCTCCCCTGCCTCTGTGAGCAGCTGTCTCCCGGCTCTCTCTCGCGTTTGGAGCTTGCTGGAAGCATCCCTGGATTGCCCTTCCTGCTCTCCAGCAAGCTGCTTTTCCCAAGGACTCCCTTCTGCGTTTCCCTGCAGGAAACGCAGAAAGCGCTGCCTCCTCCTCCACTGACTCATAATCCTCTCCTCAAACATACAGATTATTTAAACATAAGCAGGGATTTCATGCCGGGTTTCAGAATGCCAGAGGCTGGAGAGTATTAAAATCCTCCATTTTATCCTCGGCACACCCAGCCCCAACATCCAGAAGCAGAACCACGGTGCTGGGCACTGGAGGAAAAACCCAGCCCGGAGACAGAGCCCAGCACCTTCCCCTCAGTGGGAAAACACAGACATGGCAGGTCAGCCAGCTCCTGGAAGCAAACCCCAAATCTCTCGTGGCACTGGGCTGTAGGGTAACCTCTCTGACACCAAAAAAACCCTGCAGCCTGCTGAGGTTGTACCGTGGTGACCCAGGGCTGAGCTTGCTCTTTCCTCTCCTTGGCCTCCTGGGAGTCTCAAGAAAGTCACATTTCAGCCACCCCTGTCAGCAGGCAGCAGCACAGGGATCCAGAGTCCAGACCCCAAAGAAATGAGCTAATGGGAATGCAAAAAAATGGAAGAAAAAGCAGTGGGATATCCCCCAGTTTTAAGAATCAGGCAAGCACTGTCTGACATGAGCAGCAAACACCCCTCACTGTGCTCCCCAAACCTCACTCTCCCTGTGAGACCCATCTGCCCATCTCCACCTCCCTCCCCAGCTGCTCCCAGGGAGATATTCCCCTCCTACCATCCCAAAAACCCCAGCAGGGCTCCTTACCTCTGGTTCATGCATCTCCAGCAGCATTAATAGCCCCTGCAGCCACCACAGCCCCCTACTCTGCCACCCAGCACCTCCCTGAGGCCTTGCTGCAGCCCTGCCCTTTCTTTTAAACCTTTATTCAACAGTTTTTAATTGCCACTCCATTACAGCCTGGGTCAGTAATGAGGCACCTGGTGAACCCCTTCCAGGCAGGAGCGAGGTGGGATGTGCTCCCCCTCCTGCTTGGGGTGAGCCCCCCAAGCCTGCCACGCCTTGCTGGTGGTGTCAGAGCCCATGTGCCCTGTGGCGTGGCACAATTTTAGAGTGAAAAGAAGGCAAAAGCATCGGGGAATCTGCAGCCAGGCCCTGCTGCTCTCTGTGGCCACCATCGCTCATCCCTGAGCTACTCTGCTCCAGCACTATCCTCTCCATTCCCTGGAAATTTTCCCGTGGAAAGGTCTTCCCACAATTAGGCATGGAAACCCTTGGTAAAAGGTCTCCTCCTCACACCTGCCATCAGTCCCTCTTTATTCCATTTCTGCCCTCATTTGGTTCCACCCATTAGCCCCTCACAGGAAAGCTGCATTCCTTCCCTGAGAGAGGGACAATGCTTATTGCTGACTCTGTGCTTGCCACCTCTATTTCCTCTGCTGGCAGTTCCACACCCCCTCCCAGCAGCTCCAGGGGGTTTTTACCGTGATTCCACCACTTCTCCACTGATCTCCGACTCTGAAAGTTGACGCCGTGCTCAAAGAAGCCACCCCCAGCGCATCCTTCCACCCCATCCCCTCACTTCTGGCACCACGGCACAGCAGCATCCTCCAATATGGTCATTTTCACCCGGCTCCAAACCCAGCATCTTTATTAGCAGGTGCTAAATTGCTGCTCCAGCTGCTGAATGGTAACAATTAACTCAATTAACATCTAAACAGATGCAATTTTTGAGGAAACGAACAACATTAATAACAACCAAAAGGGGGAAAAGGCTGCAATTACAACTGTGGAAAAAGCCCTGCGCGGCTACAGACAGGCGTGTGCCGTTCCCAGTGTCCCCGGGAGAGCTGTCAGAGCACGGCCCTCTCTCTCCCGGAGAGCTGGCAGGACGTGCGGCTCAGAGTATCCATCCCTCCTGCCGGTGGATGTGCCAGGGATGCGGCACAGCCCGGCTCTGCGCGGAGCACAACTCCCCGAGCTCGTCCTGCAAGCCCGGCTAACCCCGGTCCCTGCGTGGCTCCGGCTCGGTGACCTTTGCCTGCCAGCAGTGACCTCCTGCCTGAGCTCCGTGCAGGACACAGGGACATCTAATGGCAGGAGAACAACACTGCGAACGGTGCAGCTTAAAAACCACGGCAGCAGCAGCGAAAAAAATGGGGTGAAAAATGCAAATTCCCAGCCTGAGCTGCAGCTGTGTCCTTGCCTGCTCCCAGGTCCTGGGAATGGCTGTGGTTGCTGCCCCAAACATTCACGGAAAGGAAGATTTGTCGCTTCCAAAGTGCCTTTATTTGTATATCCACAGCCAGTCCCTGCCAGCTCGAGTCTCCAAACTGCCCTCCGGGTGTGTTCTCCTTGTCATGGAGCAGCTTCCATAGAATCATGGAATGGTTTGGGTGGGAAGGGACCTTAAAGATGGCCCAGTCCCACCCCTGCCATGGCAAGGACACCTCCCACTGTCCCAGGCTGCTCCCAGCCCCAATGTCCAGCCTGGCCTTGGGCACTGCCAGGGATCCAGGGGCAGCCACAGCTGCTCTGGGCACCCTGTGCCAGGGCCTGCCCACCCTCCCAGGGAACAATTCCTGCCCAATATCCCATCTAAACGATGACCCTGGGCACTGCTGTCAGGGCAGAGTGTTGTTCTTCAGGGAAGGATGTTCTCAGGTAGCCCCAGTTTGATCACCAGCCCCCCAAAAATTGCCCCCATGCCTCACTCCCCCTGTTGCTGCTGTTTGAGGACCCCTTTTCCCAGCCAGCTGTGCTCCCCACAAACAAGGGACAGAGGCCCTTCCCTGGGGCTCTCTGTGCCCCACAGACAACGGGGTCAGCAGTGGGCAGAGCCCTAAGTGCAGCTCTCTGCTAGGTTTAATGTTCAGATTAAATTTTAAAGAGCATTTAATTGGCAATCACTCTGCTCTCTCCATTTATGCACCCGGCACCTCCCTGGGCCGGTGCTTTTCCATGGGCTGAGAGGGAAGGAGAGGGTTTGCAAGGAAACTGGATGGGTCTCCCCTCAAAGCCAAACTCCTCTTGGAGGAGAGGCTGGAGAAATTCTGTGTTGATTTGTGAGGGATCTGCCCTGAGTTTGTGGGTTTGGGAGATTGATTGTTTACGTGCTCTTGCATCTCGTTCCAGATGTGGGCACAGGGGGGAAGTCAAAACCCAGACTCGTGCTTTGCACGTTCATTTTCCTTGCATTCAGGAGGAAAATAAAATGTGCTGGGACAAGCAAGAACGTTCCCTTTTTTTTTTTCCTGTTCCAGCTAATTCTCAAAATTTTGTAATTACCATTTAGTCAGGGGTTTCTAAAGAAAGCAAACCCCAAATTCCCGTGAAAGGAAGGACTGGGACATTTCACTGTGTTTGCCAATAAAGCAGGATTTCATCCCAACAATACCTCCCCAGGAAAAGGCTCCACTTTGGCTAAACAGCAAGTGACTTGGCTGAAAAATTTGGGGTTAGTGATATACACAAATAAGCTAGATGGGGTTATTTCCCTATCCCCAGTTCATACCCATCCTTATTTCGGTGTAAACAGGATCTCTGGAGCGATGCCCTGGGACCTGTAGCCCACATCACGGCCAGTTGTTGACAAATCCAACCCACTGCTCGCTGCCATCCCCTCGTTTAATTTTTAATTCCCTGTAATTAAGAGGTCTAATGGAAACAAGGCAAACTTGTGGATAAAAACTGTGCAGGGTTTGGCAAGGCAGCAGCTTCACCTAGGATTTATCCTGGAAAAGGCAGCTGAAGGAGACTCAAGATCTTTCCCGATGCAAATGGGAGCATCAGACTCCATTTAATCTTTATTTAGTCTCCCATTCAGCTTAAGTGTTATGGACTGGGCTGGCTGTTTGCAAAGTGCACAAAGTGCTGGGCTCCTGCTGCCACATCCCAGGATCTTCAGCAGCATCCCAGCACCGAGGGATGCTGTGCAGCTTTTCAGGCAACAGGCAGACAAAACCACATCTCAGCATCCAGGGCTCAGCTCCAGGTGCTTTGGGGCTTTTCCCCCCACTGGCAGTGGGCAGTGATACCTGTGCAGTTATTGATCACCAGGCAAGGTTTGGGAAGGGTTTTTTGGGCCACAGGTCCATCCTAATTTCCCTCTGGATGGGGGAGCTGGACCCTTACACCAAGATTTTCCAGGGCAGGCATCAGCCTCTGCCCCAGGCTGGCAAAACCCAGCCCTGCCCTGTTCCCCTCCCACTGGAATATTGACTAATACTGAGCTGCAGAACCCTGCAAGGTAAGAAATGCTGCTTGGTGGGGGCTGGAAAAACCCAGGAAACATTGGGATTTTGGTTTTGCAGAGGACTGAAACAGGAGCAGGTGCCTGAGGGGGTCTCCCTGCTGGCCCTACAGGCAGGAGGAGCAGCAGCACCCCTGGTTTTGCCTGGACACAGTGCAGGAGTTCACCCCTGTGCTGTCCCAGGCTCAGTCAGCCTGCTAGAAAATAAATAGCTAAATGAATGGGATTAAGGAGGGAAGTGTTTTTGGCTGGAATAACCCATTGCATGTTGCTGGCTGGGTACAGAGCTCCCCTAAAGCCTCAGTGCCAAGTCTCAGCAGCTTGTGCTGGTCTGAAATCCCAAATGCCACCACACCAGAGGGCCACCAGGTCACTCCTGAGCCTGCCACTCACAAGCAAGGGACCAGGACCTTCTTTGACAGGGGGAACAGTGCCTGGACCCCACCTTCTGAGCTTCTTTGGGCCGAGTGCTCCAGGTGCCTCAGTGTCCCCCAGCATGTCCTGCTGCAGAGGGGCTTGTGGGGACAGCAGGGAGGCAGCAGGCACAGAACCACCTGCCACAATCACCCCCACGTTTTTGGGGCTGTCTGGCCACGAAGGAGCCTTGCAGATAGGGCAGGGCCTGGGCAATCTCTCGCCTGCTCTCTAATGAGGTTTGTCCACATCCCTGCTCTTGGCAATTGTGTGCAGGGTCTGGGTGAAACAACCCCATCCCTCAGCAGGGAGTCTCCAGCACAGTGGTCTGCACAAACACCCTGGCAGAGCTCCGGTGCTTTTTCCAGCAATCATGGAAGTTGTGCAGGATAGGAGCCAACTCCCATCTCTTTTAGTATCCACTTATTCCCCCTGCCAAAGCTTTTTGGAAACCCTTAACTGGTAGCTTTGAAGCATTTGGAAAAAAATTGGTTTCCCCTCTTCATTGATGTACTGTCTCTTTTTTCTGCCAAAACCCACAATTTTTTTTGCCAAAATAAAAACCCACTAGTGTGTGAAAGCAGAGCTCAACCCCCAGGGAGGGCCGAGCTAGCAAGTAAGAGCTGACAGAAATAGAAAAGCTTCCAGGAAATAACATCTTCAGTGCTGTTTTATCTGCTCTATCATCCTGCAGTCAGGAGAGATTCTACCAGGGCCCAGATGAGCCCAATTAAAGCTTTCTGATTTTCACAGACCTCTCCAGAAAATATCTGGTGTACAGAAGTCGTGGACACCTCGTGGGGACTGAGTTGGTGCTCACTCCCTGCTCTGGTGACAGTGACAAGCCTGGCTGGGATTTGCTGTGCCGCACGCTGGGGTTTGTTCCAGGTCCCACGCTGTCCTCAGGAGCACGGAGGTGTCCACCAGACCATCAAACACCTGCAAGAAATCCATCAGCTCTCTGCAGCTCCTTAGGGAGGGACAGCAGACCTTTCCTGCCAGGTTTGCAGAGCAGGGGTGGTAGGATTGACCCTATTTGGCTGGAATTTGGGGCTGAGAAAGCAAACCCACTAAGGACATCCAGCTCTCCAAGGCCCAGCAGGGCTCACTAAGATTTTTTCACCAAGGGAGCAGAAGGGAAAACCCCAAAACAAAAACTCCTCCCACAGAATCAGAGTCAAGGTCACCTCCCCCGTGATTTGAGGACTTGGAGCAAAGATGTGACTTTGTGGGAGGGGGAGTGGAGCCATGGGGACCCTCACTGCCCTCCTGCCCCGCTTGGGTGTGCAGGAGGGTGACACCAGCCTGGGGACATCCCAGTCAGCCCAGCAAGTGATGCACATCACCCAGTCCCCCGACACCAGGCTGGGAAATCTCCAGCTCCCAGCCTCAGTTTTCAATTAACCTTTCCCACAGGGACACCCACGGGTTTTCAGCTTCTCCCCGAACAGGGACTGGGAAAAACCTGGCAAGTCTGACTCACAGATGCTGCTGGCCTGATTTTAGAGGGTGCCTGGTGCTCAGCCCAGGGGGACGAACCCCCTCTCCACGGCAGCTTTCCACCCTGGAAGAGGCTCTCCGGGGAGATGGGCAGCAGGTCGGGCTGGGAAAGTCCCGCTAGGACACGTGTGCTCCTTTATGGCTCCAAAGGGAACGTTTCTCATTATCTCTCCTCGCAATTTAATTAATCTGCATTCAGTAATGAACCTTGAAATTTCAATTAAAAACATCATTACTAATCAGGACAGGATTCAGAACAGCCGAGGGCTCTCGGTGGCCGTGCAGCAGCAGAAGTCGGGGTTGGTGTGCTCGCACCTCTCCATTCCGGACACCCTTGTGCCTCTCCCCTGGCACCGGCAAACCCCGGGAGGCACGGCAGACACAGCTGAAACTCGCCTCTCTATGGAAAACCACGGGGCTCCAAAATAAACCCAAAAAGGGGGAGTCACCCAGAAAATCAGCAGAATAAATACCAGCGCCGCCGTCCCTCCCGCATCGTCCAGCGATTACAATCTGGGGAAGGGGGATCTGTGTCTCTTCAGCCCATCAACCACGCAGCCTCGGCACGGGCAGCTGGCAGCACATCACAGGAGCCCCAGGAATGTCAGGATAACCCGACCCGAACGAGGCATCCCTCCCCATGCCCCAAAAGATCCTCCTCCGGGCCGGGTGGATGCGGCTGGTCACGCCCTGCTGCTCCCGAGCATTGTCCTTCCAGTGCCAGCGTTGGAACAGCACTCTCGTGGCTATAAATCCTGAGGCACAGAGGGAACGCAGCCCTTCTTCCCCTGGCTCCACTGAAAACTGGAGCGTAGTCATAAATCCGTGGAAAAAATAGCAAAAGTAAGCAAGGTAGGAAGGGGCAAAGAGGAATGAATCCTGTGTAGTTGCCTGTGTTCTTTAGAATGGAGGAGAATAATAAATATATTCACTGGAAGAGAATAAAATTAATGGTTTCGGTTTGTTTTGGAGGAAAGCAACACCCCCAGCAAGGCTGTAGGAGGATGAGGAAAGCTCAGGGGGCAGGAGACACAGGAGTGCCAAATGTCCTGGCAGTGCAACCTTCAAAGGGAAAAGCAGAGGAAGGCAAATCTGTATTTTGTAGCAGCTCCCCCCGCTTTTGGGCTGTGGTTTTCATTGCACTGCAGATGTGTCATTTCCCAGATCCACCACCCCATGCTGAGTGTAGCCCTCTGTAAATCCCAGCAGGCTGAATTACCCCAGCCAGGAGGGATCTGTGGGATCTCGGTGCTCCCCTGGTCGCCAGCCATGCACCAGTCCAAAGCCCTTTCTGACCACTGAACTGCCATGGGGGAGCACAGGGACAGAAATTACTCCCTGGGGCCCCTGCACAGACAGTCCAGAGCTGTGAGCACGGAGAGAGGATGGGAGTTGGAGCACAGCTCTGTGGAGTGCGGGTAAAAGCTCCACCACCCCAGCTGCCTCTCCAAGGAGATGGAGAAGGGTAAATGCCAACTCTGGGATAAAACCCCTCTTAGTCCGTGTGCCATTTCTGAAGGCTGGCCAGCCTACAGCTGGGATAATTGGATTTAAGCTGCAGAGGTAAAACTCGCAGGATAAATTATTAATCACAGGTTGTTAGCCCAGGATCGAGTGAGAAAGGAGGGAGCATTCCAAAAGCTCCCAGAGGCAGCAGCTGGGCAGCGTTTCTGCTGTTTTACCAAAAGATGAGGTGCAGGCCCTGCCCTGCTCCCTGGGTTGGAACTGGGGTGGGGGGATGTCCCCTACACACGCAGTGTCTTGCACAGGCCCAGAGTGACAGGACAAGGGGAATGGCTTTATGCGGAAGGAAGGAAGGTTAAGGTTGGATTTTGGGGACACATTCTTCCCTGGGAGGGAGGGCAGACCCTGGCACAGAGTGCCCAGAGCAGCTGTGGCTGCCCCTGGATCCCTGGCAATGCCCAAGGTTGGACATTGGGGCTTGGAGCAATCTGGGACAATGGGAGGTGTCCCTGCCATGGTAGGGGGTGGAACAGGACAGGCTTTGATGTCCCTCCCCACCCAAAACACTCCATGATGACCAGCATGGTCCTGCCATGGCTATGGAGAGAGCAGGTGCTTCCCTAGCATGTCCCCAAAAATCCCAAGCAGCACACAATGAGGGGGTTCAGTCAGTGCAAGGCTGGGTCTAAGCCCTCTTTGGGGCCTCTCCAGCTGCTTTGTGCCTTTGATTGTGGCCTTGTTTCCCCAGGGCCTGCCCACCCTTTCCGTGAGCCTGGCTGGGCTTGGGGCTCAGAGTTGTTCCCTGGCACAGAGCGCTGGGGTAATTTTCTGTGGGGCCCACACCCAGGATTATGGCTTTGAAAAAGGAGGAAACATGGGAGCTCGGCTCAAAGGAACACACTAATTACCTGAGCAGGGATAAAAACCCTTTTCTTTCCTGGTAGAAGGCATCTGATAAAAGCCTGAGACCAGTGGTATTTATATTAGCAGATTTTACATCCTCCTTGTGTGTACTTGGACTGTGAGATATAAATCAAAGCAGGGGTTCATTCCAAGAACAGTTTATTTTTATCAGAGAAGTATGTGCTGGCAAACCAGATATTGGTATGTTGATTCTGTTGGTTAGGTGTGATTTATAATAGTTCCTATTGTTTTATAGTGTGTTCCACTTAATTTAGCCGAGTCGTGGGTTTAGGGTTTTCTTTGTTTTGCTCCTTTTAATGTATATTTTCTTATGGGTGGTTTTGCATTTTAGTGGTTGGCTGCAGTCTTGGAGCACTTTAATGCGAAGGAAGAGCCTAAAACCATGAAAACAAATCCTAAGTGGGTTTGCAATCAAACATCTCCCTCTTTAAATGGGAGGTGGAGAGCGAAGTAGCACAGAGCGCTTCTCAGTCTCTCAGTGCTCCTTGAGCAGGACAAATCCTCAGCAGAGTTTGGGAAGCAGCTGCATCCCTGGGAGCATCCAGAGGTGGCGTTCCCAGGAGGCACCCACAGCAGGGGAGGTAAAACCACAGAATATCCCGGGCTGGAAGGGCCCCATGGGGATCATCGAGCCCGACTCGTGGCCCTGCACATCCCAGGAATCCCAATGTGCTGTGTCCTGTGCCATGTGCTGGCTCTGGCAGGCTCCAGAGCCTTTGTTTGGCTGATTCTGCACAAGATTCCATTCAAATTATCCCCCTGAAATATTTCTTCACCCAGAGGAAAATCCCGTGGGGTGAAGGGATGTGGCTGAGAGGAGAGGGTGGGAAGCACTGCCTGCCTCCAGAGCAACCTCACCTGGTGGAAGGTGTCCCTCAGGTGCTCCTTAAGGTCCCTTCCAGCCCAATCCATGGCGCTGTGAATGACCAGGAAGGGAGCAGCCCAGAAAAAGGCTGAATCCACAGCTCTGCAGCCAGGTGTGCCCAGCATCCCCTCAGCTCTCCCTGCTGCTCATAACCAGGGTCCTTGGAAAGTTCTGCAGCAGAATTTGAGGAATTCCAGCCATCCCCTAAGCCCAGGCTCTGCTGGCAGCTCTGTAGTGAGGAGAGTGTGCCCTGCGCTGGGCTGTTCGTTAGCTCGCTGCCTGAGGCTGGTAATTAGAGCAGGCAATGGGAGAGAAGATTAAAAAAAAAAAAAAAAAACCAACAAAAAAAAATCACCTTCTTCAAGATTTATGAGAATATAAACTCAGAGCTGAGATGTTCCTATCAGCACCTATGGGGCCCAAGGGACAGCTTTGCCTTAATGCAGAGTCGATGTTTGTCCCGGTGATGGATTCGGAAGGTGAGCAGGGAGCTCGAAGCTCCAAGAGGAGCACACAGGAGCCTCAGGGCTGCCAGCCTGGGGTCTCAGGCTCTGATTTCCCAAAAGCTTGTCCAGCTGATGGGGGGCAGGGGGAGCAAAAGCTTGTCCAGCTGGCCAGGGGGAGGTCAGGGAAGGGGCAGGGGGGGCAGCAAGATCTGAGCCACCCCCCCAAAGCCACCCCCCAAAAGCCACAAGGGCCCCTCTCCCAGCAGAGCCTGTCCCACCAGGGAGGGCTTTGCTGCCCTGGGGCATCTTGGGCTCTGTCCTGGCTTTGCTGTTGTTCCATCCTCCCTGCTTCCCCTCAAATCCTTTAATTCCAGGGGTCCCTGGTGAAGGCATCCATCAGGGAGGCCAGAAGGACCGTGGCTTTGCTCTGATAAGGGATTTGTTGCTCAGAGAGAGCAAGGAAGAGCAGTGCTTGGGGCTGTGCTGCCCCAAGAACCCCAAAGCCATGGCCAGGAGGAATCCCATCAATGGGCATCCCAGAACCTTTCATCTCTGAATCAAAAAGAAAGGTAAAATAAATAAATACGTAAAAGCAGTGCCAAGGAGAGTCTTGGGCAGGAATTTCTTAAAACACAAAAATGGGAACATCCAACCTGAAGGCTCCGTATCCACTCTGGAGCTGAAGCTGCTGCAAACTTCCCGTAAAAGCAAGGAGAGCCTTTCCCATTTCGGGTTTCCAACCCTCCATGGGCAGCCCGCCCACCCCTCGGAGTGAGCCCCAACTTCACGGAGCAAAGAGCCACATCCATTCCAGTTAAGGTAATCTCCTGCCTTAATAATTCATGGGCTGCTTTCAGGAGAGCTGGGAGCTCTGAGGAAAGCTGAAAGCCTCTGTGCACATCTGTCAGCAGCACCAATCAGTGCCTACCTCTAGGAAAGAATAAAAATCTGTGAAAGCATTTTGATTAAGCGACAGGGTCAAGCCGTGGCTCCTGCCATGCCACAGGAGTCACATCTGGCTTATTTACATGTTTTTCCTCCCCTAAAGTCACACAAAAAAAGCATAATCCTGAAAAGAAGAGAAAGATCTTAAGATGAAAGCCATGCTACCTGACAAACTCGCTTTAAAAACGCACTTTTAACTCCAGAGTGCCTTGTGGAGATTGTTCTCAAGGAGTTGTCCTTCCAGAGAAATGTGTCCCTGGATGGTGTGCTTGCCTGCTTCCATATTGTCCCCCCTCATTACCCTCATTCCACTCTTTACTTGTCCTAATTGCATGAGTGCTGGTGGATATTATTCCTGGGGAGGCTTCGATCCGTTGATTCACCTGGCAGAGCCTAAAAATCACAGCTGGGAGGCTGTGCCACGGCAGAGCTCACCTACAGCAGGTCTGACCCTTTACACTTCACAGACTGATCCCTTGCTGTAAAAAGGTCAGGCTGGGCAGGGCTTGGAGCAGCCTGGCCCAGTGGAAGGTCCATGGCAGGGGGTGGAACAAGACGAGCTTGGGCTTCTCCCAACCCCAACCAGTCCGTGATTCCTCGCTAAGGATACACCTCTGCTGATGAGATGGTGTCGGTTTCTGCCCTCCTAGCCCAATATTCATTTTCTCACCACACCCACCCCTTTTCTTTTCACACACCTTTCCCATTTTACAAGGAGCTCTGGCGTTCAGTGAGGTTTTGTAATGCTTTATGAGCCTGGGCTGATTTAACAGCGTTCTCAGAGATGACTGAGGGATGGAGACACGCATCTGGCTGGCAGAGGGAAATCCCCTGTAAAACAGCTCCTGGCTGTTTGAGAGGCTGGGCCAAGTACCCTCAAGACACAGGCGTGGCCTGACACACCATCGGGGCTCTGGGATCCGTATTCCAGGGGCCAGGAAGGTCCCAGGTGACTGTCCCAAAGGATGTTGGCTGTGAAATGCAAGCAGCCCTCAGCTGCAGCAGCCATCGGAGTGGCACAGGCAGAGCAGCCTTTGAAGTTCCTGGGAACTCCGCTGAGATCCTCCCAGGAGGTTTTCCCCGTCAAGATCCATCTCCCAGAGTCCCTGCCCGAGGACAAATGCCATGCTCCTACAAATCTCCCCAGCTCCCAGCCTCCAGGACCCTGACTGCTGTCTGCTAGCCCCTGATTTCCCAGCCAACACAGGATGTGTGGAAGCAGCGCGTCGTGGCACCGGGATAATTGTGTCTAATTACACCAAAAAGCCTCCACAAAGTTCTCGGTGTGGCTCTGACTCCGTGTCACACTCGCAGACACTGTACTTTTATTTCAGGCAGCAGAGAATAATCCTGTAGTCAATTACTCCCACTTTCGGCCTTTGTGCACTGCCAGGTATTTCAGACAGCATTGAAAGACACTCTTAAAATATTCTGAATGACTGCTCCAGGCTGTTGCGAGCAGGCACTTAATACAATGCATGGCAAAGAAAATAAATCTCTTTTTTCACTGAAGGAGTCAGTGGGCTGCATCTGTGATGAGGCAGGAGCTGATCCTGCACAGCTCTTGGGGCTGGGGAGTGAGGGGGCTCAGCACCACGGGTTGGTGCTGCTGGAACAGCATCCACTCACACTGCACAGTTCAGGGCCACACTGAAGCAGTGAAGTGATGCTCCTTTTTAATTTCACCTGCAGCAGAGCCAGAAAAAGAGCCAGGAAAGGAACAAATAGCTCAGAGGCACCCAGGGCCAGAGAGGGGAAGAGCAGGATCCTGCAGCAACGGCTCTGATAAACCCTGATTTTTATTTTTCCAGGCAGCTAAAATCCCTGACTTCCTCTCCCAGCAAAGGCAAGGAGACCCAAACCCCTCACAGGACAAGCAAGGAACAAATGCAGAGGCACAAATGTCTGTTTTAGCAGAAGATGCAGCTCTGGCTGGCTGGTTTAACACCTGCACTCCAGCCCCACTGCCGGGAGCCAGCAGAGATGGTGCGGCCACTGCTCTGCAACCAAATTAACCGAGGCTGCCCAAGCCTCCCGCCCGGTGCTCTCTGCACTGATCCCCACCTCTTCACCACCTGCTGCAGGCACAGATGTCCCAAAGCCAGGATAGGGATGCAGGAGGCTGGGATTGGTCACACAGCAGCTGCTAAACCTTCCCTTTCAGACCTGACACCTTTTCCTATCTGCTTGTGGTGCAGAGAGGGACTGAGCACGTGGGGTCTTGAAACCCAGCCAGGAGCAGGTCTGACCCCAAATTATCCTTCAGCCCCCACCCCCCAAAGACACAGTAAGAAATTCCAGAAGGTCAGCAGCAAATGAGGCCTTTCCTTTTGAAAGGAGGTGGGAAATTTCAGAGGCCTTTCAAAGCAGGCAGAAAATGTCTACTTTGAAATGCCTCCTGCCATCACTTAAAAGAAAATGCTGAAGTGTCAGCTCCATGGCTGGGTGTGCAGATAACCTCTCACGCCATCAAAAACTTCTGACTCGCGCCCCAGGACGCTATAAATAGCTGTGTGCACAATTAGCAGGTTTCAGGCCAATCTACAGAAAATCATAATCCACGTAAAATCGATAGGATCAGCTTTCCCAGCTGCAACAGCAGAGGTCAGAGGGAGAGCAAAGCAGCAGGAGATACGGCCCCTGGGATGGGTGGCAGTGGCAGCTCTGCAGCCTGGCCATGCTCCAGGGGGCCTCTGCCTCCACGGGGCGATGCCGTGGCTGTGGGTGCAGGGCAGCAGCTCCCCAGCAGCCTGCACCCCCCCACTGCAGGGCACGTGTGTTCCTGTGATTAAAAACTTAGGGCAGCCACCGTGCCTGAGGCTCCCAGCCCTGCATTTCATGTTTTATCCGTGCTGGCTGCTTGGCCAGAGAGATTCCATTAGCTGCCTCTCCAGCTGGCTGCTGCCCCAGAGCTGGGAGGCCACAACCTGACAAGGAGTGTTCTCCTTTCTCACCCCTGCAGCACCCAGGATGTGCAAAACTGACTTCACAAGCCAGGGTTTGCTTCAGCCTTCAGTTTAGGGACTAAAAGCACGGATGGAGACTGAATCATAGAAACACAGAATGGTTTGGGTGGGAAGGGACCTCAAAGTCCACCCAGTCCCACCCCTGCCATGGGCAGGGACACCTTCCACTATGCCAGGCTGCTCCAAGCCCCGTCCAGCCAGGCCTGTCCATTTAAAGGCAGGCTATTGTCTCTTTTTCTGCTGCTTGCTGGCTTTTTCGGGTGAACAAAACGAGCTCAGCCTCATTTCTGACCTTGCCGTGTGCGTCTCAGTGGAGCGTTGCATGAAAGGGGCAACCTGCAATCAGAGGGAGCAGGTGCCTATTCCCTGGCCAGCAGGAATTACCAGGAGAGACATGAGCCCTTCATACTTGGAATAAATCGTCACGAGGAAAATCGAACGCAGAGAAGCTCACGGAGAGCAAAGAGCAAAACGCTTTTCTCTGGTGTCATGATGGGGCTCCAGGAGCTGCCACCCTCTTGCCAGGAGCTGCTGGGAGGCTCTGGTTTAATGCAGGCTGTGAGGACACATGCAGACTCATGATGGAGGGTTGGGAAGTGGAAAATGAGGTTCCCTTACTTGTCTGAGGTTTGTCCGGCCGTGGGAAGTCACAAACCTCCCAACACTCCGGTGTTTTATGTGCTCCGTGCTGGGAGAGGCAGCATGGCAGGCTGCTAAGGTCATGAGAGGAGCCACCAGAGCTGGGTGATCCTTTTCCTAGACCAGACTTGCTCCAAGGGACCTTTTGGTACTCCCAGAATTTGGTTGCTCACTGCTTAAGCCCCTTGGTGGGGTGACAGTGAGCTTCTCTTAACTTCTCCAGACCACTGGGATAGTGGGAAGGTGCCATTTTGAAAAGCACCATTTTGAAAAGCACCAATGTGACTTTGGAGCTGAAATCTGGCTTCCAAAAGCCTTTTAAGCAATCAGCATTCGGAGACAGCGGACACAGCACTGCAGGCCAGGTCCTCCAGATGCGAGACCTCCAGGTGAGCACCTCGGTGTCCTCCTGCCGAGGGGTGACAGAGGATTCCAGGCAGTGCCTGCAGTTTGCACAGCAGGAAAAAGGAGGATCATGCTGTGCATGCCTGGTCCTGTGCTCCTGGATCCCAGACTGGAAATGGCCATGACAACACGAGGCAAACACAGCAGCAAAGATGTAAATATGTGTGTGCTCTGCAGAGTACTGCACAGAGCAGGGAAAATGGGGAACGGTGGTGGCACTTTTCACCAGACATTCCTGAAACTCAGGGAAGCCTGCTTTTCCTGGGTAGGCTGGGAGCCTGCAAATCTAAAGAGAGTGGGGACAGCTGCTGTGGGGTACAAATTCTGTTTTAAGTGTTCGGTGTAGGGAGGAGATTTGCCAGTCTGTATATTCCTCCCATTCATCAGCATGGAAACGTGACCTCTTAAAGGAAAACTTGGAAATGCAATTGCTTTGACAGGAAAAAAAAAAGGGGGGGGGGGGGGGAAGGATAGAAACAAAACCAAAGAGAAACCAACCAAAAAAAAAAAAATCACAGAACCATTTATTACCATGAACCATCTCTTCAAAATGTGGGTGTTCAGCACCTGGCAGCCTATTTTCCAGGGACATACAGCAGCATGAGGCAGGATTGGCTCTGGAGCCACTCGAAGAGAAGTGTCAGGACCAGGCTGCTGAGAAAAAAGAGAGAAGAGAAAGGAGAAAATGACGGGGAAGAATGGCAGGGCGTCTAACACTTTGCATCTAATGCCTCCACATGGCTGCAAGTGCCGTGGCAATTTGGCCCCGATAACACGGATGGAGGGATGTTGCTAACATATTGCTTCCTTGTCAAATGTCTCACTGGTTTTGCAGCCAAGTCTCCTGCCAGCGAGGCCGCAGCAGCGCCTCTCCGCTACTTTCATATGCAAAGAGCTTGTTAACTCAATTGCCAATAAAATCCTAGTGGGTGGAGAGGAGGACATCTGCCTGTCTAGTCCTGTGCTTGCCAACATGGTTCTTTTATTCCTCCAGAAGCCGCGAGCTCCGACTCGAGCTGGTATTTTGACAAGCATTTCTGTTTTCCTGACACAATGGGCAAAGCGGGCACAGATCTTGCGTGCCACTCGGAATATGTTTTCGGTGCCGTGATTCGCATCGCTCCCCGGAGGCGCGGAGCAGCAGCTTGGCCACCGGGGTTTGGTCTGGCGTGGATTGTGCCGCCTCTCCGGGAGCGACCGCGCCAGGACACCGTGGGGAGGGTGCTCTCACACCCTTGGAGGGGCTCAGGGGGCTGGGAGAGGCCTTGGAGGAGGGAGGAGAAGGGATGGGGATGGTGCTGAGGCAAACGAGCTGTGGCATCGGGAACCGCACGAACCCGTTTGTGTTAACGACACAACTTGGGGCTGCTGCAACCCCAGGGGCCCGACTAAGCCAGGCTGCAGCCCCCTGAGGGTGCTCCTCCAGAGAAAAGGGGGCTGATGGGGCATCTGTGCTCTTGGCACAGTGGCAAGTCCGCCCTCGAGTGAAATTGCAGCTGAAAAGGAAAGGTACCCAATGACTGGAGGTGGCAGCCTGGCCACCAGGAGTGGGCTAGGGGGGCTTCATCCCCTGGGACTCCTGGCCAGACAACAGGATTCTCCCAGTGCTTCCCAGACCTAAATTCCGGGTAATCTCTGCTTTCCTGGCTGAGGATGAGCCACCCCCTTTGCCACGTGGTTCAGCCTGCCAGAGGAGGCTGAGCAGCCGCAGGGATTTCTGTGGGAAAGGTTTCGGCACATCAGACTGTACAGATGGCCAGAGCCAGAGTCTCCCAGGTACCACACAGGGCACAATCAGCTCTCCTCCATCCTCCTCTTCCCCCGCCTCACCCTACGTGCCAACCCTGCTGCCAAGCCTCATAAATTATCCCTCAGCTCTCTGAGCACTGCACCACGGAGGGTGGGGAACCACGGTCCAACTGCTCCTGCAGCTGCCCAAGGGCACAGCAGCCACGCCGCTGCTCTGCCTTCCCCCCCAGAACCGGACCCCTCCCCTGGCAGGGACCACCGACCTATAGGACAGTTAATTTCACGCCTTTTAAACCAGATTCCCTTCAGCACAAAAAGAAAAATAACAGAGAAGTTTCTTATCTCTCTGGGGAATGTCTTGAGACTGGAGCTGTTTTATTATCTGGGTTAGTTTGACATCCGAGAGGAGAAGATTGTGATCTGAAATCTGCAATGAGAAGGGGGTTAGTCAATGTCTTTCCCCATGTTCATAAATAAATGACCAAGAAGAGATATGTGTCACTTCATTTTCCTTTATTGGGCTGAAGGTTCATCTGGAGAACAAAAGACCAGGAATTTATTGTCTTGTTAACTGTCTGGAGGCCTTTAATAAGGTGCTGTGTTACTCTGACCATCTTACCATTCTGTAATTTGATTATCCAGACGTTCTGGTTCTTAATTGATAATTAATTTGAATAACGTGCAAAGAATTGAATGATGGAAGGGAGAAAGAGAAGCAGATGGTTGGTCTATGCAGCTAGAAAACATTGAACAGGGGAAAAAAGCCATCGCATTTGGAGCATAACAATACACTTTGTTCATCTCGGGGAAGAGACAATGGCATATGTTGTGGCTCATGTCTTCAAACTTCTGCCCTGCTAACAGAAAGGAAGGGAAAGATGCTGCGACTGCAGCACAGAAAGGTGGATGGCAAAGCGTGTGAGGACTGGAGAGCCAGCAGATGTGAAATCTGGCACTGCCTTCCCTGGAAAGGGGAGATGCAGGCCATGCCGTTTGTTGGACGTGGTGCTGGTGTGGACAATCTCAAATTCCAGTTCTCCTTTCATGTGCAAAAGCAGCCGAAGATGGGGAGATGTAGAGCTGCAGCATAAGGGGCTCTGTGTGGTGGTTTGGAAGGGATCTGTATATTTGATGTTCTCAGATTAATGCCTTGCCTCCGAGTATGTTACGAAGAAGATCCAGCTCCAGGAAACAGAGAGCAGGGAAAGTGGCACTGAAACGCCACCCCTTTCCTTCCCCCCATGCAACACCACTCCCTAAAGCCTCGCTGCCCCTCCCAGACTTTATTCCCAGGCTCAGAATTCCCACCAGCCAACAGACCTGTGGGTAGGACGTGGCTACCGGGGTTCCTGCAAAGGACACCAGGCCCTGCCACAGCCTGTGCTCAGGAGCTCATTCCAGGCTCCTGATCGGGTGTTTCCCAAGCCATGGCCTCCAGAGCTCTTCCTTCTGGGGTTCCTGCCCATCACACAGCTGAGCCTCCTACAACAATGAGCTTTATGGTAGCATCTTTTCCTACACACACTTTTTTTTTCTTTTTCCTGAAGGGATGTTACTTCAATGCATTCTTTCCTCCTACAAGGGCAGGCTATACTTACAGAGACAGCAGAGAGAGTTATGGCTGGAGGTAACTCAGATTGCAGGAGGGAAATAGGAACAAACAAGCAATGTATTTTCTCCCATCCACCCACGGATGTCAGAGGCCCAGATCCCTTACATCACTGGAAAGATGAATCAGGAGCCCACAGACGTGTTTGCTTTACTCCACGGACAGTGCCACCGACTGGTTCTGGGTCTGAAAGCAGCAAAGCTCTCTGCAGGCTGCTCTTCCCTTCCTCCCTCCAAGCTAAATCACCTTTTGCACGTGCAGGATGTGCAGGAGAAGTCATCCCCACACCCTTGGACAAAGCAGTGCTCAATCTCTGTTCGTGAGCTGGGATTTCCAAAGGGGTCCAGCTGAGGTGAGCAGGCTGGGAAGGGGATGCCCAAGGTCAAACATCAAACACAATCCATTTTGGTAGGGCCTACAGAAATCATTCCTTCCATTTTTTCCCATCATTCCAGCCCCTCCAGTGGAGTAAGGAACCAAAAAAAAAAAAAAAACCTGATTAAAGAGGCTCTCATCGATGCAAATGGATTGCAACGTTTTTTAAAAGAGTTAAATTTGCAGCCTGAACTACTTGGCAGAATCTCTGAAATCATTATTCTTTTATTCATAGCAGTAATAAATAATAATAAACCTAAACATCCCAATGGTCCCCACACCTCCTGCATCTCCCTAGCTGCAGATCTCAAACATGAATAATAATTACAGCTTATCAAATCAGCCCATGATTAGAGACAACAGAAAGACATTTCATATTGTTAACTTCCTTGCACAAGAGGGAAAAAAAAATCAGGTCATAGGGGTATTAAAAATTTATATCATAGCATTTGACTTGACTCATCTCTTAAAAAGGAAAAAAAAGCCAGCATGTATTATGTATTTAGGCAATTCCTTTTAAACCCTCTCCTGAATGAGCACAAGATAGGCAAATAACTTGATAGATGGATGGCTCCATCCAGCCCGTGTGCATATTTTATACACACACGCACGTGCAGACACTCAGCGGGCACTCACACCTATATAAAAAATCATATACATACACAGAGAGAGGTATAAATCTATTTATAGCCCTTAGCTGAAGGCAGATGCAGAGCTAATGTTAAAAAAAAAATCCCTGTGCAGAGATAGCATCTTATTTAAATCTGGCAGCTTTAGAAGAGCAACTTTTTTGCCAATTTTTTGTGGAGTCGCAGCAACCTCAACAGAGCTTGGTTCATTAGCTGCCTGATTCCTGTTTGTGTTTGCTGCTTGTGTTGTTTGTTTCTCTTTCCTTGGGTCATTTTTCTGGCTTTCGTGGGCCAGAAAATACCTAGACAAGGGAAAAAAGCAAGTCCTTGATGCCGTGGAGCACAGAGGAAGGAGTGGAATAAATCAAGTCAAGCAAGAGGCTGAATTCTCATCTCATCTCATCTCATCTCATCTCATCTCTCAGGAGATCAGAAGATGGAACCAGCTCCTGCTTGGATGGTTTTCAGGACCCACATTGTGCCCTGTTCACCTGCTGGGGCTGCACATTTGCTCTGGGCAGGGGAGGTCCCATCCCATCCCATCCCATCCCATCCCATCCCATCCCATCCCACATCCCATCCCTTGTCCTGCCAAAGATGTGCTTGAGCACCTGCCCAGTTCCAGGGGAAAATGAGCAATTTCAGCCAAAGCTGCCCAAGGCTGCCTTGATCTTGGTGCCTGCTCCAGCTGATGGAAGAAGAAGCCTCCAAATCTCTCTGGATGCCTCCTGGTTCCTCAAGTCCTGGCTCAGAGTTTTCTCCAGCCCATTGTAACTGTTCTAAAACCCAACCAGAATTCTCAAACCTCTCAGAAAAATCCTTCCACATTTCCATGCAAAAATTCCCATTTTATGAGAGACGCGGTTCCGTGTCCAAGGGTGTCGGCACCACATCTCTCCAAAATGCTGCTGGGAGTCCTGGAAAGGCAGAGCCCGCAGAGTGCTGCAGTAAATGCCTCTGTGCACATGCCCTGGCACCAGCCTGCTCTTTTCAGGAGAGGTCAGCACATTTACATGGATGCTTTAATAGAGCAGCCGCCAAAATCTCCTCTAAGATGTTTTGAAAGCTTAAAAAAAAAAAAAAAAACCTAAACCAAAACCCTCAAATATATTTTTTTTTCAACATCTGCAGTCAATGAAAGGAGAGATGCAAATCTGCTGTCATTTGCATGCAAATTTTTTTACATCAAATCAGTGGCAGAATGCACAATAAACACACTTTAAATTGAAATATTCCACGTTCACTTCCTCCTAGCCTTGCCTGCAGCTGGGATTCAATTTTCATGCACAGCTCCACACAGGTGACTGTCCTCCAGCGGCTCTGAAGCCAGGAAGAGTGTGGGAAAGATGGAATTACAGAGGCAAAGTAATTGCAACCAGCTCATGACTCAAAACCCAGCTGTCATGAGAGAGAGTAAAGATGAAGGTTCTTCAGAAATAAATGCTGTTGAAAGAGTCTGTATCTGTCTCAAAGCCTAAAGCATCCTTTATGATAATCACTAACATTTTGATCACAGGGAAATATGATAATCGCTCGCCCCGGAGTCCACGCAATCAGGAATAATAGCAAATATCTCTGTAAGGCTTGTTTGCTCTGGGCTCTGAGCAGCTCAGCCCGTGTACGGCGGTGCTGCAGGGGAGGCCAGCGCTCCCAGCATCACTGCGGGGCTGGGCCGGGCTGGGCAGCCAGGGGAAGGGGTGGCTTGGGCCATGTGGGGCGTGCAGCGGGGCTGAGAGGGAGCTGGGCTCACCCCAGGGCCCACAGCCACCCTTCTGTGTCCCACTGCCAGCCCAGTTCCCGGCTCCAGGCCCGTACATCCCCATCTATTCCCATCTGCATCCGCAGCCCTGCATCAAGCCCCAAACCATCTCCATCCTTGTGTCCATCCCCATCTCCATCCCCATCCCCTTCCCCATCCATCCCTATCTCCATCCCTAACTCCAGCTCTATTCCTATCTCCATCCTCATCCCCTTCCCCACCCATACCCAACTCCATACCCAACTCCATCTTCATCCCTATCTTCACCCCCATCCTCATGCCTTTCCCACATCCATCCCTATCTCCATCCCCAGACTCATCTCTATCCCCATTCTTCATCCTCATCCCCTTCCCCATCCATCCCTATCTCCATCCCCAAATTCTATCCCTATCCCCATCCCCCCTCCTATCTCAGTCTCCATCCTCACTCCCTTCCCCATCCATCCCCAACTCTGTTTCCATCCCTATCTTCATCCCCACCCCTTCCCATCTCCATCCCCAAACTCATCCCCATCCCCATCCCCATCCCCATCCCCATTCCCATCCCTATCCCCATCTCCTTCCTCCATTCCCTCTCCATCCCTTCTGGAGCCTGCTGGTTTCAGCAATGTGCTCCAAGTTGTAGCCGGTGCTTCACTTTTCCAACCAGGAAAACCCTTCCTGATGTCTGCCCAAAACCCTTCCTGCTGCAATTTAAACCCTCTCACTCTTGTCCTACTTGGTCAGCTGAGCCTTTGTCTCCAGCAGCTCCCAGCTGCCGCCATCCCCAAGGCACTGCACATCCATCGGGTCCATCCCAGCTTTCCCAGGAGCTCCCATTCACTGGGAGGGCAAACCAAAGGCCACACTGGGAAATCAATCCTTTGTGTCTCAATAGCCTGAGGCCAGCTGGGAACCCCTTGGATACCCCAGTGGGTTGCTCCCTGATGCTGTGGGAGCAGGGCAAGTTGCCTGGGCTGGTTCTGGACATGTGACTGGAGGGGTGAGAGCGTTTGGAAGTCACCTGGATCTGACTCGGTCCCTCAGCAGCCACGGCTGCTCGGCAGCAAAGATTCACTGTGACTCACATGCTGTTAAAAGCCACATTTCCCCCCAAACTGCTCTACCCCAGCGAGGCTGCAATGGTGCTTAGGCCAGTTAGGGAGATCTCCCTGGAAGTTAAGCACCAAATCCGCCTGCCTGTGAGGAATGAAATGCCTTTTGAAATCCAGCCTTGGGCACTCCTGAGCTCCTCCTGAAAGCCCAGGTGACCCCGGACACAGGTCAGTGAAACAGAGCTGCACGCACCTTCCCGTGCTCCCTTCTGCAGGTGGCAAAGCCTCTGAGCCCGAGGCAGCATGGAGGGCACACACCAGAGAAACCCCAGTAAAATTCCCCCCCAAAACCCAATTGCTGCTGCCCACTTGCTGAGCAACTGCACGTGTATTTTGAGGGGAACTTCTCCAGACTGTCATAATTGCTGAAAAAACCCAGCCCTGGAAGGGTCCCAAACTGACCTGATTCCTGTTTTTCTGCAAGAGGAACTGTCCGGGACGGAGCCGGGAGGGAAGGAGCATTACCTGCCCCTGTGGGAGCGATGTGCTCTCCCGTGCCCTTGCTGCACAGAGGCCATTTAAAACACAGAATGGCTGAGCTGCTGCTTTTCTCCCTTTTCTTTTTTTCTCCCAAGAAATTAAAAGTCCTGTTTGAGACCACCTTATCTGTCAGACAAGGGGATAATTGGAAGTGCCCTGGTGGAGCTGACACGTCTGGAGGAACAGCGAGGAGCGGCAGGAACGTCTCGGAGACACGCACAAACTTAATAAATGATGGGGGGAAAATCTAATAATCACTTTGCTGTCTCAACAGCTCTTTAGCTGATGGAAGAGACACTCATTTTTCACCGTGTGTCCACTGTTCTTTAACCCTGTGAGAGCTCCCATAAAACACCCACACTCCGATGTGTCCTGAGTCAGCAGCACATCTGCCCAAGGTCTCCTTGGCAAACCTTGGCAGCTGCCTCTGGAAAAGCCCAGCAGACTCAGCCAGCAAATATTTCCTCCCTGGCCTCTGTGCCCAGAGGCTGGAAAAATGCTATTTGTGGCCATCTCCCACCTTTTCTGTTAAAAATAAAGCTTGAGCATGGCTCAGGGCTCTCTGGAAAATGATCAGGAAAGCACTGGCACCAGGAATTTGGAGGGAAGCAGGCAATGTCCATCTGGTACTTCGCTCCTGGTTCCATTTCCCCTCACATTTGTCAGGCAAGAGCCTCCAAGGTTGAAATCCAGCATCTGGGTGCAAGGACAGCTGCCCATCCCAGAGATGCCGTGGGACACGCTGGGCCGAACCCTTGCTCTGGAGGGGACATGCCAGCACGGGCACTTATTCCGGACAAGGCACCATAAAAGCAATTCCAGCTCCGTTTCCTCATGCACGAGCAGGTTCCCCTGCCCTTTGGCCTCCCTCAGAGTTTGCATTTTATGGTAAAGCTTTTAAAAAGGTGGTTGCACAACCTCAAGCACGGCCCCCGGCTGGCCTGGGGATGGCGAGGCTGGTTATCTGTACAGAGGCTGTGGAAAATCCCTGGATGGAGACGTGGAGGACGGACACAGAGCCACACACAGACTTTCCCACTGCTCAGGGAGCCACCCTCCACAATGGGTTTGGGGTCACCAGCGAGGATATTTTGGCTCAGAGTCTGTGCACACGCAGGCTCATGGTGCGTGTGCTTCCATAGAACCATGGAATCACTGATGTTGGAAAAGGCCTTGAGTCCAACCATGAACCAGCACCACCATGTCCACCACTGAGCCATGTCCCCAAGTGCCACATCTACTCATTTTCTGAACTCCTCCAAGGAATGGTGACTCCATTTCAGGTCCTGGACAATCCCTGCCTGCATCCCCCATGGACAGCAGGGAAGGGGTGAAGCCCAGTGTGGAAAAATCTAAGCAGCTGGAGCAGAGAAAAAAAAAATCATCTGCCCTTTTCCAGGAAAGCGCTTTGCAACCTGATTGCTCTTGTATTTGTTTATTAAACACGGGTTTGCGGAGGAAGTGTCTCTCTGTGGTGACAGGCCACATTTCCAGGGTTATCCCAGAGCACAAGGCAGGACAGCAGCCATTTCTCATCCCCATAATTAGAGAGAGCACATTAGCAGATTAGCATTGAGCAACATTTACACGCTGTAACGTGGTCCTAACCAAATTAAGGGCTGTCACCCTGCTCAGCACATTCCCAGGGGATTTAAATATCCCACCCAAACTCAGCCATGGGATGCTCACTGACTGCAGCAGGTCATCAGCTTTCTGGAATTTGCTTTCCCTGCTCCTCATCGCATCCCAAAGGTAAACTTAAGAACAGCCTCCCTCCACCACCCAGGTTTCCTTGGGTTTGCTCATCACTGGCAGCAGCTGAAATCCCAGACTGGGATGCCTGGCAGGGACTGGTCACAAAGCATTCCCAGGTTCCTCAAACCACCTTCCATGGAATGCTCCACCTCTCCTTCCCCTCCTCCCTCCCCAAAAACCCAACCCTGAGCCCAGCCACTCCCATCCCCTCCACAGCCATTTCCCAGGTTCCCAGACTTAACTGTCGAGGCTGCAGACACATTTATTATCTTTTTTTGCCGTGCCATCTGGCATTTGTGTATCAGAAGAAGATTATATCTGTGTCAAACAGGGGGAAAAATATCTCTCCCTGTAACAGTTGTAGAAGCAAGGGGGAGAAAAAAAATACATTAAAAAAAAATAATTAAATCCTGCCGACCATATGGAAGATTTTTTCTTAAGTGATCTATCTTGAGCAATTAGGAGGTGTCACAGCCAATCTGCAGCTCCTGGGCTCGCTGGAAGAGGAGCAGGGTGGCGGCGTCGGGCTACCTGGGTCACCAACACTGCCACTGCCTGAAATAGCCTGGGAACACGAGCTACCCCCGGTCCTCTCCCAGAATGGGGGCAGAAAGGCGAGCGAGAGGGGAGGGAACAAAGCGGGACAGCTTGCAGCACGCCGAGTGAATCAGAGCAATGGCCCTTCTTTGCCTTTCGGGCTTTTATCACCGCACGTCTTGCGAAAGCAATAGGTGTGAACCCGCCGTGGAGCCCGGCCAGGTTTGCAGTGCCTGTTCCGTGCCTCCCCGTGCCGGCGATAGTGGAAAATTACCGGCTTCTCCTCCCAGGGCTGCCACACGGGCCTTGGCAGGGCGAAGGAACCGGGCACTGGGGTGTGCCCAGGGTGCCCTTGGCTCGGCAAGGTGGGCACGGTCCCTCCAGGCTTGGCAAGGTGGCTCCACGGTCACCTCCTCGCCAAGAGCATCCTGTGCGATGCTCCGGCCGCATCCTCCAGCTGGTGACTGCAGGGAGGGGAAGCACAGCCAGCAGCAGCCAGGAAAAGCCCCGGTGGGAAGGAGGCATCAGCAGCAGGGGATGTGCAGGCCCTCCTCTCCCAGCCCGTGGCTTGCAGTCCCTCTGGGTCAGGGGAGCAGCTCCCGTGGGGAACGGGGGCAGCGCCGTTCTCCAGCCTGGAGCCGCGGTGGGAGAGCGGCTCCCACCACGCCCTGGCAAAGCAGACGGGCTCAGACCGACACCGCACAGGCAGCCCAGCCCCATCCTGCTGGGACACAGAGTAAACAAAGGAAATACCACAGAAGCAAACAGCATCACTGCCCAGGGCACCGCCGGCCATCTTCCCCCGCTACCCTCGGGAAAAGATCCTCTCCTCCTCCCTGTTTTCCCCCTTCTACCATTGGTGTTCTTGCCTCTGGGAACCAGCTCAGCCCGGTATTTATTCTACTCCCACCCCCCCAGAATTTCCCCTGGGTTTCACCAGTGCCAACCAGAGCCTTTCCCTCCTCGCTGGGGTTCGCACTGGCCCGGGCAGATGTTTGCTGATGTGGCGGAGGGAGGGAGCAAAACCCCAGCTACCCTCCACTCTTCCTGCTGTGAAAGTTTATGCTGGGGAGTTATTTTTACCAGGAAATCCAGCTGTGGCCAGAGCTCCTCTGGCAGCTGCCCAATCCTGGGGGTGAGGAGCACCAAAACCCACTGTTCCACCACCCCGCACCATGCTGACCTCCCTGCTGGATACCCCCCTCTGCTCCCCAGCATCCCCCACATCAGCATCGCTGCAGAATATGCCATGGGGCAGGGACATGCCCATGGCTGCCCCAGAGCCCCTCTCCCTGCCCATCCCACTGCAAACACCCGCGGTGGCATCTCTGCCCCGGGCCCTGTGCCACTGACAACAGCCAGCGGGCCTGAGTCACCCGGAATGTCTCGTTGGGGCTTGACTGTGTCACCCTGGATTTTGGGGAGAGGTGGAAAGCAGCCAAGGGGCAGAGAGGCAGCTGAACAGCAGCAGGGTAATTTAAAGGGCTCCGGCCTCCTCTGCTCTGTCCCAGGAACACCGGAGCCTCCAGTATCCCCACCCCAGCCCACCACTGCCCCTGTGCTGACAAGGACACAGAAGTCAGCCAGGTGGGCAAAAATTTCCCACATGGATGTCTTTTCATTGTAAAAATCCTTTTGAAAATGAAGAATAAGCATGAAAGTCCTGCTACCGAGCCAAGGCTGGTTGTGGTCCATGCTGCACCCAGGGAAAGAAGATCCCTGCTGGGGTGCACCCTGTTAAGGCCACTCCCTGCAGGTCTGTGGCCAAGGAAGGGGCGCTGCCAGGTTGGCTCAGCAAAGCTGGTGAGAAAACCCTCAAAAATAACTTGTTAGAAAACATGTCCCAGCAGAAATGTTCCTGAGGTTGCTTGTGGCTTGCTTGTTTAGGCTTCCCCATCCTCCCCAAGGATGCACCTGGAGCTGCTCCACACTCCCAACCCTCCCTCCTCGAGGTCACTTGGAAAGCTCTTACTCTGAAGAACAGGACACTCATTCCTGCCCCGACCCCTCTGCAGAAGCCTCTCCAAACCCACTCATTCCTCTCTTTGGTTACCTTCACGAAAGTCTCCAACATTTCCCATGCCCAGAGTGCTCTGGCAGCCCCAGTCCCCTGCCTTTCTGCAGTCAGGTTCTCCTTTTCCCACCTTGCCCCTTCATTAGATAAACTCTCTCCTCTGTAGAACCCCAAGCTCAAAATTCCCTGGCTCCAGCTCCTCCAGAGCTCCTCCATCTCTGCAGGTTTGGGCAGGAGGTCTCCTTCCCCACCAGCAGCTTTGCTGTGCCCTGGAAACCCCCACGCTGCACACCCAGGAGCTGAACCCTCGGCCTGTGAGTCCTTGCCCTGCAGAGCTGCTGTTCTGCGGGAAGATAAGGGGATGAGAGAAATGGAGAGGGATGAGGGGTGGAGGGATGTCAGCTCAGAAACATCTGAGTGGAAATGAGAGCTGGCAGTCAGCGAGGATCCCAGGTTTTTATCTGTTATCTGTTTCTTTAGATTTCATTTCTGTTCTGGGGAAACTGGGGGGAAAGAAATGTGTCTGAGGTCAAACAAAACATTTTCTTTTGCTAAAAGGGAAGGATTTCATCTCTGCCTCAGCATTAGAATAATTTCCATTTCAAAAGTGGGCTGTGATTTTGAAATGAAAATTGAGACCATCCCATCCCCAAAGGCTGAAGTGGGATGTTTTGACAGACCTTTTTTTTATTTCTTTCTTTTTTTTTTACCTCTAGGGCCCTTTTGCTTGGAATCAATATACCCCTGCAGCGAGCTCTGCATTTGACAAGCAGCAACTCTTCACCAGCTAAAACATCCCCTTAAATCTTCATCAGTCGAGGCCAAGGCGCAGAGGTGCAGCGTCCTTGCCAAGGTCCCTCTGCCCTTGGATGCAGCTTCCTCCATCCTCACTAATTCCTCAAGGATGTCGCCTGGCAATCCGCACAACTCATTAGCACTTAATGCACAGCGAGAGGAGCTGGTACCTTTTCCTCCCACCCAAAATAACCCCCAATGTTTGAAAATAAACGGCAGAAATATGTCCCAGCAGGTGTTACCTCCTCAGTGTTGTCTTGTTTGTAGCCAGTCACAAGACAACATTCCCACAACATCGGAGGTAAGCAGATGGCACTTATTAATTTACATCGTAAATACACCCCTAATGTGTGCACTGAGCCGCCGCTGCTGCGGGAGGCAGCTCTACCTACGGAACACCGCAGCCCAAACGCTTCCCCGGGGACGGGCAGCGGCGCTGCCGGGCGGCCCTGCCCCGGCTCCCCGGGAGGAGCGAGCAGCGCGTCCCGCTCTGTGCAGCAGCACCGGAGGGGCTCCGGAGCGGCCGCGTTGTTCTGCACCCCCCGGGGGAGGAGGCCTCTCCCCACAGCTGTCAGTCGGTCGCCCCAGGCACCAAACCGGAGAAAATTACACCCAAAGTTATTAGAGGCAGCAAGACTGCAGGCAGCATCAACACAGCATATGTCCCAGAGTAAACAGATTGCACGGAACTTTTCTGACATGCTGAGGGCCATCGGTGCCGAAATCGCTCTTCCCGAGATGTGGAGCTGCCTGTGGGGAGAGGGACGTGCGCCGGGAAGGGGCTGCGTGCTCCCCTCAGTGTCCGAAGCTGCAGCTCTGCCCGAGGCTCTCCCAAAGCACCTGCTGGCCCACCCTGCCACCAGCGGGGACACGCGGGAACCGGGAGGTTGGAAGTGCCTGGAAAATCAGGGAAGGTGTTCCCTTGGCCAGGCCACCCGGCACATCCAGTAATGATTGGGGCTGGATGGAGAATTACCAACGCAGATGGGTTTGCACTAAAATAGCTCCATCCCATCTCCCCCTCCCAGACCTCCTCTTCTCTCTTCTGCAAAGCAACACAGTTGAAAATGGGTTTTTAGTTTTTTCAAGATTTTTTTTTTTTAATTCTGGAAAGAGGCACGAGTACATGGGCAGCAAAGGGAACCCAATGTTGCTGAGGGATTTAAGAGGTGTAACTTTTGGCTGAAGGTGCTTCTGAGCTGGGGGAGCACCAGCCCACCCTCCTTGCTGCGGACACCGTGGCTGCAAAGGCACCGGAGAAGGAAGGACAACCCAAGGATTGCAGTGTAGCCCCCAACTCCAACCTGCCAAGAGCATCCAGCCTGCCTGGAAATCCCTGTCTGTGTTGCCTATGCAGGGGCTGATCCCCAAATCTAGCTGCCACCCATCCTGTTTGGAGACCTTGTCACTCGAATCCATACCTGGCTTCAACCTGGCACGGTAGGATCCAGGTCCTTCCCTGCGCATCCCACACTGAGGATGAGCTTGCAAGATCACAGCAGGATCACAGCAGGATCACAGCAGGATCACAGCAGGATCACAGCAGGATGAAGGTGGGAATCTCCCACTCCTTGCTCCCAGGCCCCCTCGGTGATTCATGGAGCACACACTCATTTTTGGGGCTCGGGACACTTCCAAAATGTGGCACACCGCAGGGAGCTGGGCGGGCAGCCTGGCCAAGGGCTAACATGGCAACCAGAGGCCTGCAGGAGCAGCTGTGAGGCTGCTGAGGGACACACCAGGCCTGGGAACTGGTGCTGCAGGGCTGGAAGGGCGAGCGTGACCCCACCACGACCACCTCGGTGTGCCCCACTCCTCCCTTTGCCGCCCCTTGAGGGGTCCTGCAGCCCTTCCCAAGGGGAGGGGTGCGCAGTGGCCCCGCTCCCAGGGTTATCTGCCTTATCTGCTTCCCAGGCACTGCACCAGGAGCAGTGCCAGGCGGCAGGGTGCCCGTGCACCTGGCAGGCCACAGGGAGGGAGCTCATGGAGCTCTGCTTATCTCGCTCGGGCTCCAGGCGCCCACGCTGGAAGCTGCATCCTCCCCTGGCTGCCGGGGAGCAGCGAGCCCTCGGCTTTGGAGGGACCTCTGCCCGTGTCCCACGGCACCAGGATCAGCGGGAGAATGAGGGGCAGCCAGAGCAAAAGTGCCAGATGCCACTGCAGCGTCTCCCTGGCTCCAGGCACACAGGCCTGGTGTTCCCAGGCAAGCAGGGACAGCATCCCAGCTCCTCACAGAGCCCCTGTGCTTTGTGCTCCTGCCTGTCTTGGCTCTCATTCTCAGCTGTTAGGCCACAAACCTGTGACCCTGGGGACACCCGGATTGGTGTTCAGCCAAAGCCAGGGAGGTCAGTGTGACAGGGGTGCTGCTCTGAGGCCGTGTCCCCGGCGTCACCCGCGTCCAGCAATGGCTGTGACCACCAAGGGTAAAAACCCAACCAGAGCACACCAGGAGGCTGTGGTGAAGGGTCCATGGCATAACGTCATCCCTGCAGGGTTTAAAACCCCTGTGCCAGCAGATCAGAGCAAGGGGAGCCCCACGTCTGCTGCAGCACCTGCCCAGTGCCCCCCCTGTCCTGCAGCCACCCTGGAGCCCACGGCGAGGGCTGGGTCTGGGGGAACATCACCCACACTGCAGAGTCTGCACTGGGGAGAGGAAATCCACTGCAGCTGCCAGCTCTGGCTGATAAGACAATCTCCTTTCATCTCTTACTGCCTCTCACTCCACCCCTTCATTCCCTTTTTTTTTTTTTTTACTTTCTGGTTGCGCCCAAAGGCCCGCGCTGCGTCACACTGACGTCGGGGAGCAGCCAGGGCCGAGATTGATCGATCGTGGGGCTTCTTTCATAACCTGCCTGGCCTGGGGGCTCTCATTAGTCATGATACGCAGATAGCAGCCCTGCAGAGCGATTGCCAGCAGTCCCAAGGGAGCCCACACTGGTTTTCGGAGTGGGAACACGGCAAACGCCCAGAAAGGAGGCTGGAAAAGGGGAGGCACCAGGCTGGAAGGGCTCCAGGTGTGTGCACAGGCAGCCAGCAGCAATAGGCTTGGAGTGCCCTGGTCCAGTGGAAGGTGTCCCTGCCTGTGGCAGGGGTGGGGAATGAGATGGGCTTTAAGGTCCTTTCCAACACAAACCCCTCTGTGATCGCTCCAGGGATGGCACAGGACCTTTCTGCATCCACCCTGGGACAAAAAAATAATGGATTTGGCCACAAGGCTCTGGCTTGGGCAGTCCTTCTTATTTATCCATCCCATCCTGCTGGCTTAACACTCGGCTGTGGATATTGAGCATCAGCCCCAGCAGGAGACATCAGAGTCATCCTACATCCACACAGCAGTGAGAGGAACAAGCCTGCAACTCTTCCATTTTTCCTTCTTCTTGGAGATCTTTAAAAAAGAAAAGATCTTAAAGAGTTTATGAGCCCTGCTTCCTTCTGCTTCATGCCTGCTCCCAGCTGAAAAACAAGGATTACCTTAGCTGCTGGATTTCTCTTGCTCAAGGAGGGTTATTTGCAATCACTCCTGGCATGGCTTTACGTTAAGTACTGGCCCAGCCCTGGTTTTGGGAAGAGGGCATAAATTCAGGACTCATTGCAAGCCACAACCCTCATTTTCAGAACGTGATCCCTCCTTCCTGCATAATGAAAATCCATTCCTTGTCCATCGTAGGCAGAGGAGACCAGCGTGGTCTGCACATGGACAAAAATTACTATGAGACACCTCTTAAAACATTTTTTTTATTGATGTGCTCCCAGTCTCCTGTTTGCTGGTGGGTAATTAAGTCAATTAGCAAGCATCTGTTTATTTATTTCCCTCATTTATGGATGTAAGCAGTTCGGGTAGCAGTTCCTATCGAGGGCCTGTTGCAGCTCGCCCTCCGATCCATGAATATTCAGGCAATCGCTGCACTCTATCTACAGGACCAGCTCCTCCACCTCCAGGAATCTGGGAATGAGCTCCAGGGTGGCCAGGGATGAGACAGGCTGTCAGCCTGGGGCCAGGCTGGACAGGGCTTGGAGCAACCTGCTCTGGTGGAAGGTGTCCCTGCCCATGGCAGGGGACGGAACCAGATGGACTTTAAGGTACCTTCCAACACAAACCAGTCTGTGATTCCACGATTCCAAGCTCCCTCCTAATCTACATTTTGGCAAAGCCCCTCAGACACTCTCAAAGTCCTCTTGGGGCTGTTTTTGTGTCCCTCCTGCAGACCAGGGCTTCAGCATCCTTCAGAAAGCATTTGAGGGCAGCTCGTGGAGGCTGGAAACCAGTGTCCAGCTGCCCCCTGCCCACGGGGGAGGGTCAGATTTAACACATCGCACCGAGCACGGTCCTCCTCACCTCCCCACATCCATGTGCTTCCCGGAGGGCCGGGCCACAAAGCACCACCGGGAAAGCAGCAGCTCCCTGGGAATTTGTCTACATTGGGACCATCCAGGTGGATCCCCACCAAGGCCGCTGACCCTCCTGGGGATCTCCCAGGGACCTTTCAGGGGTCACCCAAATCTGGGAGCACTTTGGGGTCACCCCAGACACCGCTGTCCCCATCTCCCCTGTGAAACACGCTCCGCAAGCCCAGACCCAAAGGCTACGAGTGCAGCCAGCGACGTTCCCACGCGGAGCCAACAGCTCCCAGCACCTCCTTCCAGGAGTTATTTAATCATGGGGAGCACGGGGAAGGAGGCCTCGGAGCCGGAGGAAGAGGGATTAGCAGAGCACAGCGCTCATCTCGGCAGGCAGCGTGCAGGGGCACAGCTGCTGCTGACTCCTCTCTGCACACGCACCGGCTTTGTTGCCGTGTCAGCACCAGGGATGTTCCCTCCCTCCCAGAGCCGGCAGGCAGCTCGGGTGCCGAAGCCCTGCCACGCTCAACACGCTGGTTTTCCAGGATTGGAGGTGGGGAAAAGGATGCTCCCAGCCCGGGGAATTGCCACAGCGGCTCGGGCTGGCCCTGAGTGCCCTGCTCCTGGTGGGAGAGGCCATCAGGAGCTCGGAGGAGGCTGCACGGAAAGCATCCATCGTGCCTGGGAGAAGGGAGGGCAAGGCTCCTGAGCACCCTCACAAAATTCCTTGGTTTGGGAAATTAATTAGTTTATATGAGCAATTAGAGCTCGATTTAGCACTAGCTCGTTGCAGCTCCGCTGGATGGCTGCGCCTTCCCCTCTCCCACTCTTCAAACGAGAGTTTTGGGGTTTTACAGCAGAAATCATCGGGGCTGGGAGTGCAGTGAGGGATGGAAGAAATCCGGGACGACAGTGGGTGAGGGAGGGCACAGGTGGGAGGGTCATCTCCAGGGTGCAGGGAGCTGCAGAACTGGCAAATCCTGCTGTTGGAGATTTCCAGGATGGCTGGAGATGGTCAGCCTTGTTTCAGAGCTCACAGAAATATGCCATCCAGTTTTGAGAGAACTCAAAAAAGCCCAACAAGAGTCCCAGAAAAACCCTCCAATTTGCAGCAGAGCAGGAGGTGTCATAATAACAATAATAATAACAGTCGTAATAATCACTGGACGAAAGTTTGCTGTCATGAACTGGCTGCAGCCTAAAGCTGCTTAATAGACTCAATTTCCATGTGACAGCCAAGCCAAGGCACCGGAGAAATTCACATCCCGTGGCTCTGTTGATAAATAAAAGGTCCCTTCAGGACAGTGCAGAGCTGGGACCTTTCTTCCACCCACGTTGCCCCCAGAGAAGTCACACTCAGTTGTTGGTGCCCCATCCCTGGCAGTGTCCAAGGCCAGGTTGGATGGG
>JACBWW010000047.1:5747632-5839459 GCA_020086605.1 Lanius collurio
GGGGCTGGAGCCACCTGGGATAGCCCATGGCAGGGAGTGGGACAAGACAATGCCTTAAGATCCTTTCCAACCTAAACCATTCCATGTTTTTATGATTTCCAGCCTTCCCCAAAAGACACTAGAAACAAAACACAACAAAATAAAAAAAAACTAGAAACAAACAAACAAATGCAAAATTAAATCAACCCCCCCCCCAAAAAAAACCTCCTCCAGAAAAAGCCCCACAACCCCAGAAAAATCTTCAGCACCCTGACAAAACAACAGGTTTTGAGTTAAACATGGAAAAGTCTCTGCAGGGAAAGGAGATGCTGTTACCCACATCCATCCTGAACTTGCCAACAAACTGCCCTGGGGTAGCACCTAACCTTGGCCAAATCTTTTGTGCGTGTCCAACACCCCCTGGCTTTATCACCCTTTCCAGCTGAGCGCTCCCAGCTCCTGAAAAAACCCCTCCCACGGCCACTGCTCGGGGCCATCTCGTCCTTCCCGGAGCACGAGGCTGTCCAGGCCCCGCAGGTTTTCAGAGCTGCTGCCCCGCCAGGGTGGAAGGGGCTGCTCTGGGCTCCCGTTCAACAGGCACAGGAAATCATCCTCGTGGCATCATCTCATCCGGCCTTGCCTCTGCTCCAGCTGGGCCTGCCTCTCTTCCAGAGGTGCAGCTGTCTTGGAGGATGTCGGAGCTAAAGGAGGAGAGGTTTTGGCATCCATCCCCCGCAGTGCTCCCTGCGCTTTCGGGGTTCTCAGATCACAGCAAAGGCACACATGCTTTTCCTGGGTCTCCTCCTAGAAGGGGCTCAGGGGAGGGTTTGGGGGGGCTAAAACTAGAAAAAAAAAATAATTAAAACCCCTAATGAAGCTGGAGGTGTCAGCGCAGCTGATAACAGGGTCTCTACGGTGCCTGGGGTTTAGGGTGGGTTGAAAGCCAACAATCCCAGAGGAAACTCATCCTGCTGCTTCCTCAGCTCCTGCCACGGCTTTGGTTCAAACTCCCAATCCTATGGGGACAGCAGTGACCTTTGGGACAAGCCGGAAATCATAAAAACAGGGAATGGTTTAGGCTGGAAAGGATCTTAAGGCATCATCTTGTCCCACTCCCTGCCATGGGCAGGGACACCTTCCACTATCCCAGGTGGCTCCAGCCCCATCCAGCCTGGCCTGGAACACTTCCAGGGATGGAGAGTCCACAGGCTGGACTTGCTCCCTGTTTTCCTGGTGCCCAGAAATTCTCCCACAGAAACAATGGACTTTTCCCTTGAATCAGCACTACCATGGACACCCCTCTCTCAGAGAACTTCCCCAAATGCGCTGCTGCTGAAGAAGGTGCAGAAGCTGGAGTGGCAAACACACCAAGGGCTGATACAGGCTGAGCTTGGAGAGGGGAGAGCAGAACTGTCAGCTTTCAGGGTACAACAAACAAATTCTTCTGATATCCATGTGTTCCCCAGGGAAAAGAAAAAATTATGTTGAAAACACCCAATGTCAGAACAGGACTTCCAGAACAGCCCTTGCAGTGGCTCCAGCAGGGATGGTAGGTGGGAGTATCAGCCTCAAAATCAGGTACAGACCTGGTGACAGGGGTATGTGGGACACATTCGCAAGGTTTTGAGATCTCTCTCCTCTTACCTCTGCACTCGTGAGGACGGAACTCCCAGCACTCCTTCCTTCTCATCCAGCTGGGAGGTGCTGATGCCTCTCTTCTGTACACTGGGTGCTCCAAGCTTCCTTCTCCATCCTCACGGATGAGCTTGGAGTCTGGCTGCAGCCTTCAGTGCTCCAGGGCTGGATCACAGGATCAGAGAATCCCAGAATGGTTTGGGCGGAAAGAGACCTTAAAGCTCATCTCGTTACAACCCCCTTCTGCCGTCCCAGCTGGAGTGGGACACTGTCACGGTCCTTCTTCACACAAGTCCCTGCAAAGGGCTAAGGGATGGACCAGCCAACACTCAGGGAGAAAGGGAAAACCTCCCAGGACTGCTGCCTGCCCCCAGTACCCAGAGCGGGGAACCTACACAATGGAGGGATTACATAGGAATAAACCCAGAAATCAACACGGGGAAAGCAGGTAGCATAAACACCCAGATGCTCCCTGAATACACAGGGAAGTGGACACATATGGAGAGGCGGGAGTTTTAATGAATACCCACTCCTGGAGAAACCCCACCTCCAGCACCAGCAGGAGGTTTGTGCAGAGTGGAACCAGTGGCACAATTGAGGCATGGAGAAAGGATGGAGCCTGTGACCCACCTGCCTGGCACTGGGGGTGTGGCTGATGTGGCAGGGCAGGTCTGTCGCTCTTGCTGGGCATCCCAGCAGGAACAGCTGCTGGCACACTGCACGATCCCAAACCCTGCTGGAAGGGCCATGGCTCCACAGGCCAATGGGAAGATGCACTTTTATGGGAAATCCAGGCCCACTGACTGCAGGGGAAGCATGGGGAATGCCCAGAGCAGCTTTGTCCTCAGCCCCTGGGTGCTCTTTGCCTGGCTTTCAGACAAGGCAACCCCAAGGAGCACCTGAGGGACAGGAACTTTGCTTGAAGTCCTTCATACCCAACTGCTGGGCACTGGGGTTCATCAGGAAAGAGCTGTGGCTGCCCCTGGACCCCTGGAAGTGTTCCAGGCCAGGCTGGATGGGGCTTGGAGCAGCCTGGGACAGTAGAAGGTGTTCCTGCCCTTGGCAGGGGATGGGACTGCATGGTCTTTAAAGGCACTTCCAACCCAAACCATTCCATGTACAAACACGTATTTCTGGAGCTGTGCCCACTCCAGCGTCCTCCCTCTACCCCGTGCTGAATTTAAACCAAAGCAGCATCTGAAATGATTGCCCTGAACCTCCCTTCCAGCTGCAAGCTACATTTTCTGGGCCAGAAGCCCCTGACAACCCCACTCCCTGAGGGATGCAAGGAAATCTTCAAATGCGATGTGGCAGCCTTTCCTTCCTTCACGACAGGCAGCGCTTCCCAAGGGACGAGCCCCCTGTTTACGGCCTCAGCCAGAGGATGCACTGTGGAGCAGGGGGACAGGCAGCACCTGACTCCATCCTCCATCCTCCTAAATTCCTGACTCATCAAAATGCCCCATCGCTCCAAAGCACCCTGCAGGGGTGGTGAGGGGCTGGGATACAGGTGGGGAGCAGGCCCGGGGGGAGCTCCAGCCCCCAATGGCCACAGAGACAGCTCTTCCCCTGCAGCTTTGTGCTTGCTGAAGCACTGCTCCTGCTATTAAGGTCAGAAAAGCAGTAACATCCCCAGCAATAGGTGCCACTCATGATAGCCCAGGGAGCAGATAAGGCTCCCAGAGATGTGTTATTCCCGTTCAAAGCCTTGGTCACAGTGACCTCCGCAGATACTTTAAACTCAAGCTGGTTTAAATTTGGCTCTTTGTTTGTTTGCTGTTGCATGCACTTTTTAAGGAAACTTTCAGCAATCCTAAGCCCTGCTCACGTCTGCTGTTCTCTGGTTTCCTTCTTCATTTAATGAGGCAAAGACTAGTTAATTAAAAAAAAGACTTCCATCTCCCAGCTGACAGACTGCTCTTGGCCCAAGCACTCATGCTCCCTCCTGCAAGGAGACAGAAACTAGCCCTTTGATGGGATGTGTTTGCACCTTACAGGGATCCAGTAAATTAAAAAAAAGAAAATAAATAAATTAAACAGAGTCAGTTTGCTTCCCACTGAACCCCAAAGCTTGGGCATGTAACTGATTTGGGATGCAACACAGTCCCACAGCTGAGAGAGAGGGGCTGGGTGGTTTCACAGAGCCCCACATGGAAAAGCTCCCCTATCCCTGTCCCCACACCATTTTTAGCGCAGGAGCTGCAGACACACACGGCTGCATCCCAAACCCCTCTGTGTAATTACAGATCCACAGTTTCTTCTGGGCTTCCGCTTATTTAATCATCCTTTCTCGTCTGCCTCTAATACCCTGCGCTCTGTCAGAGGGCAAAAACACAGCCTTTACATCCAGGAGGACGAGAGTTCCCTGCAACAGCTGCTATATTTAACAGGGAAAAAAAATACTCTGGGTTGCCATGGCAACCGTGGCTTCTAAAAATAGACCTGCCATATCCAGCACCGCCGAGAGCACAGGCAGCGCTGACGGAAGCTGCTTCCACCGAGACCTGGGGAATGGAAGCAAACTTTTATTCCCCTGCTGGAATTGCCACGGAGCAAAATCCTGGGAAAAAAAAAAAAAATCACACAAGCCTTTGCTAATTAAAACCTTGTGCAAAGGATCCCCACTTCCCTCGGCTTAGAGATTGATCCCTGAACTGCAGTCCCCAGGATCAAAAGGGTGCTTTGGGAATGGGGGGCAAGGCTGACACGAGCTGGGTGAAGGGATGACAATGGAATGATGGTGCTGGATGAGGCTGGTTTGCCAGCAGGGGCTAGGAGTGGCCAAGTGGTGTCAGGCTCACCCCCAGGCAGCAGATCTGGCTGGGTTTGGACACCCTCAGGGAGCACCCAGCCTTTCCTGGCTTGCTTTAAATGACCCACAGAGGGCCATGATGGGGATACAGAGGTTTCCACGTGGCCTTTTCCTCCCCTTCCACCAACAAAACCAGTTCTCTGTGCATTAAATCAGGAGCCTTCTCCGTCCCTGCCGGAGCACAGACCCCATTACCAAGACCCACCCCGAGCTCCCCACAGCGAGAGCCAGCTGAGCATACCCCGAAATCTGATTAGGAGGGCTGAGTAGCCACAGCCTGCTTGGGAACAGCAGTGGCTTCCCATTGCACTCCAGGCCTCCAGCCATCTCCCTAATACTCCTTGACATGCCCAGCACCTCTGACAGAGCGCGGCCCCCAGCGCTGCCCCCGGGTGGGGGGCTCGGGGTGCCCTCCCCGAGCTCTCCCCACGCAGCCCTGGCTTCGAGGAGTCCTTGAGCACAGAGGTGGAGCGCTGGCTGCCCGCTGGAGGAGGCACGGCGCTGCTCGACTCCTGCTCCGCTGCCGGGAGGAAGGCACTGGAGAGGGAGGAAGGGCTCTCCAGGAGGAAAACACTTCACGTTGTTGTAGCAGTCAGTGTGTGTGTGTGTGAGTGTTCTTTCTCTTCCCCCCCCCCTCCACTTAAGGAACAACAGATTGCCAGACCTGATGGGAACCCATGGCAATCTAGTGCAATGTCTTCTCTATTTCGTGGTTGATACCAGCAGCCTTGGAGCAGGGTCCAGAGGAGGCCACAAGGATGCTCAGGGAACCAGGCTGGGAGAGCTGGGGGTGCTCACCTGGAGAAGGTTCCAGAGACACCTCAGAGCCCCTTCCAGGCTTAAAGGGGGTCCAGGAGAGCTGGAGAGGGACTTAGGACAAGGAATGGAATGACAGGACACAGGGAATAGCTTCCCACTGCCAGACAGGATATTGGGAAGGAAGTGTTCTGTGAGGGTGGGCAGGCCGTGGCACAGGATGCCCAGAGAAGCAGTGACTGAACACCAGCAGCAGCAGGGGCTCTCTTGGCTCACTGCATCTCCCACCCGTGTTCACCACGTGGACGTTGCCTCCCCTCCACCAGCTGGGCAAAGACACCGGCCCCACACAGGAGACAGCCCAGCCTGTGACCCAAAGCAGGACAGGATGGGAAGGCTCGTGTGGGTCACTGAGCTGAGCAGTGCCCGGAGGGTGTTGCTGTGCAGGAAGTCCCACTCTGCCCACAGGCACTCCCCAGGCTGGGGCCACAGGAGCACCCAGCTCTCCGAGGGGCTGGCAGGAGGGTGCTGGAGCAGGGAAGAGCACGAGAGCATCGGCACAGCCTTGGCAGGGGGGAAGGGGCCTCGCTCAAGGACTTCAGGTTCTGTTTGCTTCACCCCGCTTCATCCTGACCCACTTCCTGGCCAATCCCAACTTGCCATGAGCTCACTGCAGAAGGGATATAAACACGGATATTTCTCTAGCTGCCTTCAGCACCTGTGATGTGCTGCTACAGTTCCTGCTCAGCACCTTCCCACAGCCTCTCCATGCCTCTGGAAGCAGAGCACACTTGTCCTCTTCTGTGTCATGCCTGGCCCACTTTTACAGCTGCCCTGAATCCCTTTTCCCCTGCAGGGCCCAGAATGGTGTTTCTGTAGCTGATGGCTGTATCAGCATCACAGCAGCCCCTCCTCCTCCAAGGGGAGTACATTCATGTACAAGGGCAGTACATTCATGCCCAAATAAATCCCTACCTTTGCAACAGTGTGTGAAAGCAAAGGCTTTAATGATGAATAAACTCCCAAACTGGCCAAATGGGAAAGGGAGTGGATAAGACACTAAATGCCACAGTGTGATGGCAGGGGGTGCAGCTCCTCTGGCTAAGGACTGAGAGGATGGAGGGAAGGATGTTTGCTGCTGGGGCTGCTGCTCTCAGAGCAGAGCGGGGAGTCAAGTGCACAGAGACTGTTGCTGCCAATGGAGTTTGTGTTTAGAGCCTAAACTCACATCAGGGGAAGATGATTTAGAAGGAAATTCTTTAGTATAAGGGTGGGCAGGCCCCGGCACAGGGTGCTCAGAGCAGCTGTGGCTGCCCCTGGATCCCTGGCACTACCCGGTTGGACGGGGCTTGGAGCAACCTGGCACAGTGGAAGGTGTCCCTGCCAGCAGTGGGCAGCGGTGGCACTGGATGGGATTTAAGGTCCCTTCCAACCCAAACCATTTCGGGATTCTGTGAAACAGACTTCCCCAGGGCATCCTTCCCTCCCCAGCAGAGTCTGCACCTCTCAGTAAGGCCAGGCCACATGCAGCTGTAACAGCAGCCCACGTGTCCAGGCCCAGCCACGCCCGGCTCATGGTCAGGTGGGTGCTTTCCCAAGGAAACCCAGCTCCTGATGGCTCTGTCCCAGCCCCAACCCGCTGCCATCGGCCACAGGAATGCAACAACAGCCCTGCACAAGCCCACACAGACTGGTGGAGCGTGCCCCACACGCGGGCTGCGCTCTGAAAGTGAAATGTGACAGAGGGCATGGAAGGTGCTCAAGATTTACAGGGATGAGGCAGAACAAACACAGTAAGATGCTTAATTTTGATGTGGATCTGGAGAGATTTACCTCAAAGGCTTAGCTGGGACCCCTGGGAGAAACTTTGTGGGTGGAACGCTCCGAGCCTTAAAAAGAACAGAACACATCCCAGCAGAGTCCAGGCAACGACTCCAAACAGGAGGGGAGATCCCAGAATCCTGCATCCCTGGATGTTCCCCTATCACAAGATCCTCACCTCCCTCCTGGTTTCCTGACACCAGGCTCAGGTTTGTGCCTTGTCCTTGCAGACATCTCTGATCCTCCACCCTCACTTCTGGCAGCATAAAACCAAGAAAAATCACAGCAGGACACATGTTTCATCTGGAATCCATGGAGAAGCCACGTTACAAGCCAAGGGACACCTTGGGTACTTTCAATCTGCTGGAAATTATGAGTTTAGGTTCCACTGCTGTCCCAGACCACAGAATGCCACACTGCTTTGGGTTGGAAGAGGTCTTAAAGCTCATCCTGTTCTATCCCCTGCCGTGGGCAGGGACACCTTCCACTATCCCAGGCTGTTCCATGCCCCAAGTCCAACCTGTCCTTGGACAGTGCCAGGGATCCAGGGGCAGCCACAGCTTCCCTGGGCACCCTGTGCCAGGGCCCCATGGTGCCTTTTCCAGCCTTTCCTCCAACAAAACCTGATACAACCACACAATTTTGTCTCAGGTTTCCTTTCTTTGCTCCAAGTTCAGCTGGGTCTCTCTCCAGGAGCCAGGAATTAAGTAGCACAGCTATTCCAACGTAAATTGCTCTACAATTGCTTTTCCATAGCAAGAGGGTTGTTTTCTTAGGGCAAACCACTTTTATCCTTGAGCAAAGTGTCAGCAGGAGGAATAGCTGGGGAAAGCTTGGCTGTGCTGCTATCCTGGAGTTACTATCAGGTAAAAAAAGGACGGTGAGTTTCCCCTCGACAGTTCTTGTGGCCAAGTTCTTTAACTTTTCCCTCAGCTCAGCTGAGGATGTCAGAGCTGGGGTTCCCTATAAATTTTCTCAGCCTGGGCTGGGGAGAACAAACCAAAAGGGCACAGAAACCATGGAGCTGCTCCAGCCAGGGAGAAACGTCTGTAATTAATGTAGTGGGAAAATTACACATTTATATGCCCCCCCCCCAAACACCAGAGCAGACATCCATTTCCTGCAGGGCTGTGGACGCCTGCCAGCCCGCAAATAAATCACAAAGCCACAAAGCAAACAAGGAGGAAAAGAAAGGGGAATTATCACAGAGGATGCAGCAGCCTTTTGTACCAGGGAAATCACCAGCATTGCCACCAGACAGCTATTGTTCACCAATGACATTCCCTAATGCTTCCCACCTTTTGGGACTCACATGGGGAGGGATGCTCGAGCAGAACAACGGAGGTCTCCTGGGAATTTGCGAGCTCCAAAGGCACAGCCGAGGGAAGGGTGGCTTGGGAGATGGACTGACCTGCCCCGGAGGCGTTTGTGGGACCAAACCCAAACAAACCCACAGCAAACCTGATATTAAAGAGGCTTTGGCACGGGTGAAAAAATGGAGTAAACCCAAGTTGCCAACTTTCCTCCAGGAAGAGGGTGTCTGGAGAGCAGGGATGGAGCACTCAATGGTCTGGCAGCCCCTCCAGAGGGACTGGAGATTAAAAGTAAGAGAACAGTTTCAGCAAGGACTTTGGAGTTCTACTCCCACACATTTTCCCTCCCCCCGCCTGTCCCCGTGGAGGTTTAATGGCCCCTACCTCACAGCACACTGGAGTCACTGAGAGCCTCTCCACGGCCTTCCAGTTGCCTGTGGCTCCAGCACCAGGATCATGACAGCAGCTTTATGGCTTCCCCTGTGGCCTGTGGAGCTGGGCTTTATCAGCACCAGGAGGCTGCAGGAGAAGGTCTATTAGTGGGGTTCTGAAGGGCAGTTCCTGTTTTCTTAGCTACCCAGGGCTTGTTAAATCAGTCTTGGGTGGGTACCGTGCTTCCCAGGACATGCTGTGGCTACAGCAACCCTGGCAAATGTACGAGCACTCCCAAGTGGGATTTTTTTCTTTCCCACTCTGAGCTGAAGTGCTTTAGAGGGCACTCAAAACCATCCTGTGCTGCTCCACCACCTCTTTCCTTGCCACAGGAACACTGAATCCCATGGATTGGAAGGGACCATAAAGATCACCCAGTTCCCACTGGAGACTGAGTTGCTCCTTGCCCCTTCCCACCTGGATGGGGTGGGTTTATCTCCCTGAACTCCCTGATTTCACTGTATAGCCACCAAACCTCCACCAGAACCAGAGGTCCCATGATCAGGGACAGCTGTGACTAAATTCCTCCCCTGTTCCAGGCTTGCCCATCCCAAATCCTCAGCCCTCCTGCTCCTACCCTGCAGTGGGCAAACACGTCTGGCACTTAGAAAAGTCAAGGAATAGAGCAAAATGCTTCCCTGCACCTCAGGCACTTCAGCTGCTTAAAAAAAAAAAGAAAGAGAGAGAGGGAGGGAGAGAGAGACACACACAACAGCAAAACATTTGTTTAGGAGAAAATATCCCTGATTCTTGGCTGCTATTCCAGAGGCAGGGAGAGCAGCAGCCCTCGATGTCTGCCTGTTCCTCGGTGACTCGTGCTTTTGTGCTCTGAGCAACGTTCCCAGTTCTGATAGAGGTATTCGTGCATTTCTTGGGCTGAATTATAAATTACGAGATGCAAAGCCCTCTCTTTATGTGCTCCAGTGCTGAGAACTGACATGCAACACAAGACACTCCAGCTCTCACGGTGCCCACAGCAGCTCCCCCCGCTCTGTACAGACAAAGCACCTGAATCATTTGGTTGTGTTTCTGAAGGACACATTTCAGGAATCAGGGTGGGAACAGATGTCTCCTGGATGTTTTCAAAGCACTTTGCTCAGAGCAGTGGCTCCTGCAGCAACATCCTCTGAGCTGGGTCCAGGGCAAGCTCCCTCTCGAGCTCAGCATGACCAAATGGCACACAGGACGAGGACATTGGGGATAAACACATCTGGAAGTGGCTCTCTAGCTGCAAAGAAATGCTTATTAACACACTTTTTTTAGGGTAAAAATGGAGCAAAACTAAAATACGCAAGCATGGATTTGAGTTTTCATCTGGGGAGGGAAAGCTGTCCCCAAACCAGAGCACGCCCAGCATTGCAAACTACAGATTAATCTTTTTTTATTTGTATTTCCACTTCCTTTGAACCAGAAGAATCACAGAATCATTGACGTTGGGAAAGACCTCCAAGATCACCAAGACCAACACCACTAAACCATTCCCCTGAGCACCACATCCATATACCTTTTGAATGTTTCCAGGGAAATGCCTCCATCATTGCCCTGGGCAGCCTGGTCCAATGCCTGACTGACCTTCTAGTGGGGAGATTTTCCCCAGTTTCTGCTCTAAACTTCAGCAGCTGTTCCCTCTTGTCCTGCAGAGCCTTGCCCAGCTCCGTTCCCTTCTCAGAACGCTGATCCCAGGTGGAACACCAGGAAAGGGAGCTGCACTACCCCAGGGCAGAGCTTCTCCCTTCCATTTCTACAAACAAACAGGAAGAAAAAAAACACCCGCAAAAAATTGGTTTAGGCTAATCCTAAACTGAAAGTTCATATTCCTTAGCTGGATTTCAAAAGCAAAGTTTGCTTGACCCAAAGTGTTTAATTTGACCTAAAAGGTTTCACTTTGCTTTAAGTTTCTTGAGCAGCTCATTTAAAAAGACCAAAAAAAAAGAAAATAAAGCACTCTCCCCATCAGGGTTTGAGGCAGGTGACAACTATAAGCAGTGATAAAAGAGCAGCAGTCTGTGTTCACAGAAAATGCCTCAGCTCGCCCATGTGCCCACAAGGGTGCATTAGTTCACGTTGTCAAACCTGCTCTATTTAAAAATAACAACAATAGTAATAATTAAACACTCCCTCAGCCAAATGGAAAGAGAGGGTGGTGCCTGGGCAGGAAATGGAGCCAAGTGTCCCAGCCAGGACTGCCGAAGTGCCCTGAGGAGGGGGGGCCGTGTCCTGTGCCCTGCTCTCACCCAGCACCAGAGAGGCATCACCGCGGCCGCGGGGAGCTGGCACGGAGCACAACAGCAGTGGTGGCACAGCAGGGCTCTCCAGCAGCCCTGACCCAGAGGGCAGAGCCAACACTGCTCTTCCAGGAGCAGCCTGGGCATTAGGGTGGCTCTACCTCATCTCCCGTGCGGCATTTTGCTTTCAAGGCCTTGCAGCATCCCAGACATCAGCTCACCGCCTCCCCACCGTGCCTTGTCCAGCAGTATCACCCAGGAACAGCTGTGTGAGTGCTGACATCTGCCTGTAGTTCCAGCTGACCGGGGAGCTTACTGTGCTTGGGTTTAAGGACACTTTAAAAGGGCTTAGGGCCCCTCACGCCTCCATTTCACGCAATCACAGAACCATTAAACTTGGAGAAGACCTCCATCAAGCCCAAACACGTGTCCTTTCCTCATCTGCTTCTGAGAACGGAAATGTCCCTCCATTTGAGGCTTCTCTAACAAACCAGAAGTACACATTCACCCTGGTGTGTTTTTCCAGGCCTGCAGTGCTCAGTGCTGGCAGCTCTGCATGGAAGCTCCAGCAGGCTCCAAGAGCAGGCTCCAGCCACTGGAATTCTTAGCCCGTGTCTGACCCATGGCTTTTGGGGGCAGGCCCTGAGCCTGTTGTGTCTGAGACCATTGCCCTAAATACTTCCTGCTCGTCTCTGTTTTCCCAGACATTACAGGATCCCCGGGGGGGGGGGAGCATTTCACATTCCCTGCAGCCTGGCTGCAGCACAGCCCAAAGCCCAACAAAGCCTCAGGAGAGCAGCAGCTTTCTGTGTGCTGCTACCCTCTGCATCTGAGGGATGCTCCTGAACTTTAGCCTGGCTTTTGCTTCTGGCTCCTCTCTGAGGCCTTTGATCCAAGAAAGCCTCTCGACATGTTCCCCTTGCTCAGCTGGGGAATTCAGCACTGCGGTATCTTGCCTTGCAGATTATTTTTAGGGATGATCCAATCGAGACAGATAAAAATAAGAAACGAGCTGAATCTTTGCTGGAGCCGACTGCAAAATGCTGTGGCTTACAAGAGCCTCGTGGCCAGAGTGCGATTCCTAATCCAAGAGAACATCCAAGAACAGGTCAAGGGTTCACCCACAAAACTTGATGGCTCAGGCTGGGCTGCCACCAGCACCCAGCAGGACAAAAAACAGAGACTACCACAGATAAACACAGATACCTGCATGCCAAAATACCCAAGTCACATTCAAATTTCATTTCAAAGTGAAGGAAACATCACCCATAGCTGCAAAGGACATCCTAAGCAACAACAGGCAGCCAGGCTGGTGATGCACTGCTGAATTTCACTGAAAGCCCTTAATAAATGATTATCAGATCTTTAATAAACTCAGCTGGGCTGTGGAACCACAGCCCTCACTGTGTGGCTCTCGACTGGAGAGAAATGAAGAGCAGAAAGCTGTGAGACATCTCCCCGTGGCATATGCCCAGACTCCAGAAAAGTGTCTGGGGCAAAATTCCACAGAACAGTGAAGGACAAAAACTGATGTTTCCTTTTTTCACCGATGTGAAGGACAGGATTTGCTCTCAACTGGTCAGTATTGCCTCGGGAAAGAAAGTAAAAAACCACCCCTGAGAGATGACTTGTCTGAACCAGTCACTTAGAGGCATTTATTTTTTAACAAGGGAATTTTTCCCTTTTTTTTTTTTTTTGGTCAGGTTGATTATTGCCAACAGTATTTTAGCATCTGCTGTGCCTGCTGACCTACCACATTTACCCTACTTACACTAATTACACTTTAATTAAGCTCACTAGATGTTCATCTAACATCAAAAGTAAGGCAAAGGCTTCGCAAAGCAAAGGTCTCGGTGTGGCCGGGCAGTTTGGGTTTACATCACCTTATTTATACACACCTAATAAAAGGGAGGGGTTTTTAAACGCAGCTCACTTCTGACCTACTCACCTGACCCTTCCAACACCTGCTCTGCAGTTTTGTTCTGAACCAGCTGCATGAGGACTTGCACTTCTTGGGTAACAGAGACCTCAAGGGACTGAGGAGTGTTTTGGGATGCTCTCGTCAGCCCAGGTCCTCAGATACCTCAGGTTTCTCCTCCCAGGCTGCCAATCAGGTCTTTTATTTCTATTTCTTAAAAAAAAAAATAAAAAGGAGCAAAAGGACTTTTCTGCCAGCCCACCCTGGCAGCGCAGGCTGCAGTCTCTGCTCAGTGCATGCACAACCATTTTCCAGTCAGCCTCGCTCAAACAACTCAAGCCAAATCTCCTGACAAGTCCCTTTTCCTCTCCTCTCTGCTTCCAAAATAAACTCCCTCACATCCCAGGAAACGTGCTGCCAACACAGGCTTGGGAAGGGCAGGGAGAGGCAGCAGAGGAGTTCCTTGTGACACCTGGAACACGGGTGTCGCATCGTCCCTTGCCAGCCAGGGCTGCATCAACCACTGGGGATTAAAACATATCCTGGCGCTCTCCTCAGCTCAAAAGATTTCCAGAATCCTTCAGGCTGGAAAAGACCTCGAAGATCTTTGAGTCCAACTCTTAACCCAGGGCTGCTTTTCCCTAGTTTCATCAGGATCAGGTGGGAAAGCAAAAGCCAGCTGCACGTGCCTGCTTCAAGGATCAGCAGTCTGAGTGTCGGCATCCAGAGCTGTCCTCCTGTACAGTTCGCTCCATTCTCACCTTCAGCAAAATCATCCTGGGAAAGCCACTGATTTTAGAGGTATTCCTCCAAAAGTGCTTGAGCAATTCTCTCTCTTTTTGTTCTCTTTTTTTTTTTAAGCAAGCAGGAGCTTTAAAAAGAAGGTTTTTTGGAAAAGGATATTTTGGCAACAAACCTTTCAGTTTAGTTCTTGGCAAGCACCAAGCACTTAATCTTCGAAAAATAAAAATTTGTTCAGAGCTTTGGGCTTTTGCTGGTTTTTTGGCCTTTCTGAATGAAAGTGTAGGTAGGTGCTGTGAGTGGGGAGGTTCTGACACACACACACACAAAAAAAATCCCTCAGCACTGGTGGATTTCCAGTGATCTCTACATAAAAAGATCTACGTAAGTCCAAATTCAGGAGGACCACACATGGATGCATGGAGTGATTTCCCCTGAATGATAGCTCTCAGGTAGCACTGGAGGGTGTTGGAATCATGGAATGGTTTGGGTTGGAAAGGAGCTTAAAACTCTTCCCATTCCACCCCCTGCCATGGGCAGGGATACCTTCCACTGGACCAGGCTGTTCCAAGCCCTGTCCAAGCTGGCCTGGAACACTCCCAGGGATGGGGCAGCCCATTTAAGGGTGCTGGGGACCCCCAAGAGCAACCCCTCATAGGTTCCCTCTTCCCTGCAGTACCACTTGCTGGGCAGCCGATCCCTCACCTCCTCCATCACCTGCCCGTGCCAACCTGCTGGTCCCAAAACACTCCACAATTCCCTGGAATGCCACTGCCTTTGCACCAGGAATGAATGAGTGGGGGCCTCCTTTGGCTGCTGGATGCTGTGACAGAGAGAGGCTCCAAGCTTTAAAGTAAAAATTCTACTTCATAAACAAAGCAGAGATGAGATTTATCACCAGGCAGGAGCAGGGAAGTCACTGTTCCAAACAACAACCACCTATTTATCGTGTTTTATTGTTGGTCCATCCAAGGAAAACTGCTCCTGGTGAATGTTCTGAGCACAAGCAGGGGCTCCTAGTGAGACATCCTGTCCATCAGCTGAGCCCAGCAATAGGAGCTCTCCGGGCAGGAGTGAAATGGGGGCGTGTACCACAAAGGCCTGGACAGACAGGTGCCAATGCCCCTGGTAGCCCTTGGCCTGTGGTGTACAGAACAGGATAACCACCTCTTTAAAACCACACCTATCTCAGCAAGCTCCCTTCCAGGGATCCTCTGATCCCGGGAGGGTGGAATGGCTTTGCTTCCAAACTCATTTGCTCCATGGCATGGGGAGGGGGGGGGAAGAAAAAAGCAGAGAGGTAACAAGAGAAACTGAACATTTGGCAAATGTGTACTGAACTTCACACAACAAACCCATTAGTTCAGGCGGCCCCATCTCTATGGCAACCAAACAGCACAAAAACAAGGCATTAACACCTAAATTTATTAGCGGGCAAGTGCTTAGCTTTTATCATTCCAGGGGTGTACTGCCCTCCCAGGCTCGATGGGGTTCCTAAAGAACATGGTTCTGGTTCAAAAGCCAGCACAAACATGGGCACACTGTCTACAGACAGCAGAGCTTCACAGCTTTAATCACAGTTTGAAAAACAAACAGCAAACAAAACTGAGGAAAAGAGGCTGTGTGGAGGGGAGTTACCCAATTTCCACTTTACTTTGCGAAATTGTTGAAGGTTTGCAAGTCACGGGTAAGGGGCGAGAGATATCATCCATCCTGTCCTAACAGCTCCATGGAGATCTTCATCGAGAGGAGGAATGGGGACTATAAACTGGAACTCCCAAAATAATTATCAAGTGCCTTGCCTTTATTTTAAGTGGATATTACAAGCCCTAGGGAATGTGCAACCCAGTCTGCACTGTGCCACAAGGCTCCAGGTGGTGCCACAGGCTCTGGGGGAGGAGCAAGGGCTGTTTGGATTTGTTCACTCCAGGAATAAGCAAGGGCTTGGGGATGAAGACGCTAAGAGAGCCGCATTTAAATGTTTCCCATTTAAAGCATCTTCCCATTCCGAGGGCCCTGGGTGAATTCCAGTGGCCCCAGGAACACAGACCATGCTGGGACAGCTTGGAGAAGATAAGCAGGCTCAGATCTCTCTCTGCAAGTCGAAGTGAGGCAGGAGAACAAAGGCTGTGTCTCAGCCCAAGGCACACTTGCAGCTGTGCTGGAGCTAACAACACTCTGCACATTTAACTAAGTGCTCGCTGAACTGCCCTTTTCATCTTTCCTCCAGGCTTTGGAATAACCTTCACTAGGAATAAGGATCTGGCTTTCTTGGGGTGGATAGTCTTAAAAAATCCTGCTAATCCTGCTAGCTGTCAGAGAGAAGAAATCTCTGCCCAGGGAAGATGTGGCTGCCCCTGGATCCCTGGAAGTATCCAAGGCCAGGCTAGATGGGGCTTGGAGCAGCCTGGGACAGTGGAAGGTGTTCCTGCCATGGCAGGGGGTGGGATGGGATGAGCTTTAAGGTCCATTCCAACCCAAACCCATTCCCTCTTCTATCGTGCACAGCTGTTTCCAGGTGCCTGGGGCCAATTCAGACCTAACCATTAAACACGTTGTCTCCACACGACGACAGCAAGGAGAATCCAGGCTGCACACTCAGGAAAAACCTTCAGTGGCAAAAGCAACACCACAGTGGGAGATGATGCCGTGAAAAAATGTCAAACCCATCCTGTCCTCCAGCACCCCTCAGGTGGAGTCAAGAAGAGCACCTCTGCTGCCATTAAGCACAGAGTGAGCCCGTCACAGTGCAGAAGGTCTGATGGCACATTGCTTGTCAGCCGGTTTCAGCCAGGTGACCAGCGCAGGGGTTGGGATGCCCTCACCACACTCCCAGCAGCAGCTGCACAGCCCAGCACTAACATCCCCGTGTCCGCAGGCAGCACCTCCTCCTGAAAGCACCCTGCCAAGATCTCGGCTGACCAGGGCCCTGCTTCCCAAGCCCTCCAGGCAGCTTGCAAGAAAGCAAATTAAAGGTTGAAACCCTGACAATTTGCTTCTGAAACAAGGTCGCTGAGGATCCCACAAGTCCCTGACTAGCTGGCTTGCTATCAGCTCAAAGGCATTTCAAGAACATTAGCAATGGTGCCAAAAATATCTGGGCTCGTCCCTGTGGCAAAACAGCGGCAGGAGGAGGAGAAGGATGGGATGTGATGGCAGTGTCTGAACAGGCAGAGGGATGGGGGGGCAGAGATGTTTGGAAGTGTTTTTTGGGGTGCCTCCACCACTGGGAAGAGTAAACAAAAGAGTTTTAAAGTCTCCTGTCAGCCAGAACTAACACTGTCCCCATGAGGGCCCGGTGGTTCGTAGCTGGAATTGAGGACCTTAAAGCTCTTTTCCTACCTTAATGACTCCACATTTACCTCTGGCAACAGATCTCAGCACACAGCAGCAAAGCCAACTTGAAATAAACCCTGAGCACATTCAGTCCCCTACAAAAGACACAACAAAAACGCTTGCTGACATCATGCCCAACTCACTGGTGGTTTTCCTCTACTGGAAATTTTTTTACCATCTCCAGTCTCGCCTCATAGTCTTTGCAAAATGAGAGATTTTGGGGTTTTACCAGTGAAGTAATTGTTGTGGAACAAAATTCAGTGATTAGAACAACATTCAGCAGTCAGAACAACATTCAGCAATTGTAACAAGAACCACACCTGCAAGCTTCATAACAAACCCATCTCCAGATGGACCCGGAATAAGATACCTCATAACCCTCTTTCACAGCTTTCACCATTTTGTTTTGGGATTGTCTAAATCAAGCATTTGGAAGCCTCCATGCTGAGTCTTAGGGCTTTTTCCCCCAAAGTCCTCCTGGCTGACATATCCTTGAGTCAAGGATGTGAGCACAGAGCAGCTCTGACTGCTCTTGTCAAACACAGCACCATCTCTGGGCACAGGGGGCAAGTGGATTTGAGCTGACAGAGGGCAGGGATGGATGGGATATTGGGAAGGAATTGTTCCCTGGGAGGGTGGGCAGGCCCTGGCACAGGGTGCCCAGAGCAGCTGTGGCTGCTCCTGGATCCCTGGTAGTGTCCAAGGCTGGGCTGGATGGGCTTGGAGCAGCCTGGGACAGTGGGAGGTGTCCCTGCCCATGACTGGATGAGCTTTAAGGTCCCTCCCAACCAATCCATTCTGTGGTCTGGCTCCTAAAATTCACGCCACCAGACCTCCATCCTGACGGGCAGAGCCACGCTGGGGCAGATGCGGGTGCTGGGAGCCAGCTCCCGGTCTTTGCTGCCCTCGCTGCACACAGACTCAGGTTGTGCATCAGCTCCGAGAGGCCCCACGGGCCCCGTGGCACCGGTGCCATGCTGGACGCATCAGCGACACGAGGAACGAACGAGTGAACCCAGGCCAGTTTTGTTGGTGTGCTGAGGGCAGGGCAGCGAGACCCGGAGCAGCAGGGAGCACGGTGACACCGCTGTCCCCAGCATGGCACATCAGCCTCGCTGCAGCCACACACGCACCACCCGGAGGTGCCCAGACCCAGATCTGGAGGCCGCCACTGCCGGAGCGTGTTTATTTTAGCCCCACTTCCCTGCGTGCATGTTCCCAGCAGGAGGGGATGTAAACTGGCTCAACCATGCCTGCCCAGCCCTCCATCCTCTGCCACGTGCCAAAACTCTTCTGCTCACACTCGCACGAGGTCACATTTCTTGGCAGGGAGCTCGGCTCCTTCTCCCCTCTCTCTTCCCCCATGCTCCTGGTGAAATATGAAAACAGCCTGCCACCTGCCATTTGCCTGGCCTGCTTCATTCTGTCTGCCAAAAATTAGCAACATGCCCCAAAATATAATTGGAAACACTGCACCGCACTGCAGGGGTCCCATTGCTGTTGCATGGAAGAGGCTTGACAAAAAGCCAATTTAATTTCTAGATTCCCCGGGCTGCATGTAGCTGCTAAGTGAGGAGGTAAAAAAAAATAAAAATAAAAAAAAGAAAAAACAAATCCCCTTTATCAGGCCAATTCCTATTAGTAGATTCAGATCTTTTAACAAGCCATGCCGAAGGAATCAGTGAGCTGTCACTGCCTGCAGATTTAGGGCATCGCTTCTTGGAATTGGACTTGTGTGGGAGGTCAAGAGTTAGAAGCCAGCATTCCCAAACTTCAGAGCTGGAAGATGGGGAGTGCAGGGCAGAGCTGGAGGTGGAAGAGGATATTTTGTGAGGGCTGACAGTAACCCCGGCAAGGAGAGCGCCCTCTTCCCCCTCCTCCCCAGCAGAACTTGCGCAAGTCCCCGAGGATCCTGACAGGAGGGATCTGGAGATGCCTCCCACACCTCCGCGCTCAGGGCAGCTCTGCCAGCGAAGCACAGCACTGCTGCTGCTGCCCAGGCTGCAGGCCAGCCCCATGGAGCCAGCAGCTCTCTGCTTTTTGCAGGAAAAGGGCAGGACAGGCGAGTACGGAAATGCAGGGCACCTCACTCACACCACGCCTTGGCAGAGAGCTCAGCCAGCAGATCTGTGAAGCTGAAAAGCAACATTTCACCCCGAAAGAGCTGTTTACGTTGTCAGGGCTGATTTGCCAGGCTCAGGAAAGAGCTGTGCCAAACTGGCTTATTATTATCTCCCTTCCCCAAAATACTCAGGGCCTGCTCCTTTGTTAGGGGATGTCTGTGTCCATGGAGCTGTGCTGAAATCCGGGCTCTTTGGGGACACCAGTACACACAGGCACTGGGAACTTGGCCACTGTCCCAGCAATAAAGATGGATAGTGGGAAGGAATTGTTCCCTGGGAGGGTGGGCAGGCCCTGGCACAGGGTGCCCAGAGCAGCTGTGGCTGCCCCTGGATCCCTGGCAGTGTCCGAGGCCAGGCTGGACATTGGGGCTGGGAGAAGCCTGGGACGGTGGGAGGTGTCCCTGCCCATGGCAGGGGTGGGGCTGGGTGGGCTTTGGGGTCCCTCCCAACCCAAACCATCCTGGGATTCTGCGAAATGAATTGCCAGGCTGGAGCTGGAGCTTCACTGACATCATGTCACCCATGGAATTGTGCTCCTCCTCCTTATCCCAAGGCTGTACAGCACACTCAGGTGGGTCCAAACAGGAACAATCCTTCCAGCCGTTCTTAGGGAGAAAAGTGCTTAAACCCAAATCACAGCACTACTAACTTACACCCCAAATCCTCCCCAGCCAGGTTCCTTGGAGGGGATGCACAGGGATTGGGCACCCTGGGGACACTCAGGTGTGGCTGAAGGCCCTAACAAGACACTGGGACAAAGGAATGTCTCTGGGGTTGGAGCGTCCCAGCCCACCCCAAAGAATCACAACACCCTGAGTGGAAGGGACCCAGAGGGATCATCGAGTCCAACCCCTGGCCCTGCACAGGACAATGCCCAGAACCCCACCCCATGCCTGGGAACATTGTGTTTAGGCCTGGGACTCAGATACCCAAACCCCATCACGGATCTGCTGTGTGGGACTGAGGGCTGCCTTAATTCCAGCCTCAGAAGGGAAGGGCAAGAGAGAGCCCTGAGGAAACTGCACATTCCTTCTCATCAGGCTGATTATTGAATAGGCTTTAATAGATCAGGGAATGAAGAATTTGGTTAAGTCTAAATAACTGCTTTGAAATTCCTCAAAATTAGAAAATTCAATTTTTTTTTTTTTTTTTTTGTATTTCCATGCTATGGAATAATAGGGAGATGACCCCACGTTTCCAAAAACTAAAACACAAAAAAGTCACCACAAAATCCACAGCTGCTCCCCATTTGCAATAAGCTGTTTAAAACAAAATAAACCAATGCATTTTGCTCCAAGAAACACGCATTAGGCACTGGCAGCTTGCTTTCCTCATTCCTCTATCCCCAAGCACTTCGACTGGAAAGAGGGGGAAACCTTGAAGTGATACATGTGTGAGAAGCCCAGAGAACAATAGCTGCTCCCCAGTTGACTCCAGAGCTGTTATTGAACTTGAGGGAGCACAGCTGGAGCAGCACCAGCACCGGGCTCTGAGAACACCAGCAGAAGTCAGATTTCCACCTACAAATTCCTGGAAGCTCCCAGCCCAAAGAGCAACACACCACACATCCATGTGGGCAGGCTCAGCAGGATGGCACCATGGGAACCTCCCCTCCAAGAGCAAAGTATCATCAGGCTAATCCTCACATCAGGAGGGGCAGGATGCTGCTTGGAGTCCAAAGTCACCATTATACTTTTAAATTGAATTTTACTCACAATAAGGTGCAGTCCATAAAAAGAAGTTGCTGTCACACAAACCCTGCTCAAGCCCTCAGCTCTTGGGTATGGAAAAGGTCAAGGAAAAAAAGCAAGAATCCAGAAGGCCATTATAAATCATCCCCCAAATCTATTTCACACCATGGAAGCAGAGGGGCAGCACCAATCTCTGCTCTCTGTGGCCAGAGACAAGACTGAGGGAATGGCTGAAGCTGTGCCAGTGAGGTTTAGAATAGATTTTAGGGAAAGGTTCTTCCCCCAGAGGGTGCTGGGCACTGCCCAGGCTCCCCAGGGAATGGGCACGGCCCCGAGGCTGCCAGAGCTCCAGGAGCGATGGGAAAGCGCTGCCAGGGATGCCCAGGGTGGGGTTGTTGGGGTGTCTGGGCAGGGCCAGCATCTGGATTTGATAATCCTTGAGGGTCCCCTCCAACTCAACATATTCTGTGATTCTATGAAAGGCAGCAGCTCGTCATTGTCAGCATATCTGCAGATTACATTGTTAATTTTCAATATCCAAACCACCCACCATTCCAGCCAGGCCTACCATGACTCTGCATCATCCATTTCCATTTGGGATGTGCTGTCTCAGCAGACAGGGGTGGGAAACCAGGTGGTAAACTACAGAGCAAAGCACACAGAAGGCTCTAGAGCTGGGGTGGCAAGGAGGAGCTGGAGCAGAGAAAACAAATGCTGCAGAAACCAGACCATGGTGTCTGGAATTAGCAGCTCAGTCCCTGGATGTGCCAAAAAGGGTAGAGGAAGCTGAGTGCTGCTGTTTGCAACCATCTCACAGCTCCTGTCCCTCCTGAAAAGGGGGGGCAGAGTTGAAGGGTGCATCCTGCTCCAGGGGTGGCTCTGAGGGTCCCTTTCTCCAGGCTTTGGGAAATGAAGCTTCTCTTGACACCCACAACTGCAAGCGAGCAGCTGTTTCCTCTCGTTGCCTGGACACGGAGCTGGCCCCTGGAGAATAATGCCATGAGAGTTTTCTCTGAGTTTAAAAGCTGGAGATGCCTCTGAAGCGCTGCCTTCAAATGAAACCTTCACCGGGGGGCACCATCAGGGAGAATGAGCAGCCAAGCCCACCGAGCATCACCAAGGGCAAAAACCAGAAAGGAGGGAAGACTAAACTGCTCTGTTCAGAATCAGATCTTCAGGCATCAAGGACTCAGAAAAGCAGGTGAAGGAAGGTTTCAGAGGGTGCCAGAAACTCACTTGTAGCCCCCCAGCAGGCTGCACCTCTGTGCCCACATTAAACTCCTTTCTGGGGACAAAGGAGACGTTTCATGGCATTCACAGCAGACCTCAACTGAGTTGTGCATCAAATACCTCCCAGCTGCCACTGGATCTGCATCCCTGATTCCCTGACAAACTCCCAGCCCTGCATTAATGACGCCGAGCTCAGCAGCAGCATCTCCCCATCCAGCACAGCAATCCCCCCACTCCGAGGTTTCCCTGAATGCAAACTGCTCCCAGTCGAACCTGATGTTCCCAGATGGGTTTGGGAAGGGACCTTAAAGTTCCAACCCCCTTCCACTCGACCAGGTTGCTCCAAACCCCGTCCAGCCTGGCCTCGGACACTTCCAGGGATGGGGCAAAGGATAGGATTTGGTGTCTCACAAAACCCTCTCTCCTGGCCAATTGTGCTTCAGCCCCCTAAACACATCCCATGCCTGCACAGGATACACTTTGCTGCTGAGCACACCCAGTGCACAAGAGCTCACTGCAGCCTGTGGTCATTCTAAAGGGGTCACCAGAGACCTGAACTGCCTGAAGCTAAGGTGTGAATAATACAAATCAGCTGCCAGGACCAGGCTGTAACTCACCTGAGAGCTCTGATGGAGCCCAAACAGGAAAGTCTTTTGATTTTTCTGCTCAGGTTGGATCAACAAAACTTAGAAGTGGCAAATGCAACATCTGAAAGGAGTTTCAGGAGAAACCCTTGGCCCTACAAGGAGTACAGTTCTCTGTGGCTGAAATTCTTCCCTGCACAGGGTGCCCACAGAAGCTGTGGCTGCCCCTGGATCCCTGGAAGTGCTCCAGGCCAGGCTGGACACTGGGGCTTGAAGCAGCCTGGAACAGTGGGAGGTGTCCCTGCCATGGCAGGGGGTGGGACTGGATGGGCTTTGAGGTCCCTTCCCACCCAAACCCTTCTGTGATTCTCTCATTTGGGTGGGGTTTGGTTCCAGACAAGGTCTGCAGCAATACTCCTCTTGTTGCCACTGCCCTCAGCACTGCAGCTGAGCTCTGTCACCTGAATAGGCCTCTGTGCCTCCCCTGGTGACTGTGCAGCACCTGGCACAGGGCTTGTCCTAAACTGGAGAACCTCCAGCTTGGAACTGTTCCCGAGACCCTGGGGCAGGGCAATGCTTCTGCTGATGAAGATTATGTGAAGAGGCTCAGAGCTGACTTTAGGTGCCACAGGCACCTGTGCCCTGCCACCCTAACCCTGCTGAAAGGCAAAAGTCCCAGGAGCTCTGCTTCCAACGAGAGCTAGAACCTTTTCATACGGCATCCCAGCAAAGCTTGTTTCCCAGGAAGCCTCGCCAGGCCTTCTGCAACATTTCCCCCAGCCAGGCCTGTCCCCTGCCTGCCCCAGGAAGGAACATTTTGTTCGAAGACAGCTAATGACCCATTTACATCTGCCTATAAAACGATGTTGGGTTGTTTGGCCCGCCCCTCCCAGCACGCGGCTGCTGCTGGCCTGCAGAGCCTGTCAGGGCTAATTACGTTGGCTTTTTCATGGAGGGAGTTTTCCCTCTCTCCATGTGTTTTCTGTTTGGAGCACAGCACAGTTTCAACAGGTTTTTGAAGCTGTTGTTGTTGTTGTTCCTGACAAGAGCCGCTGTTATGAAACGCATCCTCACGGCCCCACCAAGGCCCCAGCCGAGGCAGAACCAGCCCCGTTTGACGCAGGAGCAAATTGAGACCATTTGGTACTGGGGGGCACTGGACATCTTACTCAGCCTGCAAGGGAGCTGGCAGAAGGGTTGAGCTTCTCCTCCCTCCCCTTCCCTTTCAGCACACTCATTTATTCCTGCCGAAACACACCGCTTCTCTTCCAGTCTTCCCTAATTTTATCCACATGCCCTCAGGGACAGACACGGAAAACCACCTGCCCCCAATCCCAGCAGATCCTGGGTCAGTCCCTGAGCCCTGGGGACACAACGCTCTCCCTCGCACCCTTTCGCCAGGGGCAAAGCTCCTGGGACGGCAAAGCAGCCCAGGCCAAGCCCCGGGGCCAGCGGGGCAGGGACGTGGCGAGGGATGCAGGGAGATGCCGAGGGAGCCGAGCTCGGCAGGAGAGCGCCCGGCCTTCCCACACCCCGGGGACTGGAGGGCGGACAGGGCAGAAGCCGCGCCGCCCCGGCCAGCGGGGCCCTCTCCCCACGGCGAGGGGCGCTCCCTGCGCTGCTCCCCAGCATGGCAGCAGCTCGTTTACCAGGGAGAGGTGGGAGAGCTGTGGCACAGCTGTGCCCCCATGCCCCTCACACGGCACGCCATCCCGGACTGAGGCAGCACGGGAACATCCGCTGGGCAGGCTGTGCCTGAAGGGGAGAGAAGGGACACTCTGGGGGGAGCACAGCTCGAGGGAGGGGACCACACAAACCGCCCCACAGGCTGCAGAAGGTGATGGGGTCAATCAACGTAGCTGCTTTGTGCCTATTCTGGCACAAGGGATGGCAGCAAAGCCTCCCCTCTGCTCCCAGCCATTTAGGACAGCTCAGGGCAGTGGCTGTCCCACAAGAGAGGCTGTTCCCTGTGGGATTCCCTCACCGTCAGCTTGGACCACAGTGCCTTTGTCCAGCCCTCAGCATTACAGAGCTTTGAGCTGCTACTTGAGACCTGGGCACTATGGACTGACCCCAAGGAGCCCTTGAAGCCCACCAAAATCCCAGGCACTGGTTTAAATGCTGAGGACACCCTGTTTTACCACACACATCGTCCTGCCAATCTGAGATGTGAAAAGCCATCCACCCAGGCAACAGTAGCAGCAGCACCTTTGCACTGCTTGGCCTTGCCTGGAGAAGACACCAGTGCAGAGGCCGGGTTGAAAATCACTTTCACACATTAATGTAATTTGTTTTGCCATGGAAGAGGGAATAAAGAGGTACATGTATCATCTCTTTAGACATTGCATAATGGCTTCAGATTGAAAGGGAGTAACTTAAACTGCACATTGGGAAGGAATCCCTCCCTGTGAGGGTGGGGACTGTGCAGGGTGCCTAGGGAAGCTGGGGCTGTCCCTGGATCACTGGCAGTGTCCAAGGCCAGGTTGGACACTGGGGCTTGGAGCAGCCTGGGATAGTGGGAGGTGTCCTTGCCCTTGGCAGGGGTGGACTGAGATGAGCTTTAGGGTGCCTCCCAACCCAAACCATCCTGTGGTTCCATCTTTCTACAAAAAATGAGCTCCAGGAGCCTTCCCCTTTCAGGCAGGACCTGGAGCTCCCTGTCCGTGCCTCCTGCCATGGATGGGAGCAGCTTTCCCTGGACTAAATTCTCAAAGGATGCCCACTAGTTCTCCCACAGCTGGGAAGACAGCCCAGCGTTTCACTGGAAGGCTCATTAAGGAGGAGGCAGAGTTAAGTGACAAAGCAATCAGGCTTATCAAGGTCCAGCTCAGGGTTTGGGAGGAAATGCGGCCGCCAGAGCACATGCCAATACTGTTAATGCCTTTTGGGGCTGCATCTGAGGCAGGGTTTGTTTTGGCAGCTACAAAGCCTGATATAAAGCTGTGTCCTTGCTGGAGGAGAGAGCCAAGGCTGCTGAGCGGGGCAGTGCAGGGATGCTCCAGCAGCAGAGCCCAAGCCTCACCTGGCAGGAATCCACCTGGCTCCAGCCAATCCATCCTCACCAACGGAGCAGTTCGACCCCACTGTGTTTGTTTGAGACATCTCCTTGGGGCTTCTCCTGCTGAATCTCCAGAATGGTGGGGCTTAGATGCCACAGAGCCACGTGACTGTCACCAAACCATGTCCTGCAGCAGTTCAGAGAGGTGCGACGGGCTCTCCCAGAGCCACACCTTTCTTGTAGCATCAGGATGGTTTCTTCAGCTCGGATACCCCCAAAACTCAGAAGGGATCAGGCAGTTCAAACAGCTCCAGAGAAAAAACTGCAAAGTGAGAGGTCTCTGTTAACAACTGTGCAAGCAAGTTTTTCCGTCTCTCCTGGCACTTCCTCCACAAAATCATAGGTTTAGAGGGCTAAAAACCACAACAAAGTGGATTTGTCTCCCGGTTCATGGGCAGTGAGTGACACTGACTCTCTGAATGAGAGGTTTGGGTTGATAACCAAATCTGAAGTACATTTGCATCCCACAGGTGAGAGAGGGATTGCTCTCATGAGCCATCAGCAATGGCATCCCAGAGGTGTCATACTCGGGGGATAAAGGATCACAGCATGTGTTGCATTGGAAGGGACCTGAAAGACCACCTCACCTTCCACTATCCCAGGGTGCTCCAAGCCCCGTCCAGCCTGGCCTGCAACACTCCCAGGGATGGAGAGGCACCTTTGGGAGCCCATGGGAAAGTGATGCCAGGAGCCTTAGCGCCATGAGAGCTGGGGACATCACCATGCATACGTGCCTCGAGCAGAGCGAGGTGGTGAGATGCCACGACCTCCCAAAAGCGTCCTCAGGCAAGGGGAAGTCGCTTTGGCGCTGGGGCCAAACGAAGGCACAGACACACACAAAGGTGGTGCATTCACTCAACTCACACACTCACCGTGCGGTGATCACTGGAAAAGAAACAAGAAGGGTCTCTTGGAGTGGGTTCCAGGAACCAGGGTTTATTCCACACATAGAGGGTCCCCGGGCAAATGAAGACAAAATGGACACCAGGGGTACAACTTTTCCATCGGGGTTTCCAGGGGCAGAACCAATGGGCTGAGGGCCGGAGGTGGGGTAAGGGAGGGACAAGGGTGCAACAACCAACGGGGACGAGAGAGGGGGCGGGCAGGAGAACAGAACCCAATGGGAGAACCAGAGATGGGGAACTTTCTAGATGGGGACCAAATAAGGTACAAAGGGGCGGAGGCCAGCGGGCTAATGCAGAACCCAGGAACAGCAAATCTATTAATGTGTGGGAAGGTTCCTTGTGCAAGGTGGCAGTTCAAGACCTAGGGACAGTCCCACCAGGAGAACTGTTTCGTCCCGGGGCCAGCCGACCCGCTGGATTTGTCAGTGTGATCTCGCACACCGCAGTACATATGATTTTGGGGAGAGGTGCCACTGCCGTGCTGTGGTTCATCAGTCCTAAATCTCTGCATGGAGAAGCCCTCTGAGATTACCCAAGTGAAACCACTCCCCGAGCACCTCCAAGCCCATCCCAAACCCTGTCCCCAGGTGCCACATCCACACACCCTTTGAACACTTCCAGGGATGGTGTACCCATCACTGCCCCGGACAGCCCATTCCAATGCCTGGCCACCCTTTCAGGGATGAAATGTTCCCCAATATCCAAACTGAACTTTCCCTGATGCCACTTGAGGTCCTTTCTTCTCCAGTCCCTGTTCCCCGGGAGCAGAGCCCGACTCCCCCGGCTGCCCTCTCCTGTCAGGGAGTTGTGCAGAGCCACAAGTCCCCCCTGAGCCTCCTTTTCTCCAGCCTGAGCGCCTTTCCCAGCCGCTCCCCATCGGCTTTGAGCGTCTCGGGATTTCTCATTTCAGCCGCGGAGCTGAGATCGCACCCGCCGTGCTGCCATTGGTCTCTCGCTCCTCGCTCCCCCTCACTTTTCCTCCTGCCGCCCCCACTTAATTCCACATTTTTCACATTTCTGGGGATTGTTTTTCACCTCCCAGCGCTTTCTGGAGCCTGCCCAACAGAAATAAACGCAGCTTGACCATGGCTGGTGGGGCGAGGGGCAGCGGGTTACGCTCTCGGTAAATTTAGCCTCTCACTGACAGATTTATCTTCCTTAATCAGAACCAAGCGTAGTTAGCGAGGTTTGTTTTTGTAGACTGAACTTCCCCAAAGTCAGCGCGCACACACCTCCCCCTCCCTCCCCAATTACATAAATGCTTTTAGTTAAGAGCTAGTTTCCTGGAGTGTGTGCCAGCGCTCTCTCCACGCAAACAAAGCAAAGACGGCACTGGAAAAGAAAATTATCCTAACAAAAGGTGAGGAACGAGCTGTCAAAGGGTCTATTCCCCGCTTCTCCTCCTTCGTGTGCACACTGGAGATGAAGAACAGGCGGGGAGCACCTCCCGGCCTGGAGACGCGGGTTTGCCCTGGCACACCGAGGTTCAGCCAGAACCCAGAACACATCCTCTGATTCGGCAGGAGACCCCTGCAGACCCCTCAGCTGCTCCATTGCCATCCAGGCTGCGTGCTCCCGTCCTTTCCTCACCCCACATGCAGCATCCCGTCCTGCCACAGCTTGGATCAGCGCGGGGGACTGAGCCAGGTTTGGCCCCGCCGTCCTCTGCTGTGTGGTCGGAGGGACTTTGTGGACATCTCCCTGCACGGGGTTCCTCCTCTGCATCTGCCCGCGGGCTTGCTTTAACATTCCCCTTTCGTTTTCCTTCCCACCACGCTATTGATTAACAACATTCCTGGCATGTGCCAGCCCGGAATGTGTTGTAATGACCATTTCTTTCTTCTGTTTGGGCCTAAACAATTGTTTGCACTCAGCCGCTTTCCCAACAATTAAGAGCCACGATGGATATCGGAAAGGAGAGAAATTCCCTCTGCTAAGAGAGAAGTTGCAGCAGAGGGGAGAGGTGCACTGACACCAGGTGCAGATCAGCACCGGCTGAGATGGAGCCCCGACCCTGATACATCGCTGATCCAGTCCGGGCATCTCCCTGGGTGAAATTCCCAAGGAACCACCCCAGATTTCTAGCTAAAGAGTAGGCGGGGTTTTGTTTTTGGTTTTTTTTTTTCCTTCCCTGCCCTATTTGGGTGAGAAATAATTCTGTATTCAGGACAGAGCAGCTTCTGCTGGGTTTCAGAGCTCAGCCCACAGCTGCCCGGCTGGGAGGTGCCCAGCGTTGCTTTCACTGGGGGAGCCTCTGTTGGCCCCTTAGACAGGAGTGGTTACCTGGGGGTGATGCTGAGGCCAGGCTCTGCCAGCCCCAATTCCAGCTGGCAATCCACAGCGGCGGAGCTGTCTGCACAGCCTGCTCTGTGGACTGTGCAGACAGCTCTGCTGCCAGAGCTCAGCTCAGCTGACATTCCCCACATCTACACACCTTCCAGGGGCCCTTCTCGAGCAAGCCCTTGTTCCCTGCCTGGACACAGGTCCTGTTTTCCAGAGGGCGAGCTGGGAAAATAAATTTCAGTGTCTTTTTTTTTTTTTTTTTTTTTCCTTCAGATGAAAATTCCCCTCATTTCCCCTCGAAAGCTAGCACACGTGGGACTATTTTTACCCAGGTTTATTTTCAGCTCCTCTTCCCTCCGTCGCCTCTCACATGGCTGCACGGAGAGGGATGGCAGCGGCTGCAAGGACACGTTCTCCCCCTACAGCATGGCAGGGCTGGGGGCAAACACGTGGGCAGTAAGGACAGCATGGCCTCGCTAATCAATTCCTGCTGCCAGCCTTGCTCTCGGGGTGCAGCGAGCTTCCTCCCCTCCAACACTGCTGCCCCCATTGCTAGAGATACCCCACCCAAACATGTCCCCTTCCCACTGGTGCTGCCCCAAGGGACCCAATTCCTGCTGTCCCTCTCCCTGCTGGCCCCACAGCAAGGCGGTCGGTCCGGGGCTGGAGCCAGCTGAAAGCCCTGAGAGCTGGGTGTGGAGCCAAGCCCTGGCCACAGCCACCAGCAGGGCAGGAACTGGGGCACTGCCTGGCCCCTCTGGGACAGAGCCCTCTGTGCCTGGCCCTGCCTTCAAAGCAAAGCCTGGCAGGCAGGCAGCTGGGAAAGGGGGATTGGGATGCTCAGCAGCTGCTCTGAGCAGGGAGAAGGCTGCGGGAGCCGGCCCAGAGGATGCTGCAGGACACTGGGTGTTTTTGGTTGGGACGAGCAACACACAAAGGTCTGGGTTTCACTCTAAGGGAATTCAAACATGGCCCGAGCCTCAGTGTGTGCTTTCCCAGAGGGGAATCCCTGCTTCCCAGCAGCAGGACTAACCTCCCCCACGGGCTGTGTGCTCCATCCAGCAGCACACGGTCTGGGAGCAGTGCTAGGACTGTGGGCATGGAGGGGAAAGGGGAGGCACAGGAGGCTGGGTGCTGCTCGGGAGACTCTCGTGTCCCCCAGCTGCCTTTCACCCTGTGCCACCACCTTCCAAGGCATCTTCCCAAGGCCTCTGCTAACTTCCATAAGGGAAGACACAGCCTCTCCATGGCACCAGCCCTCTCCATCCTGGATCACAGCATGCCATGGTGCCCACGGTGCCCGTGCCAGGCTGCAGCAGGCACTGGCAGGTCCCCCGTTACCATGGCAATGCTGCCAAGGTTCACATCTCTTCCTCCATCCCAATTTATCCTGCTGCCTCACTTCCCTGCCCCACTCCAGACCTCAGGAAGGGTTAGGATGCAGCTCTGCCATCAGGGCTGTGGTCACATTGCAGGAAGCCCTCGCTCAGGAGGATCTGTTGTCAGCACAAGGGAAAAGCTGGAATCAGGGAGCAGATACTGATAAATCCTTTGCTGTCTCTTGTCATTAGACTTAACCACGGGGAAAAGCCCAAAAGCCTGAAACGTTTTTGTTAAGTGACAGGGATGTTTGCTGGTCATTATTTTAAAAGAAAAGCTCCCTGTGCAGAGGGGACAGCTGTGGGTGCAGATCCTCATCAGTGCTGGTCCCCCCACCCACATGGCCCTGCCCTGGGCATCCAGCCCATCCCAGTGTCCAGCACCAGCCACCTGGGCCGGTGAGAATCTCCCCTGGAACATCTCCCCGGGGCCACAGTCCCTTCCCACCCATGTGCTGTTTCATGGAATCAGAGAATCCTTAGGGCTGGAAAAGACCTCCAAGGGCTTTGAGCCCAACCGTTCCCCCAGCACCGCCAAGGCCACCCCAAACCATGTCCCCAAGTGCCACAGCTACACATCTTTCACACCTTTCCAGGGATGGGGACTCCAGCACTGCCCTGGGCAGCCTGGTCCATTGCTTGACCACCCTTTTGGTGAAGGAATTTTTCCCTAATCTCCAACCTGCCCCTCCCCTGGCCCAGCCTGAGGCCATTCCCTCTCCTCCTGTCCCTGTTCCCTGGGAGCAGAGCCCGAGCCCCCAGGCTGCCCCCTCCTGTCAGGGACTTGTGCAGAGCCACAAGGTCCCCCCAAGCCTCCTTTTTCTTGGTGGCCTCCATCCAGCTTCTCCATAGCAACATCCAGACATTCAGTATAGATCCCAAAGCTGCCTTTGCTAAATGCCACCTCCCCCTGCCACAGACAAGCATTTTCAGGGAAAATCCCAGCTTGATCCCAGCCTGGGGGGTTCATCATGCAATGACAGCAGCTCACCTCTAGCTGGTATTTCCAGGCTCTTCCCTACACTAACATTGCCCCTGATCCTTGTGCACCCGACTCCTCTTAGCCTGTGGTGTGACAGGACAGGGAAGAGAGACCTAAAGGGGCTCCAGGAGAGCTGGAGAGGGACTTTGGAGAAGGGCCTGAAGTGACAGGACACAGAAAATGGCTTCTGCCAGAGGGCGGGGACAGATGGGATATTGGGAAGAAATTCCTCCCTGAACTAAGCAGAGAGCTCAGTTGCTCTGAACGATCCCTTATCCAAGCACCGAACCCCATGGAACTGAGGAGCCGGGGCTTGCATTGCCATCCTGCCCTGCTCAGGGGTTTTCCTCCTCGCCCTCCCTGATTCACAGGAGTGGCACTTTGGCTGAGGATGCTTATGAGCTGATGTTGGGACACGGTTCCAGGAAAGGCAAATCCATTTATCAAAGTGCTTACGGCTCCCAGTTCAAGGCGGGTGAAGCACCAATAAATATCGAACAGAGCAAGGGAATTGGACTCCAGAGTAGCTTCATAAATAAAAGGCTATTAAAAAAAAAGTATACATATATATATATCTGCAGATGCTCATGCCAGCCTCTCTGGAGTCCCAGCCTAGGTCTGAATCACAGCTGAGAGTGCCTGGCTGCGTCCCCCTGAGCTGACATCCCAGAGGAGGAAGGTCCACGGCACACTGCGGGCTGCACAGATGGGGTCACTGGGAAGGGAAGTGCTGTCTGGCAAAGGAATGAGCTGCTAATTTATTGAAATGCTTTGGAAAATAATTGCATTTGGAAGCCTTCAGCTGTCCTGGGTTTGTGCCTTCGTGCAGGACTGGAATTTCAAGAGATGGGACATAAAAGGGAGTGGAAAAGCAAAGAGAGCTTTGAAGCTGGGGCAGGAGAGTACGCGATCAAACGGAGCGAAATTCCCAGCTCCCACCCCACACAGACAAAGCTTTGCAGCTCCCATGGACAAGCAGTTAGGGAACAAATCAGCCCTGTTTGCTCTCCCCGAGATGAGAAACACCTCCACACCTGGCAGCAACTTCTCCTCCCTCAGACAACTCACTCCCAGCAGGCAGCATCCAGGGGTGGGACAGTGGGAGGGAAGAGGGACCACTCCGTCCACTCTCCTGGCACCACAGAGAGGCCCTGCCCCAGGTGGTTCTCCTAATTCAGGGCTCACCACTTGTCACCCACATCCTCCTTGCAGGTGCCTGCTGTCCTCCACCCAGCCTGGGAGCAGGGGCTGCTTTGGGGAGGGTGGTGGAGGTGCTGAAGTGAATTCCAGCAGAGATCTGGTGTCTGAGGTACATTGGGCAGACCTGTTTGGGCAGGATCCTTGTGGCATAAGCTGTGGAGAAACAGCTTTAGAGCTGTGACAAGGAAGATGTGATTCCTGCTGTGGTTACAGCAGTGCCAGCGGGCTGCGAGATCAAAAAGAAAAATCAAGCAAACAAAACAAGTCCCCAAAGATCAAGAGAGTTGCAGAGTTTTACATGGATGCTTCTGAAGCTGATGAGGGAATTTTGACAGGTTTGGCTCCTGGAGCTCCTGCCCTTGCCCCTCCTCAGCTTGGCTGTGGCTTCCAGGGATGGGGAACAGATTCAGCATGATGAAAAGCAAAGGGCAGAGGGTAGCATCAGGAAGGGCTCAGGAGGGAAGGAGCATGGAATGAGCACAATTCCAGCCCCATAATCCCAGTCCCTGCTCTGCCAGGGGTTCCCAGGCTTGCAAGGGCAGAGGATGGAGGGGGTCACAGCTCCAGCAGCACAAAGAGGGGTTCAGAGCTCTTCCCACTGGAGCTGGCTGGCTTCCTGCCCTGCTCCCAGGGTCTGCTCACTGCCACCATCCCCATCTTTCTCTGGGGCCATCCCCTGGATGAAGGGTGTCACACAAAGCCAGAGCAATGGCCCTGCCTTGGCGGGCTCCTCTGAAAATCAGCACATTGAGGGAAAAGCCTCCTTGGGGTCCCCTGGTGCCCAGTGGATGGGGCCATCCTGGTCCCAGGACAGAGCTGGTATTCAGGCTCTGCAGACAACGGGGCATTCAGAGGGAATGAAGGGACAGTAAATCCAGAAGTGATGAACAAAAAAAAAAAAAAAAAAAAAAAAAAAGGCATCTTTTTACACAGTTTGCCTTGAGGAACTCCATGTCATATGACGTGGCCAAGGGCAGAGACTTGTGGGATTAAACAATTGCTGAGCCAGCCCTGGGTATTGCCATTATTCAAACCAAATGACGTTAAAGACGGGGAAAAGTTGCTGAGTGTAAGCAGCAGAAATCACTCAGGCTGTTCAATGACCACTCTGGAGAAGACTTCCCAAGGACAGAACACCTTGGTGGGAACAGGTCCTCGGAAGCAGCCCGGACGAAGGCTGCATGACGTCCTGCAGCTTTCCCTGAGGCTCCTGGCACCAGCTGCTGTGCCAATAAAACCCCTTTGCTAGCCACAGTGGCATCCATCCCTCTCACTGCAAGGATTGTCTCCTTACAGCCACTACGGGAAGGTTTTCCTTACACCTGGCTTGGCCCTCCTCTTCATCTCTGTGCCTGCCATGCAAGGAGCTGCATCCACTGCTCAGACCACAGAATCATGGAATATGGGTTGGGCTGGGAGGGACCTTCAATCTCACCTCATCCCACCCCCTGCCACGGGCAGGGACACCTTCCACTCGACCAGGTTGCTCCAAGCCCCGTCCTGCCTTGCCTGGAACACTTCCAGGGATGGAGATTCCACAACCTCTCTGTGCACAGAGACTTGCCCTGGGAACCCGGAATAAAGCAGATTGCTTCCCTCCTAAACTGCACAGGGAGAAGGCAGGGAAGGGCTTAGAGCAGAGGAAGAGCTGGTACAATAAAACACTGTCTCCAAAAACAAACATGACAACAAAAGCCTCCACATACCTTCAATGATGGAAGCTTCCCTATTAGCACTCACAGCCTGGTAATCCTCCCCTTGGGTACCGGTGATGCAGACTCGAGAGCACAGCCTGGGAGGGACTTGGGATGCTGGTGGAGCTTTCCTTGATGGATTGAGCCATCCCAGCACACTCCCAGGTCAAGGCTTTTCAAGCTGCAGAGATGGGGAAGCAAGCAAGGAGATCCCATAACCCAAACCTGCAGCTCTGTAGGCTTTTTGTTTTTTTTTTTTTATAACTGGTCAGACAAATGCTTGGAGAAGATACTTGGAAGCAATGGCTGCTCTCTCCAGGGAACTATCAGGCTGATTTTCCTTGGCCAGAGCGCGGTCCCAGGGTCAGGCTGTCAGCTTCCATTAAGACTGGGGCTTTCGTCACTGAATGGGAAGTGCTTGGCACTATTGCTGCTCGTTAGATTGCTTTGTGATAAATCTAATCATTAACCTGCTCCGCTTGGCCCGGCTGAAGGTGATAAGGCTGGTGCTGCAGCCGTCCCAGGGGAACCCAGACCAAGTGGCTTTCCCAGGAAGGGCAGCTCCAGCACGGCCGTGCCGGGTCTCCCTGTTCCCATGTCCCAGGGAATGCACCTGCCCCAGATTTTGGCCCAGGTGGATGGGTTTGGGTAATTAAGGGTAATTGAAGCTTGGCCATGTGTCACTGCTTCACATCTCCTCCTGCAGCCCCAGCAGGTCACAAGGCTGGGCTCAGCACCACTCCATGGGCATTGTTGGAGTGAAAGCTCCTCTGGACTCAGGCCCAGAGGAAAGCCAAAGCACAGGGGTTGAATTAAAACCTTTGGATAAGCTGAGATACATGAAGTCACACCAAAGTGAAAGAGAAATATAGATCTTTAACTTTTAGTAGAAATATATGCTAAGTGCCTTAAACATTGAAAAGCTGCAGCAGAGACATTAAAACACAGTTCTTACTGCAGCAGTGTTGCCTTTTCACAGAATTTTGTTACTTTAGACAAAATATAGATAGAACTATACTGTTCACATTTTTTAGATAGGGTGTTCACATAAACAATAAGAGCTGATAGAAACTGTATACGCAAATCTGTGTAATACCTGTGTAACACTTGTGTAAAAATTACTACTGTTAGAATTAGACCAGGATAGGTTAAGCAAAGAAAAACTAGAATCATGTGTTAATCTTACTGGTCAATTAACAAATACAATCTACACTTCTGTAAGAAAAAATATATAGAGGAAACTAGAATTAGAAGAAGCTGTTTTTCTTCCTGCTGTTTGCTGTTGCTGCTTGGCTTTACCATGTAATCCTCTTCGAACTCTGCCTTCAAGAAAGCTGTGAGACTATGAAATAAAGAACTTAGCAGAACAGCAGCCTCCTCTGCTCTTTTACCCTCATCCAGAAAGGAAGGGTATCCCATCAAAACCTCAAAAGAGCATCACTGGAAACAGAGGTGAGAGTTTCCCCCCCCTTTTTTTAAGGCTCACCTGTGGACCAAGCTCCTTGTGACCCCTCCTGTGCCACATCCCGGGGTTGGAACCCCGCTGCAGGTGGTACCCACAGGTGTAACAGGGCTGCTGGGGACCCACACTGGGACTGAGCCATCCCAGGGTGTCACAATGGGGTCCGGGCTGGTGGCTTTCTCCCTGGAGATTTGGGGTTTGTCTGCTCCTCATGTTTTAACACATCCAGAGCAAGGATCCTGCTGGGGAACCCAGAGCTGCATTTTGAGCCACTCAAGGGCAGCAGTGGCTCCCAAAAACCATCGGATCAGGTCTTCGCTGACCCACGCTGCTGCCTTCGAGCAGCTGAGCTGAATTTTCTCTCTAGCAAGCTGGCTGAAGTCTGGATTAGCTTTCACACATTTTGGGAAGACTTGGGGGTGGCAGCATGCCCCTCAAGCCTTGGGTGCAGCAGGATCCATCGCAGCAGAGAAGACACTCAGAGTGGAGCCAAAGGCTCTCCTGGGATGCTGTGGTAGTTTCCCACGCCCGGGGCTGTCCCTGGCAGGGTTGATGCCAGCCCCAGCACCTCTGCCTGTGTTTGCAGCCTGGCACAGCTGGCCCGGGCCACGCCAGCGCATCCCAAACCACACACGGAGCTGCAGCCACAGACAGCAGGAGCGGCCTGCCTGCTCCCTCCCAGGCACAAGGGCTGCAAGCGCAGTTCAAAGTTCTCCTCGGTACAAAAATGGGCTTTGAGGGTAATTTGTTGCAGCTTGAAAGCAGCTGAAGTTAATTACAGAGCAATGAAATCTCACACTTTAATATTGCTTCATTCCCCTTGGCTGGGCTGCTGTGGAACACTGCTCCGTTCCGAGATCCAGACCCAGTCTCCAGATAACATCCCAGTTAAACCAAGGAGAGGCAGGCTGTGGGATGCACGACCCTCTGGAGCTCAGGGGAAGGGGGAGACAGAGCACGGGGCTGCACCTGGGGGCTCCTATACGGCATGGTGGTGCTCAGTACATCTCTAATCCATGCCAGGGCACCCATGGAGCCTCCAGCCTCGTGCTCAGCTCCTGTTTGAGACCCAGGCCTGTGCTCCCAGCCCCGCACAGGGCACTCCCACAGCGCTGCCCTGCGGGGTCCCTGAGCAGAGCTGCTGCCTGGGCAGCCCGGGAAGCCCCTGGCTGCAGGCCAGCGCTGGCCAGGTGAGCTCCTGACTCACGGGCTCTTGAGCAAGAGCTGGGGCGCCGTGGCCAAGGGCAGGGCAGGTGTCTGCATCCTCTGCTGGCCTGGGAAAGGCCTGGAAAGGGAGCACGGAGAGCAGCAGCCTGGCCGTGCCTGGAGCTCAGCTGGCAGCCAGATGAGCAGGAGCTGTCCTGCTCGCTGGTCTCCCCAGAGAAGATGCTGAGTGTCCCTCTAGCCCTGATGCTGTTTGAGTGCTTTCTGCTTCTTGGAAATAGCACGGAATAAAGCACCAGGGAACACCAGGGTGGACACAGAGGCCACAGCACTTGCAAACAGGACCTGTGTAGCCCAGGCAAGGGCCACAGCAGCCACTACACGACACAGGGTATCTCAAAGCCAGAGGGACGGGAATCTCGGGGTCCTTCTTGGTGTCAGCAGCCAAACAGAGCTAAAAGCCCAGATGTGAGAGCCCTTTCCACACCCTGAAGAGCCTCGGGCACGCCAGCCCACCCCAGAGAGGCTGCAGCCCGCTTCCCAGTGCCGGCATGCGGCGGGGCTGCTCAGAGGAACAGGCTGCATTGCCACCTAACGGGAGGTGCTGGGAAAGCCCCAGCATCCCACTGGGAAGCAGCGAGAGGAGCAGGAGTCGGGAGGCTCTGCCGAAGCCTCGCACTGCCCCTCACACCGCCCTGCACCGGCCGGGCCGCCGCGGCTCTGTAACAGCGCTGGGGCACAAAGGGGAGGGGACGGGAGAGGGCTCCGTGTGCTCGGAGCCGCGCCAGGGAACAACCAGCGTGGGGCAGCCGCGTCTGTCTGAGCACACCAAGAAAAGGCTTTATGGGCTCTCCAAGTGCTTTTTCCCTCGCTGCTCGAGGCAGCGGCTGCTGTCCGGACAGAGCGGCCCGCTCGCCGGCGGACTCCTCGGGGAAAGCCGGCTCCGCGGGGACTCCGGCACGGGATGCGGGATGGAGATCGGCACGGCTGGGGAGAGCACAGGGACTGACTGTGGCCCTGCGCCAAACCCACGGCCCACAGCGCAGCCTGCCCATCACGGCCCGCAGAGCAGCACCTTCCGTGGGCCATCGGGGCAGCTGCTGGCAGGGGCCCCGCACCTGCTGAAGAGCTCTCCTGGCTCACAGCAGACACCCCAGGGAGAAGCCAGAGGGGATTGCAGACCCCTCAGAGCCCGCGGTGGCTTTGGTTTCCCTTCCTCACTGAAGGTACAGGCCCTGCCCGCACCAGCCTGGCTTCCAGGACTGCTTCAGCTGCCCACAGAGGGCAATGGGAGCCTGATTTTTACCCATATCCAAAAGATAAAAGTGGAAATGGATTTCATCAAGTTCCTTCCTCCTTCAGCCTAACCTGTAAGCAGAGAAACCAAAACCCAAAAAGCAGCAAATGGAGTCTTGTGTCGTAATGGCAAATCCTAGCCCAGTCTGTGACACCCTCACCTGTCGTGGCATAAAACCAGTTACCTTTGTCTCCCAAAACACCCAGCAGCGACAGGAACATCCTGAGGGCCGACATGGGCCATGCCAGAGCTGCACAGGCCATGCCTGCTCTATCTTAGCACCGTTTTATGCTTTTTTTTTTTGCATGCATCAACTTCCTGTAAACACCAGAAACTCTCCTGGGAGAGTTTCAAAGCACTTGGTTCCCAAAAAGAAATCGGCTTCCACAGCGAGCAGCAATGTTTGGACTAGCCACCTTCCTGTAAACAAGAGGAAGAAGAAAAGAGCACGAGCAGCTTGATAAACCCCACTTCCACCCTATTTCCCAGTCTGCAGGGGGGGCACTGCTGTGCCACCCTGGCACTGTAACATTGTCCCAAGAGCTGGTTCCCCACTTTCTGCCAGAGGACAGCCTGCAGCAGCAAGGGGAGGAACAAAGAGACACAAACCATTGCTCTGCCACAACTCTTGACCCCCAGCCAGGAGACTGACACTCCTGTTTGGAATGCCCACTCTGCAAGAGCCACCAGCAGTTCTTTTTTTGGCTACCCCCCCACATCTCCACCTCACACCCCTGTGCAGGGACACAGGTGAGGGCTGGGAACGCTCTCCTGGGGGAGCACAGCCCGTGGGCCTCCATGCCCACATCCATGGCACCTGAGGCTGTCTGCAGGCCATGCTCGCCACTCCAGGAGCGGGTGGAGGAACGAGGAGCTGTGCCTGCCTCTCCCGGAGGGAAGCGCAGCGCCTGCCGTGGAGTGCAGCCCTAGCTGCCTTTGAAGATGCTCAGCGCTGAGCTAATTGAGACAAAGCCTTCTCAGGCACGGAGAATTGGAGTCTCATTTGTACCTGCAGTTTCTGCTCGGGAGGGTGGGGAGCACAGCGGGAGAGGTCCCATCAGATAGCAGCAGCCAGGCTGGGCTCCAGCCCCCGCGGAGGAATTACGCGGCAGCGGGAGGCAACGCGCCGGGCTGGATCTCGCTGGCAACACGTGTTTGGCACAAAACAAGGCTTAGAGCTGGGAACCAGAGCAGAACCTGCCAGTGCCGTGGCATCCTGCCACCCACAGGTGTAAGATCCTGTAAGAGCAGGATCACAGGGAGCAACGCTGTCAGATGGGATCAGTGCGGACCAGCATGGATGGGAGCTCCCAGGGCCAGGCACTCCCAAGGAGCTTTGGACAGGATCACACAATCATGGAATGGTTTGAGCTGGGAGGCACCTTAAAGCTCTACTCCAATCCACCTGCCATGGCACGGACACCTTCCACCATCCCAGGCTGCTCCAAGCCCTGTCCAACCTGGCCTTGGACACTTCAGGGATCCAGGGGCAGCCACAGCTTCTCTGGTCACCCTGTGCCAGGGCCTCACTTTTGCCTCATGATGTCACCTCCTGTCACCCTCACATCAAATGCAAGGCAGCAGAAGGCCACCCCAAGGAGGAGACTCCATCGTTTTCTTTGATCCTCAGACCTCCATTTCCTCCAAGCCCTCTCTGAACACAGATGGCTTTTGGGGTTCTCCCTAAATGCTCAGCCCACGCTAAACCTTCACAGGCACATTTCCGGGGAGCAGCCCATCAGGTGACATTGTGCCATCCCATCTCCCCTCTGCTTTGGTTGCTTCCACTCACTTCTGCACAACTGATTCATTCTGCTTTTGTAAACAGCACTGAAAGCCAGCTGGGATTTGCTGTGCACCTAAATTCCACTCGCTCAGCAGGCTGTTCCACAGAAGGGATTCATTCCAGCCTTTGTCTGTGGTGGGGGCACAACAGAACTAAGGCAGCAGGGATCATATCCAAACCTCACTGCTATAGTGGTGCCCAGAGAAGCTGTGGCTGCCCCTGGAACCCTGGAAGTGTTCCAGGCCAGCCTGGAAGGGGTTTGGAGCAGCCTGGGATAGTGGAAGGTGTCCCTGCCCACGGCAGAGGGGTGGGACAGGATGGGCTTTCATGTCCCTTCCAACCCAAACCATTCTGTGGTTCTATAATTAAAACATCAAAGTTTCACCTTGAAGGAGGAAGAAGAAACCTGCTGGACCTTGTAACTGCAGCCCTGGGCTTGATGTCACTGCTGAGGAGCACAGGGACAGCTGAGAAGCCAATTCCTCATGGAGAAGCTCAGCCATGCACAGCTTTCTTCACAGCCTGGGTGGTCCCAGCCTGCCCCAGCTGAGGGGGAAGCTGTTAATGGACGTACTGGGAAAGCACAGACAAGCACCAGTCACTCACCTCCTCTCTCCTTTCTCCCCTCCTGTGCCACTGCAAAATGAAGCCAAGGGGGAGCTCGTTGCTGGAGTGACCAACAGAGCCACAGGGAGAGCTGGCAGTTCTGCCCATAAATGTGATCTTCCCCAGGGAATCTGCCTTGGGAAAGCAGGCAGAGCCAAGCACGGGACCTGACAGGCAAAAGGCAAACCCCAGGCATCAGCACAGGCAATGGGAATTTGGGATACAAGGACACACTGCAGATGGTTTCCCACATGCACCTACACAGAAGCATAGAGAGGACTTGAGCCGTGTTATCTTCTCCAATCTAAGAAAGAACTGGAGATGGATTCATCCAACTGGCACAGCATAGCCTCCAAAACCCAAATCTTTACAGCTGGTTTGCTAAGAGATTTTTTTGAGGCGTTGGAGTGGGAAGGAGGGAAGAAAAAAACACAGAGGAGGGAAGAGAAAAACAGAGCTAGCGCTCCTTCCTACAGTAAGGGGAGAGAAAGTTATTTCCTTCACAGATTTAGGTTATAAACAGTTTTAAAGCAACTTAAAGCCTGAATAAAATAAAAAGTATGCTTGACATTCATGTTGTCACACCACAGGGCTCTCCAGCATTGCTTTTCCTGACTGGAACTGAAGTCCTTTACAGCCAAAGCTCAGCTCTCTGTGCTGCTGGAGCAGGTGGGGAAGGCTCCTAAAGCTGCTGTGCACCCCACTGAGCCCCACAGTGTCCCACAGCAGCTTCCCCAGTTCTACCCACAGCACAGAACACCTTTCCAGAGCTGGCCTCAGGCTGCACACACACTGCCAAGTGAATTCCAGCCCCCAGAGAAGGCGGGAGCATGGGGATGGAGGACACGTGTACAAACAGAGCTGCACTCTCCAAAGGGATCCCAAAACCACAGCAGGTGTTCCTTTCATCCCCACAGCCCTCAGTGCTCTGGGCAGATGGAAGAAGGCTCAGGATCTCACTGCAGAGGAGAACAGCAGCACTGGCTGGGAGTCCTGAGGGATTCAGGGATCCCTTCCCAGAGGACACACATGGGCAAGGCATAAAACACAGAAAGAGCTACAGGATCAGCAAAAAGAGCCACATCTCTGTCCCACTGCTCATTCGTGCAGTATCTCAGCAGGCCGCCAAGGCTCCTGTTAAAGGACTCTTTTCATACTGGTTTGGATAGGGGAAGGGGCACGAGCAAGACTCGGCTGCTGCATTCCAAAGCACTGCCCTGAATTCAGGCATGCCTGGCAGCACTTTTCCTCAGCAACTGAAGCAGGGAGTCCCATGCTAGAAATGCAAAATTAACTGCAGCCTAAATCTGGACAGTGTTGCTTGAACCAATGCCAAGGTGCCTCATTTCTGTGACTAACTAATACCAAATGAATCATTTCTGTAATAAAACCCCTCCAACTTGGACTTTCAGGGACTAGCAAAAATAATAATTACACTTGTCTTTTATACCCAGCAAACATTTGGCTCTACAGTGGAATCAAAGCAACAAGCTGTGAGTACAACTGCTAACAATTATTTTGAATATTCTTTATAATTTTAAGCAGAGACTTTTGCTGTATGAATTGAGATCACTTATTTCCATCTCTCAATGAATTTCTTCTGCTTTGCTGAGGTCCAGCCAGTGCCTTTCAGAACAGTGTTGCTGCTTCTAATGAACCTCATAAAACATCATGCATGACAGAGCAAGAAATTAACTTTGTGAGAGCCAGGAAGATACAGGTTTAATTTCTCTTGAGTCAGCAGAACAACAATAATCCCGGACAATAATGTGCCACAGTCTTGAGGAAGAGAAAGTTCAGCTCTGTTGTTAAGCCTGCCCCAGCTCACTTGGCTATCCCACACTGACTATCCAACATCCCTGAGTCCCTCAGGGACAAACAAACCAAGATAAAGTGGTTTTCCTTCTGGGACTCTGCTCCCTTCTGCTGGAGGTGGTCTAAGCAGTGTTTCCTTGGTGCGACACCAGTGATGCAGAGCAGGTGCACTGAACATGGCTCCTCTTCCCTCAGGTCCCGTGGTCCATCCTGGCCAGGGCTGCGACAGGAATGGATTTCATTTCAGCCAGATCCACTTGTCCCCGACATCAGCGTTGTAGCCTGCCTTGTACTTGCGCCCAGGGAGCTGAAGGAAGCAGAAAGCTCAGTCACAACACTTGGCACTCACAACACAAAGTTCTGAGGCGCGTTGTGGGATCTACAGAACATGAAATGCTGCTTTTGCATTGTAATGATAAAACTTGCAGAAAAATCAGTCTCTCGGAAAAGGCTGAGCTGTGCAGCTGAAGGAGGGGCTGCAAAAACCACTGTGTCATAATAGAGATGTGAAAATGAGGCCACGGGTCTCAGCACCATATTCCACCCGGGTTCATCCACTCCTCCCCAGCCTGAGCAAGATGGCTCCCCTACCTGGGTCCTGGAGGGAGGAACTGGATCTCACTCCAAAGCAGGCTCACACATTATTAAATATATGAAATACTTTGTGCATGAGATAGCGAGTTAATTACCACATTAAATTAAACCGTTCAAATGAAGCTGCACATTTAGCCTTGGAGAGCTGAACTTAACTTCATTAAAGCAAGAGCAGTGTCTGCCTGTCTTCATCAGCAAACCCAGGAACCACTTCCTGATGGAAAAACTCAAAGATTTTTGAAGCCTTTACCCAAATATTAAGGGTACCCTGGGACCTAAGCAACAGCTTGTGAGTCTCAGTGCTGAAGCAGCACCTTCTGGGAAGGCGCTGACCACGACCTGAAATGCCAGAGATGGTGAGATCCCAGTTCCAAAAGCAGAATCCATCTCCAGAATACCTATTCCTATGTCCAGGAATGGAAAAGAAACAGAACAGAACATCTTGGAGCTCCAATACTGGATCCCAGAAGCAAAGCACCAGAAAAAAAAGCCAGTGAGTTTGGTGAGAAAGTCTGAAGCCAGGAAAGATGCTGTAATAAAACTCTTCCTTTAAAAATGAGCTATCTGCTGGCAGCCTGTCCAAATAATGAAGCACAGATCATCTGCTCTGTCTCCACACAAACACTGGTTTCACACAAGACCCCAGACTTGTCCTGAGGATTTTTCCTCTCCAAAAAAACATGTAAGAGTATCCTGTTGGAGAGAGCTGCCTCTGCAGAGGGAAGCGAGATGCAGTCTTGATAAAATCTGTACTCGGGCCGCAAAAATGAGCTGTTTAATAAAAGATGAAGCCTGTTGTTTTGAGGAAGGGGAGTTGTGTTTTTATTCACTTCAATGTCAAGAAACAAGACACTTCTTTGCCTAAAAAACAAGCTGACTGAAGACCTGACCTGCTCCATGAGACACTCCCTGTCCTGCCTTGTCACAAACCATTTGTGATCAGTTCGTCTGAGGTTTTTCAATTAATGTCTTGTCTAAACATCAGCAGAAACCTCACAGTCCTGTTGAGAGTTCCTCCCACTGAGCAAAGAAGAGATGGGAAATGAAAATAAATGATTTCTATCTCTGCCCCAAGAATTTCCAGCGGCGAGCCAGGGAGGACGTGAGACCTGCTGTGACCAGCCTGTGACACAAAAACAGCTCTCCCTGGTCCTCTCCAGGCAGCACATAATTGGCCCTTTGATACTTGAAGAGATTCCCAGATAAGTAGATTATTAAAGCAACAGGAGATCTCTGGGAAAATACAGGAGTTTACAGTTTTGTTTCTGGGCACATCTGCCCTCTTAAAAAAGCTACAAGATCAGCCCCAACAGAATTCAAACTCGTTGTCCAAAACAAATTCCCTGTGTGCCTCTGGTAAAAGATGTGCAAGACATCAAAGCAAGCGTTATAATAAGTATTCATCCATAACTCCATCAGTCACAGTGGGCCTTGGCAAAGGTAGGAGAGTTTGGGGATTTGTTACAGCTAAGCTTTCAAAATAGCAAAAAAAAAAAAACCCAAAAAAACCAAAAAGGGAAGAGGGAAGCAGAGTAAACAAATCCCACATTACCTAGAAAGCAGGAGGATGTGAACTGATGTTCTGTGCACAAGTGACACAGACCAATTCCCCAACTGTGCTCTTCAAATCCCCCATTCCACAGCTGGGACTGCAGTGAGGGAGCTGCACGCTTTGGAACAGGACAGGATTTTGCAGGCCACAGCAAAGAGAAGCAGTAGGAACACCAGGGGAGATCTGGGGATGCAGGGCAAGGGGCAGGATGGGCTGCTTCTGGTTAGGTTGGTGCTCCAAAGTGCACCCAGCTGAAACTCCCAGGCTGTTCTTGGCCAGCACCAGGGCAGGGATGGGAACAAGCAGCCAGCCCTGAGGATGCTGGGTTTGTCTACGCTGGGCAGTCTGGCTGCAAGAGATGATGGAAAGGAGATAGGAAAAAGCTCTGACTTGCCAGCAGCTGAGACAACAGAGAGAGCTTGAATATTTGCCTTCTCTTGCAGTACAAGATCCCTGGAAGTGTCCCAGGCCATCTTGGAGCAGCCTGGGCTAAGTGGAAGGTGTCCCTGCCCATGGCAGATGGGCTGAGATGAGCTTTAAGGTCCCTTCCAACCCAACCCATTCCACAATTTTATAGTGACAGAGATCCCACCAGGCAACCCCAAGAGCTCCCCCACATCCTGCAGCAGGAGGCAAGGCTGAGCTCCTGCCAGGTCACCAAGGAACAGATATTTCCACTCCATGGAAATTGAGTGAGAATGAAGCCCTGGCCTGCTGCATTATACTGCACAGAGCCCCAAAGTTGGCAGCGAGAATTATTTCCAGAGGGATGTGATAAAATCCACCACACAGAGCATGAAATTCCCAAAATGAGCTGTACCCAAAAGTAGAGCCAGCTCAAAGACATCAAACTGCTCAACTTTAAAAGAGCATTAGGAAGAGAGATGAAAACAAGACCGTCTCATCAGTTAAATTAAGAACCTGCCACAGAAGTGTCTGTCAAAACTATAAACATGATGAAAAGCCCTATAAAGTGGCAGAGGCTGTGGAGGAGCAACAAGCAACTCCAGCCAGCTGTTTGCTCTGCGCCGTGGCTGCTCCGGATCATTCCGCACCCAGCACGTGTGGGTAGAGCTCTGGAGAGCTTTAACCACCTGGAAAGGTTGTTTGGGAGCCTGCCTTGTTTTCCAGCCTTTGGGGAACAAAAGGAATTGCTGTTTCTGCCTTCTATTCCTGTGCTGCTCTGTGCTAATGGCTGGGCTGCACAGCTCCAGGAGCTCTATAAATAGCCTGCTTGGAGCAGCGCTGATCAAAGAGCACTTAAAAGCAGAGTCATTACTCTGCAAGCTCGGGCTCATTCATCAATAGCCCAAGCTCATCCTTCAGTGGCTGTTTATAACAGCCATAATAATAGCCCCTTCCATCACTGCTGGGAGCAGATGACTGCTTTTTACAGGAGAAATGCTCGCTTCCCAACGTTTGGCAGTGCTGTAGGCACACAGCTAAAATCTGAGACAACCTAGGAATGTGGGGATTCAGATGCTGGCTGGATCCTGGGAGGGTTTGGTTTCTGATTGCTCCATATTATTCCTGCTTTGGTTCCTCTCCACAGAGACCCAAAAGGAGGCTGTAGCCAGGTGGGGTAGGTCTCTCCTCCCAAGTGACAAGAGGAAACAGCCTCAAGATGCATCAGGGGATGTTGAAAGTGCATATTAGGGAAAGAATTCTTCATGGAAAGGGCTGTCACCCTTGGCACAGCTGCCCAGGAGTCCCCATCCCTGGAGGGATTTAAAAGCCATGTGGATGTGGCACCTGGGGACATGGGCTGGTGGTGGCTTCAGCAGTGTTGGGTTTAAATTGGACTCAACAATCCTCTCCAACCCCAAGGATCCCGTGGTCCAGAGCAACAGCTAAAGCAGGCAAGGGGGGTAATTCCCCCCAAACACACATCCAAGGCGGGCATGGCTTGGTTTCCAAAAGCCTGGCACAGACAGGTGTTTGTTACAGCTTCACTCCTGCCACTCCTTACTCCAACAGAACCCTCCCTGCTGCTAACATCCATGACAGCCCAAAACACAAGAGCACCCTAAAGTTTTGCTGAATTGAGGCTATAACAATTCCAGTCTGCTGGAATTGCTCATTGGCTGCTGTCCTGCCCTTCATTCATTTATTAGAAAAACAGACAATAAAAATCCTTTGGAAAGAGAAGTGTTCATAAGAGGATCAGTTATCCGTTGCAGAGTGTGGGGAACAGGCAAGGAACTCATACAAGCCACACAGCACAGTTAAACACCTCAAAGTGACACCACAGTGTAAGATCCATGGAGATGTTACCCCTCTATTAAATTATATTCCAATTAACTTTAATTTAACTGAGATCTACCCTGGGGATCACTTTCCTCCACAGGTAGGGGATTAAGAGGGGTTTGGGAAAGGGGGGTGTGCTCCCACACAAAACCACTTTTCCTTTCACAGGGACAGCCTATCAAGTTGAAAACTGATTATTTTAATGCCAGTGGGATTTGATTGTCTTTTTTGATTTACAGAGGTACCCAGTGCCTGGGACAGCAAGGGGCCATCACCTAAAGTAAAACAGACACAACCACCAAGACCAAGATTTGAGACAGTTCCAAGGTCTGTCAGGCTCCCTCCCTACTATTTCTGGGATAGCTATCCCTGCCAACTGTCCATGATACTTTTCAGGGGGAACAGGGTGGAAAAGCTGCCTGTTCCTCAAGAGGGGCTGCTCTCTCTCTCCTTATGGACAGGACTGGGGAGCGCAGAGAAGTGGGAAGAAAAGTAGATCCAGGTACCCTTGAGCAACAACTCTGTCATTCCCAGGGTTTTGTTATTCCTCAGGACCTTTTGGACTTACTGATACCTAGCCAGGCAACATCTTGTTACTTTAGAAAGGGTTAAAAATACTTTTGCAAAGATAAAAAACAGAGGGAAAAAAACCCAACCTTAAATTAAGCCTCTCCTAATTTATTGTGTGTCTGCTTTCATTCCTTCCTGGATTCGAGAGCAGACAGGGCTGGGCATTACAGCTGTCAAACACCTCCTTTAAAACAGAATTAGGAAAGGAGATCTTGAGCCTAAAAAGAATGAAAACTTCATCAAGCCAAGAAAAAAATGGCAGGAGAGAGAAAACAGAAGGTTCTATCAAAGACAGCAGCTATGGCAACGATCACAAACATGGAGAAGGAAAGATAGCCTAAGCTCCCTGCTCCTGCAAAGGCAAGAGTTGATCCTGCTGTTGCTCCAGACTCTGGTTCTCAGAAAGCTCAAGTATTCCTTCTGCAGCTCTTTCAGAAGACTTTTATGTGAGCAGTTCTCTACACTCTCAGCAGAGATGGGGAGCTAAGGGACCTGCCAGCCCTCTGCTTGGCTAGCAGCCACCTTCAGCCCCACAGCTGCCAGGAGGGGCCAGGGCTGCTCTTGGGCCACCTCACACCTGGAGAGCCTTCCCTTAATGTCCTCCCTGTGGGGCTGGTAGTGATTTCCCACTGCAGACACATGCTCCTACAGCACTCTCAGTTTTGGGCTGTGAGACAGAGCTGACTTGTGCTGCAGTCAGGTGAGGTGAGGCAGGCTCACCTTCCATCACTCAAAGCTACTGCCCTGCAACCACCTCAAAACTGGAGGATTTCCCTTCCTAAGGCTGCATCCTTATGAAGAAAGGTAATGAAAAGCCTGGGAAAAGAGTGTGGGATTCCCCTCCATCCTGTTCCCTGTTCTCCACTTGCTGTGACACAGGGCTGCAGGGAGCTGCCAGCCACACATTCCCAAGCCCTGGGGCAGGAGGGAGGAGGATGAGGAGCAGAGTACAAAGATGGAGTTTGGCAAGGCAGCTGAGCTGTGCAAGGAGCTGGATTGCATCTCACAGCAGTAGCCAGGTCTTTGATCTGCTCAAGCTTTCCTTGTCTCATCCCTATATTCCAAAAGGAGTCTTCCACCAAGGAAAACAGGGATGGAAATAAAATGAGAGCCTTCTCTTACCTTTCCATGGCAAAGGACAAGGAGGAATTGCCTCACACTGCCAGAAGGCAGGGATAGATGGGATATCAGGGAGAAATCCCTCCCTGTGCAGGTGGGCAGGCCCTGGCACAGGGTGCCCAGGGAAGCTGCAGCTGCTCCTGGATCCCTGGCAGTGTCCAAGGCCAGGTTGGACACTGGGGCTTGGAGCAGCCTGGGACAGTGGAAGGTGTCCTGCCATGGCAGGGGATGAGAATGAGAGGAGTTTTAAGGTCCCTTCCAACTCAAAGCATTCTGTGATTCTTTGATTCTCTGAATTCCAGCAAACAGCTGCACTTTTATGCACACAGAAAAGCACACGCACGTCAAAGGAGCCGCTTCTCCCCACTCCAGGAGATGCAGAAGGAGTGTGAAGTACATCAGCACATTATTTAAGTACACTGATTCCATTAAACAGAGCCATTTGTTTTCATCCTCACTGCAAACACATCTGCCTAAGTGCTCCAGCTCTCCAGCTTTGCAGGGCGCACACGGAGTTTGGAGCATCATCCCTGGGGATTGTGAGCACTTGGAAGAAAGGCAGAGAGATACAACAGTTGTTAGGGGGGGGGGGGGGGAGGGGAAAGGGTAGTCAAGCCCTTACTAGTCTGACAGTTCCTAAAATAATGTTGCTTCCCTGAAGAATGAACATGCTTATCTCTGATCTACAGAGCCTGACTGAAAGGTTGCTTCTCCCTTGCCAGAAAAGCATCCTCAGAAGTTTCTGAATGCCTGAGCAGAACTGCTGGACCCTGCCAGAGGACTTTATTATGGTGTAAGGAGGCTGCAGAAAGCCACCTCCTCACACGTGAAAAGAACACTTACAGAAGAAATTTAGAGGATATACATTAAAAAAGGTGAGGTTTGAGTATTCAGAACTGTATGTGGCCACCTCATTATTTTGTGGAAAAGTACACACACTAAAATCTTGAACTCTGAAGAGTGTTCCCTCCTCCTCCTACTTGGTTGCTTCTAATGAATATTTTGAACAAAACCCAGCTTCTGCCTGGAATTTGTAAATCCCTGAAAACCGCCATTATTAGGCAGCATGAATTGTGTGCACGGAACTCTGAAAAGCACAGCAGTTTGCTGCCTGTTGGAGAGATCAAGGATTTATGAGTAGTTACAGAGGGGAAAAAATCCCCTACGCAAATCGTTGTATTTATGTGGTAAACATCATTACCCCAACTTTAAAAGCACGCATTTCTCACGAGGAAAAGTTAAACTTCTGTAATTATCCCATAATTAAGCCTTTAGCTACAAGTCACATGAGCCTAAACCCTTTATCTTCAAATGCCAAAGTGGCAGCACAGCTGTGACCATCCCTGCACAGAGAGGGGCAGGGCAAGGGCTTGTGATTCCCTCTTTACAGACCCAAAATATCACAGCCCAAATCTGGGTGTCTGGAAGCTCATCTGCTCTCTGTTCCTGTGCTGGTTGGCCTCTTGCTGGATCACCTCTGCACAGCAGCCTTGCCTGAGAAAAAAATTCAGCCCTTCATCTGCTAAACAAAGTTGGAAGGGAAAGAAAAACCCAACAACCCAGATCTTCAAAGTTTCAACACAAAGAATGCAACCCTCAGAACATAAAACAGCAGGTGGGGCTGGCTTTGTGCTTCCCCTTCCAGCAGCTTATGGAAAACAGGAGAACTCAGCACCTTTTGCACGGTGCACCATCCCTGTGCATTCCCCAGACCACCGAAGGGTTACAAGCATCCAAGCATTCAGAAGAGAGTGAGTGTGCAGGCTAAATCCAACAGAACTTCCTGAAACGAGCAGCTCCTCCTGATTCCAAAGGACATTATCACTTTCCACAGCACTTTCCTGAATCAGGGCCTACAAACAAGGCTGCAGAAGGGAGATTATATTTTGGCAATGTTAGTTTTTTTGCTCAGCTTCAGCTGTCAGCTAACTGGCACGGAGCAGAGCAATCCAAGAGCACAGCTTTCCTGCCCAGGTACCCAATTCCTACTCCTGAGCATCCCTTTGCTACATCTGCAAGGCAAGTCACAAACTTCTCCTGGCAGCCAGTTATCTGATGAGCCAGGACATTCTCAGTTTCTCACCAGCACAAAGAGGGATGTGCTGCTGTAATAGCCAGAGGAAAAAAGGCTTTCAGAAGCCTTACCCCTGGCTCTCAGCACACAGCTCCGAGGTCACATCTAGCTGTGTGTCAGGCAGCCTCAGTAATTCCCAGCTCCACTGCAAAGGGACATGTCGGCCCCAAAAAAGCCCTCTCATCTCGGGGAAGAAAGGCGCTGGCAGTGCAGATGGATGCTGTGTGCGAGAGACAAGTCATGCAGCAGATCCTGCTCAAATCTGTGCTGCACAGCACAGGCGGCTCTCAGAGGGAAGGGCTCCAAAAACCCCGAGCTTGAAGGTTTGGATTTAAGAATGTGACAGCAAGGAGGAGGAAATTCTGAGAGCAGTTTCTCAGCTGGACTAGGGAATTTTCAAACCCATTAGACAACCTCAGATGCTTTCTGCTGCTTTAACCTTTAGCCCCTTTTACAAGCTGGAAAGGTCACATCTCAAATGAGGCAGAACAGTGTGAACCCCAGAGCCTCTCCACTACACAGCCAGCTGAGGAGGAACAAATTATGTGGAATATTCTGACTATTCCAGAAGAAAACATTGGTAGTTCAGTTTCCAAACAAGTCCATAAATCTGTAGCTTACATTTTAATTTCAGTAAGAGACTATATACTACCAGGAAAAGAAAAATGATCGTGTTTTGATTATGCAAATCATGATTTCTAGCAATTTATATTGTATATTCCTCCCTTTGTCTTCAGGAGTGCTTGGAAAATAATAAGATGCAGTGGCAGAGAAAAATCTCAACCCAACTGGAAAGCAGAGGCTCACCTGTAGCCTTGGCCACTCAGTATTAATTATCATCAGCTCCACAACTTCTCTAAGGAGCCTTTCCAATAGCTGGGCCTTAGGCAAGGCCCCTGTGGGGGGCGAGGACCCCATCCCTGCCAGGGACCCACGGAGCAGCAGCAGGGCAGAGCTCTGAGGGGATTGGAAGCTGCTGTCTCCAGAAGCAGCAAGGCAGGAGCTAATTAAAACCCTGTGTGGGAGCCTGCATGAGGTGTACGAGAGCACTGGGCACAACAGGCTTTGGATGTGTGCCCACGTGCAGAAACACTCTATTTAAAGCAACAGCACTTTGGGGAAGTGAGGCAGCATCCATTCCTCCTCAAAAAAAACCCCACCCCCTCCCTCAGCATTTGATAAGGAGTCGCCATGGGTTTCCAATTTTCTTGTTTGACTTAAGGGATTATTTTAGATTTCAGAGGTCACAGACTCATCAGGGCACACGAAACAAAAACAAATGAAAACCATTTATCCTTTAGTCCACAGCTAAAGATCAAAAAGAAAAAAAATCATCTTATGAAACAAACCATTTGCTTTGTTATTCCTCTCGGGGCAAAGCTAGACTTCAAAAAAGGTGGGGATTTGGGCAACATCCAGAAGTTATGGGTAGAAAAGGGCAGGAGGGTGGCAGCAGGGTGTGCCCAGCAGGGAGGAGCACCCTGATGGCCCCTGGCTGTCCCAGCAGCACTCACCGAGCGATACTCGTAGTAGAGCTTGTCATACTCTGAGCCCCCGATCGTGATCTCGGGAACGAAGCGCGGGATGGACACGGAATCCAGCACTCCAGCCTTGTCCTGGACACTGGGGGGAGAAGGAGCAGTGAGTTCACACCCTGCCCCAGCAACAGCCAAATATTGGACCCCGAGAAGCTGTGGCTGCCCCTGGATCCCTGGAAGTGTTCCGAGCCACGCTGGATGGAGCTTGGAGCAACCTGATCCAATGGAAGGTGTCCCTGCCCAAGGCAGAGAGTAGAACTGGATGGGCTTTAAGGGCCCTTCCAACCTAAAACATTCTGGGATTCATAATCACCATTCTATGATCAAAGAACTACTTTTCTGTTAAATAAAGCTTCCAAAGGTTTGGGCTATTTTCCAAACATTTTTCCTTCTCCTCACAAATCCGTGATGTACTGCCCCTCCTCCCTGCCTCCAGTTTGTTCCTGCTCCAACTTCCTGCTTCTCTATTTCCTCCCCCAGCTTTTTCCTCCTTGGAGATGCTCCACCATTCCTGGGAGCCTTCTCCATGAATGCCCTCTGGCTTTTTACCTTTCTATAAAAGCAGTGGTTTCATTGAATGCCACACACTACCTCGCTAAATTCCCATCCCAAATGGATCAGTATGGAGGCAATGAGAGGGGCTGGAAGTGGGCAGTGCCTCCAGCATCCTGCCTGGGAATACCTGGAGGAAGGTATGCAATTGCTGCAGCAGCTCCGGTGGTGGATCTCGGGACTCACCAACAGCCCACTCTGCACAGCAGCAGCACTTCAGACACCCCCAGTTTAAAACGCCTGAGAAACTGCTAGAAAGCCTCCTGCTGCCTGTGCTTATCCACAGACCAACAGTGCCACCTGGACGTGTCCGGGAAAAACACATCCCTTTCCAGCCAGCACTGGCCAAACCCCACACCGAAACTGCTGCAAATGGTGCTGTTTTCCATGAATTACATTTCTCTGCAAATAATGATGTGCACGTCAAGCACGTGCCCTGAGAAAAGCAAAGTTCATCATCTTTAAGCAATTATTTTTACCCCTGGATCATAAATTTTGGGACCTTTCCTCACAGCAACGAAGAGCTTCAACAAGTAAACGGGTTTGCTAACATACCCTGATATTCCCACTGTACATCACCCTACTAGAGACTGATTTGTCAGGAAATACAATAACTCACTCAAAGTTCAGATGGGAAAAGGTGAGGATAAATGTCCTTTTCCAGGATCAGGATGAACACCAAAGATGCTCCTTATAAATGGCAACTTGTTTATCTTCAACAACATTAAAAGTTTATTTCACATGCTGGAAGGCACGAAAGTGAGTCCAGCCACATAAGAGCACAACTTCACACACAGAAACCAGGTTTTGTAGTCATCCAGTCCACAGTGAATCCATTCCTTCCTGAATCTCAGCCAGCTGGCCATTTGGAGAGGACAACTCCAGGCACAATTAATTTTAGTTAAGGGCCAAGTGATGAACCTGCTGCTCCCAAAAATTCTTTGCACAAGAAAATGCTGAAAGCTACTGATGGCTTCTCCATGTTCTCTGCACCCTCAGAAATACTTTGGAATATGAAGTAGAAGCACACCCAAAGACACCTGCCACAACAATGTCTAACCACAAAACCACAGCCGCCTGCCAGGACTAATTCCCTGCTCAGCAGGAAGCCTTCACAGGCACCTTTTATGTTTCTTTTGTTTTCACTCTCTCTCCCCCAGCAGAAAATTATCACTATTTATTCTTTTCTGACACTCTAGCAGACTCTCTTGAAGGAGCTCTCAGCATGCAGCACCTTTACCTTCCAGATAAGGTCATACCTGAAAAGGAACTGAGGGCATGTGAGTGACTGTGTGGTCCCAAGGCTTTAAGAACATCAAATTTAGACTCACATAACCCCCTTAACCATGGTTCTTCCCATTGCTGCACAGGATTCCCACCTGGAAGTATCCTACAGCAATGGGTAACTCATCTCTTCTCCTAAAGCATGTATTACACACTAATTCACACACGTCATCCAGCAACACTGTGCACAAGCAGAAGAATCAGGTTTGACACATTCCTGCTTCTTTTTAGAGGAGGAATTCCTGCTTCCCTCACAGGCAGCTCACAGCAGGACGCACACCATGAACATCAGAGTCTGATGGGCCTTACCAAAGGTGCAAGGGGGGTTAAGGGAAGGAGACTGGTTAGAAAAATAATAAACCAGGCAACCCAACAAAAAAAAAAAACCAAGCTGGCGTAGCCTGCACTGCAATTTCTCAACCCCTGATGTTGGCACAGTCACAAAAACTCAAGTGGCAAGAGAGACCTAAAAGCTTTCATGGGTCTAAGAGCCAACACCACATAACCATTCAAGATAAATTCTGTGTTGATACATGAAATTAATTTTCCTCTTTCTGCCAAAGGGACAGATTCTACCATTTGGCCAGGCAGAGCAGGTATGGCATGGTCAAGGTGAGGCACAGCCACTCCCTTGGTGAGCAAACGCTCACCATCAACACCAAGAACAAAAAGAATTTTCCAAAAAAAGGTCTGCAAGGAAAGGGGAGAAGGTGCAACAACAGCTCTTCAGACTTGTAAAATCCACTGCAAAGAGGAAATCACGAAAGAAATGTTTCAACTGAAGCAAAAAGATGGGATAGACAGGGCTTGGAGCAGCCTGGGATAGTGGAAGGTGTCCCTGCCCGTGGCAAGGGGAGAGATGGGCTTTAAGGTCCCTTCCAACCCAAACCATTCCCCAGGTTCTGCTCTCCCAGGTTCAGCAGGAGCTGCAGGGATGGATCAGATTTAGCTGTGCACTTGTCTGATGGAAGAAGTCAAGTGCAGCTGATAAAATAACACAGGCAAGGTTATCCAGCCTGCAGCTCTTCACCCCAAAGGAGATTCCTTTTGCAACACGTGTGGCCAGACAAACATCACTGGGAAGGGCCCAGATGAAAACACACCTGAGACAGTGCAGTGACAGCAGAGGAACTCCCTGAGACATTTAAAAAGCCAGAATGGTTTCTGCTGGACTGGGCACTTGGAAAGGAAGGAAAGATGTGAAGAGCAGCCCCCTGGAAGAGCCCTCCAGCTTCCAGACACAAATGCAGCCCTTTTTAACCTTTTACCAAGATCCCCCAACCCCACTGTAATGGCAAGGAAGAGCACTTAAGGGCAGGGATATGAGAGGGATCCCTGTGGAGCTGATTGCCCATGGGTGCGGCTCACCGGTTTGATTAGCCCGCTGATTTACATTCATTACTCAGGGGCCCTGCTGGGGGTTCGTGCATTAGACCCTCCATGTGTGCAATAAAGAAGTTCTCCTCAGCCCTGCTCAGCCATCCCCGGCCTCCACACACGCGGGGACAAGCTGAGGGTGGAAGGCAACAGCAGGGCTGACACAGCCCCACAAGCCGGGAGGTCAGCAAGGGAAGCAGATGGAAAACCAAGCAGGGCAGAACCTAGGTTGGATATTTGGGGAAACTTCATCACTGTAAGGGTGGCCAGGCATTGGACCAGGCTGCCCAGGGTGGAATCTCTGTCCCTGGACACGTTCCAAATCCATGTGGCTGTGGCACTTGGGGACATGGGCTCATGTTGGGCTCGGCAGTGCTGGGGGAATGGAGGACTTGATGATCCCAGAGGGCTTTTCCAACCTAAAGAATCCCAAATAGCTGCTGGAACCTCCCAGGAACACCCACGAGAGGGCAGCATGTACCAGCACACGAGCAAGCACCAGGCACCTGCGGGACTTTGCACATTCCAAAGAGAAAATTCCCATGGGCACGGGATACCTGCACGTCTATGGGGACCACAGGGTACTTGGGCGCTGGAAAAAGCGAGAAAAGCATCAGCTTTAAGGTTCATGGACTCCCACCTGAGCTGGGCATGGGATGCTCCAGCATGCAATTCCAACAGGGAAGCACAGGAGGCTTCCTGCGTTGCTGGAGTTGCCATGGGAAAAGATCACATCCAAACACACACTTTGTACAAAGAGGCTCTTCCCAGGCTGCCCAAGACATTGCCCAGAATTCCCTCGCTCAGCAGAGCGAGGCACGAGCACAAGACTGGCACAGGATGCGTTGTCACCCCGTTATCAGTGCCCTGATAGCCCAGCACACGTGAAGATTCCCAGGCAAAGCCCAGGAGCTGGACTGTGGATCCCTGTGGGTGCCTTCCAGTGTAGGATATTTTATGATTCTGTGGTTTAAACGAGCAGTTTATTGCATTCTGAGATCTTCAAACAACCACATGTTTTTGCCAAAAAGAAGAAATAATTTCATGTTATCTACAACGACAAGAGCCTTGTGCAGGAAACTCTTACCCTCCTCCAGGGTTCAAGGAAAAATGGACTCCTAAAAGCAATTTATTCCCTTCTAAAGCTGTGAAACAATTTTGATACAGTGTCTTAACACGCTGCTCTAATTGCGAGGTTTCCTTCCTACTCCCTCCTACTCACCACAATTAATAATCCTTCCAAATACCTGCACTGGGGTGGAGCTACAGGAAAACAAGCAACTTATTGTCTCTTTCCAAGGAAATCGGATTGTGGTAACTTTGCAGGGCCTAACAGATGTTATCCTCCAATTCCTACACAAAGGAACCTCCTCTTCAATACATCAAATACACCCAAATCATGACCTGCTCCTGTCAGACACCACCCAACACTGCTCCTCTGCATTCTACCTTCACTTCTTGATAGAAAAACCATGAAAAAGGAGCATTAGCACTATTTTTAGGAAGTATTTGAAGTAGCAACACAGAAAAGTTAAATGCAAGAAATACCACAAGTCTGCAAAAAAAGTTTAATTTACTACTCCAATGCCTGCCACAAAGACACAAACTTAGGGGCAGATATTCAATTTTTAAAAATCCCTGTGTTTCTATTAACCTGTGAGATGACCAGGAATTAATGAAAATAATGTAACTCTTAAATTTTTGTTTAAAAACATAACTATACTGAAATTTCCACCTGTACATTCAATCTGAAGTTGCAGCAAAATGGGGGAGCCTGTCTCACTTCTGCTATTAACAGACTTACAGGTGCAGCTATATTCTTTATATATGTGTCTTTATATTTTGTATAAATAAAAATGACAAATAAATGGTGCACTCACAAAGAAATATTAAAATCAAATTAAATTCTTTTCCAACATGGCACTTTCCACTGTCTGAGCCTGCTCTCTTCCCCTCCAACTGGGCAGACAAGGATCTCTGACAAAATCCACTCTCAAACTTGCCTGCAGCCTCATCTCATCCATCAGCAGCGAAAATGCCTCACCACGTTCCTATGCCAAGCATCAATACCACAAAATATAGCCCCACCTTTAAAAACTCATGGCTTTGACCATTTCTCCTGAGATTTGATGCCAAGAATTGCTCAATGACTGGATGACACCATACTTACTAAAGTCTCAAGTGATGGAAAGAAACATCATCCTGCTCCAGCCATGGCCCCTTGTCAAACTTCAGGTACTCGATATCTTCAATTACCTGGAATCAAGAGAAGAAAGCTCACTAAGGGGTGGCTTGATCCAAAAATCAATGAGACAATCAAAACAGGTTATTAAACAAATGAGAAAGCCTTCACTGCTAAAGCTGTAGTAACAAGGCAAATGTTCAGAGATAACATGATCATCTCTGCCCTGCCAGGAGCACTGGAGACACACGTGGGGATCTCTTAACGTCCTGTGCTTTCAGCTTTGGCTGGCAGGCAATAAACTGGCTGAGAGGTGCCTTGTTTGCAAATTCCTACCTGATCCAAGACATTCTTCCTTAACCTGCCACTGGGACAGAAAAGCAAAGAAGGTACAACCTCACCCTTGAGGGCAAACGAGGACAAAATGGAGGTAAAGTGGTCATTCAACTCCCTTTTGTTACAAAAAATAAATCATCGTGGTACAGAGGACACCTGTTTGGCTGGTTTTATCTCCAGAGAGGCTCAGTAACACATTCCCTGAAACAGGCAAGTGGAGCAGGCGTGGCATTTGCCTCGGTGTTGTGTGGTTCACATCACGGAAACAAAGGCACATTCCAGGCTGGGACACTCAGACCTGGAGGAGCTGCACCAATGAGTCCAAGGGCACAGGATTGCAGTGGCCATCAGGACCTACCCACACGTGAAAGGAAAGGCAACACTCACAGCTCAGCAGCCAGAACCCTTCAAACAAGCAATGCCAGCTCAGCAAATCATTCCCTCAGCATCCCCAAGCTTATCACTTCCAGACTGGAGCTTCATTTGCAGCCTGGCCCCACCAGAAAACAGATCTTTGCTGCTCCAGGGGGTAATTGCTTATCACAGCTGGATGGCTGGAGGTGAGGGAAGCCTGCCCTGGTGTCAGAAGGATGCACTTCAGGTGCCTGATGAGGTGGAGGCAGCACCTTGGAGTGACCCAGGAAGGAGTGAATTGTTACAGCTCCAAACCTCCCTTTACAGAGACCTTTTCCATAGGGAAAGGTAAAGCTGAGGTCATGACCAAAATCCACTGACACAGAAGCAGATGGCAGCAATGAAGTGACAGACTGATAAAGGAAAAAAAAATCTTTGTATTCTTTACATGAAACCCACTATAATTATTGCCTGCAAACACTAAAGCCCAGCCATTACCACTTAGAAAATGATAACCAAGTGCTACTACAAAGTAGCCCTGACTATACAGGTCTACTCTTACCAGCATTATGTTTTCATGGTAAGAAATAATGGTTTGGACATGACTGAATGAACATTTCTGAGGCACAAACTGCTGCAGCACAACTCCAAGATAAGAGGAAGGGAGGTGTATGGTAAATTGGTTCCAACTGCCATTATTTCTTTTAATTATTTAATTGAAAAGCTGAACAAAAGCAATTCCCTCTCTACTCCACAGCAAAGCTCTGGAAACTCTCTGCACCTGATAATAGCACTAATCACAGAGTTGCTACAACAGGGCTCAGAATGTGCCACAGGGGAAAAAGCATCTGTATCCAAATTAGTTTTGCTCAGTTATCATCATGTCAGAAAAATCTCTCTCCCAGCAGCTCCTTAACAATGGCATCAGTTTCCCAACCAGGATAGAAGAACAACTACTTAATTTGTAAGGAATGCCCTGGCATACCCCAGGAATCAGCAGCAAATATCCAAGGCTTTAAAAAAAAAAAATTAAACATACAGCTAACTTTGTATTCCCAGTTTTATCCTCATGCAAAACCAGTGAGGAACACCCTAATGAAGCTCATTTCAGCACTCATTACTCCTTCAGCCACCACAACCAAAGTTAATTACAACAGGAAACCCCAACCGACCTTTTAAAGACACTTTAAAAAATCCTTTCTAAGCTGCATATGCCTGCTCTGAGCAAATCAAAAGTTATTAAACTACAAGGCCATAAAAACCCTCAGCTCCCAAATCCCCAAGCAAACAGACCAGAGTGAGCTAATGAACAGTGCTGTCTGTCAAGAGGATACACCTGTGCAAACACACACCCCACAAGCCAAAGCCCTCCTGCCAACCCTGATTTCCAAATTTCTGCTGTGTCATTCCAAAGGGAAACAATCTCAGCAGAAAAGGGGAAAAAAAATAAAGAATTACTTCAAGCAGCACAAGTACCAGTATCTACCACCAACCCCCAACAACAGCAATGACAACATCATGGGCTGGATAATCTTACAGGGTCTTTTCCAACCTTAATCATTCTGTGGTATTGTACTTTAAACTTCCAAATAATAATCCTTCCCATAGTCCAGATTTGTCCAAGCAAATTAAGGACTCCACTGGTGCATCTGATGACCCTATTTAGAGCAATGACACAATTGCTGAGCTTGGGAGAGTCGCTCCTTGAACAATAAGAGCTTTAGACTGACTTTAAACCCCGATTTAAAGGATTAAAATCAAATCTCTAGCAATGGGGTTTACCACAAAAAAATCTAGGGAGGAAACAACCTGTTTTACTCTGACCACTTCAGGATGTGTCCAGAGAGAAGGACAGGGCAAAACCAGGCATATAAACCCCATCCCAACCTTCCTTTACTTCATCAAGTACCATCTTGAAACACCACAGCTCTCAACACTGATTCCTGCTTTTATTTTATCATCCAGAAAAAATAACTGTAATTGCTCTAGATTCTCTATATTCACACCACCACCTCAGCTTTTTTGTTCACTTCAGCCTGGCTTTTTTTTTTTTGTGTATTTTTTTCTGTTTATTATCTGCCATCACCCTGAAGCCACCAGTCCTTTTTCAGGAGTATAAACCCACACTACCCCACAGGCCTACTGGTTATCAATGATAACCTTTACTATTGAGTGCAGAAGCACCCAAAAATCCAACCACAACAGCAGAGGGCCCAGAATGTGGCACACAAGCCTGTTCTTATACAGGAAACCAAAAGGCCTAGAGACAAACAGCAGTGCACCTGGGGCAGAGGGGAGTACAGAGTGTTAATTTTTAGGAAAAGTCCTTATCAATATTTTCTGCTTCACACAGTGATATGACCAGAACTTTGAAGAACTCCTCAGGCAAAAAGGTAATTTTAGTCTGATTAAGGGTCATTTAAATATTAAAATACACATTCTGAGTATGCTAATAAGCTTAATGAGGTACAGGCTACAACATATGTATTACTCAACTCTCTGCTGAGATCACACTGCACATAATATAGAAGCAGGAGGAGTTTGGGCAGTGTATAAGTAAGGTAGAAATTCCACCTCGTCAGGATGAAGACCCAAAAAGCTCTTGGAGACAGCCCACAGGCAATTCTCTCTCTCCTCCCAAGTGGGGATGATTTCTTGGCAAGCTTCCATGTAGGATTATTATTATCCTGCTAACATCATGTTACTGTTATTAATTGAGATCTACCCCTAGAACTGAAATGGGCCCAAAACCTGTCCAGGATCTCAAAAACTTTGGTGCTCCTTCCCTCAGGGAACAGCAGCTGCAGAGAAAAGTTAATGATGGTGAAAAGCAAAAGGCTTCTGTTATCCCACTAATAACCCTTCACAAGCAGGAAAGATCATTGAAATAAGGCAATAATAAACTTACTCCCAGAAAAGCAAAACTTACCTTATCCACATCATTAGCCGCAGTTGCTGTGTACTGCAGAACTTCACTGCTCTCGCTGCAAAGAACACACACATTGAATTCCCTGATAAAACTGCTCTACCCATCCTCCCCCTGCTCCAAAAGGAACAGAAATTCGTTTAAAAGGCACAAACACCAAACCAGAATCATTGCAATTTTTTAGATTGCTCCCAGCTGCTGCAATAGAAATCCTGTTGCACCTGTGAGCTGCTCCTTTGCTAGTGGAAAGTTGCTTTTAAAGGGAAAATGGCATGGAAATCTACATAACTTCAGTTCAAAAAAATTTTAAAAACCCCCACATATGAATTTGTTTTCATTTAATTAACATGGATACTTGCCCCTATTACAACTGCCCCTGAAAGCTAAGTGAAATTTTCAGCCAGTCTAACCCAAAACTTCAGTAACTTTCCTCTTTACAAGCACACGACTAGCTGTGAGTCATTTCAAGAGAAGAATGCATACATTTATCACTATTTACTCAGGCTGAGCTAGCTGAATGAACACAAATGCAGGCACAGCAGGATCTGTAAGTGTAAAAACATTTTTGAAAGGTAGTGTTTCCTGGTTACAAGATAGATTTTTCAATCAGACAACAGCCTTCAGAGAAAAGGCACTTGCAGAGCAGAGCCACAACAGGAGCTCCTACATGAACTTTTCATACTACACATGTTCAGCCACATTCAGCAATTGCTGTTCCCAAAACTGCTCCAGCTGGAAAACCTGGAAGGCCTGGAATAGCTGCCCAATGTGGATATTGTATCAAACATCACACAGCAAAAATTAGGAACATGGAGAAAAATTCAGAGTCCCAGATGGTTTGGGTGGGACAGGACCTTAAAGCTCATCCAGTCCCACCCCCTGCCATGGGGGGACTTCCACCGTCCCAGGTTGCTCCTAGCCCTGTCCAGCCTGGCTGAGAACACTTCCAGGGATGGGACAGGCACCTGAAAATAAGAGATATTCCCTTATATCAGCCCAAGGGAGAGGTCAGCCTTCAGCAGAGCTTGACACCAGCAATCGCATTAACGACACCGATCAAAGCACTTGATCCCATCTCTTGATTTGACTCTGCAGATTATCAGGGCTTCATTAAGAGAAAACAGCTGCTCAGTGACTCTGCAGATTATTAGAGCTTTCCTTAAGAGAAAACAGCTGCTCAGTGGAAGCAGTGTTGGATATGAAAGAGAACACTGCCAATCTTAAGGCTCTGCTCCAGGAAAACAGAGCCAGACACCGTCTGTTCCAAATCACCAGGCAGTACCTGCCGCAGCACCCAGTTCACAAATCACTACCAACAGAAACATTAAAGACATTCATAACAAGTCAACTAGAGTGAAAACATCAATTTTAAATCAAATATCCACTATAAACCCCTTTAAGTATCACCAGGCTGCTCCAGTTAAACAAAACAAGGTAACAGGAGTTTTGCCCAGTAACAAACGGCTTTGCAAGAGAACAAGCAAACAAACTTCAGCATGGAAAGCGTGCAGGACAAGCCCAGCCATCTGTAACAACTCTTTTTAGCCTGCTTGCACTAGATTTTGGGCATCCCCAGGAGTCAGCGAATCAAACTAGGCAGACTAAGAGGTAGCATGCAGGTGTGAACACAGCTCCCTGCACCACAGCAAACAAACAGTTAAAGGCAGCTGTGGCTTCTGCATTTCTCCCAGACAAGAGTCACCCTGAGGTCCAGAGGTGCCAGATTCACACACCCCCAGCTCCCCCACAGCCAGGGGACAGAGACAAAGATGGATGTGACAAGCTGCTGGGAGCCCATCCGCTGACAGCGTACCAAGCGGAGGGTGTTTGTCTAACAGGGTTACTGACCATGTGCACACAGAGGGGAAGGAGTTGAAATCACAGCAGGATTTAGGATTCAGCCTCACTGAACACCACAAGATGTACATGTGGCTCAATTCGACCCAAAGAACAAGCAGCAGTTTCCTTCCCAGCAGGAACTGCAGCAGCTTTGCCCTCAGGGGGATGACATTCCCAAGGCTTCCCATCCCCATGTCCCTCTTTCCACTCCAAGAGCTGTGTGCCGGCTGTGGGGACACACAGGGAGGCAGCTGACCACACATGACACCACAATCCCTGCCTGCATGAATGACAGGCTCAGTATCAAGTTACCCACTCGAGCTGCTTGCAGAGCCATCACACCGACCCACCCGGGGAGACAGAGGCAGCACCAGGGGACACAGGCAGCCTACAAAACACCTGGGAATCTACTCGGATTTCAATCAGCCTCATGCACACACCAGAACTTACACAGTTAATTCATTTGATGGCCTCTGAGTTTCCATTCCAGAATTACGAGGGACCATAATTCTGCTTTTAGGTTTTTAGTATGATTTCAGTTTTCATAGAGCTGTTTTATAACAATTGGGAGAGCAGGGAAAGCTCTGGTTCGCCCCCAGTTTACAGGGCACACATTTTTGCTTCCCAGCTAGAGGAAGCCAGGGGAGCCCAGAGAGAGGCAGGACAAGGGAGAATAGTTTCCCACTGTCAGAGGGCAGGGATAGATATTGGGAAGGAATATCCCATCCTCACACCTGTGAGGGTGGAGAGGCCCTGGCACAGGGTGCCCAGAGAAGCTGTGGCTGTCCCTGGATCCCTGGAAATGTCCAAGGCTTGGAACAGCCTGGGATGGTGGGAGGTGTCCCTGCCCATGGCAGAGGGTAAGACTGGATGAGCTTTAAGGTCCTTTCCAACCCAAACCATTCTGGGATTCTGTGACAACTGAAAAGACTTTTTGAGGAGAAAAAAAGCTCTAAAGCTTTCCAAAATGGCCTGAGAACACCTTGTATTGCATCACTCTCTCCTCAGGTCATGGCAACACACACACAGCCGTTGCTGTGGCATTCTGCACATCACTCCTGAATTCAATTTTAATCTTCCAACATTGGCCCCAAGCTTCTTGATGGCAGAGGTAACTACACTCCCACACAGCTCTTGTGCCATGAATGCAGCACCCCTTCCTTAGGGCATAGTACTGTACCCTGTGGCACAAGGAGGATTTTTCACATCATTTGTTGATATTGGCAGAGATTTTAAGGTTTGCACACATTTTTACTCAAAGACTTAGGAGACAAAAGATTTTGCACCGCTAACCTGATCTCTGGTAGGAAGGTCTTCTTGTAAGCATCCTCAATGTTCTGGAGATAGGAAGGAGACACTTTTTTCTCATATGGCTACAAACAAGCAGAAGAAGTTGTGGAATTAACTTTCTTTTCCCACCAGTACACACTCCAAGGGCTACTGCACCACCCACTCTGGAATAAGCAGTCAAACATCCAAGCCAACCACACATGCATTAGTGAAAGTTTCAAAGAATTAAGACATTTGGAGTGTTTGGAATTCCTTACATGCCATTAAATATCTGGAGCAGCCCTCCGCTTTCCAAGGACTGATTCATCCCTGCTACCTGCACATTCCAGGAAGCTGTAATAATCACCCAGAAAACAGGAGAAGACCGAGTCCACTTTTTCCACATGGAGGACAATTTGCACCTATTTCCATAGTTTCGGACCAGTGCATGGGCAAACACCTGCTCCAAACTCCTTCTGTGGAATTTCATGGGTATCATCCCGGCTGTTAAACAGCTTGCTTTCCACACAGTGTACTTTTAATGCCACATTTGTGAAACACCAAGAATTTCCCTAATTTACCATGTGTTCCTTCAGTCCTGTCCTGAAATTTAAGCACATTTCCTGCTTGAAATGCTCATCCAAGTTGCCCATTAGGTTGGTCCCACTAGAAGGCTTTGCTTTTCCCAGTGCCCCACAACAGCACACTGAATACCGAACACTCCATCTGCCAAAGCAGCAGAATTCCCAAAAAACACCATTCCCAAACAAGTCCTACAGAGCTCAGCACTGCCACTGACCCAAAAAGTCACAAGCTACACCAGACATTTCTGTCCAAAGGTTTCAAAAATGCCACTGACCTTTATGCTCACAAGGGCCAAGAAGTCACAGGTTCCCCAATACATGAAGAGCTTTCTAACTGAGAACTTTTCCCTAATAAATCAAAGCTTTCTTTTAATCTATCAGGTTTTTCAGAGTTAAACTGCATTTCCCATAGCCTTTGAACAAGGCAAATATAACTGAAGTCTAATAGCACATCTGCAAACAGTTACAAGCACACATCTAAATATCAAAGAAAGCAGGGGAAAAAAAACCCAAATTACAAATCTTACTTAGACCAGTCATTCCCCAAAAGCACTCTAAATTAGCTTTCCTGACCCAAGGCTAGTTCAATAACACAGCCATCCAGCAGTGATTTGCTGGATTTCAGAGAACTGAGTGAGCCTGCTGATCCCAAGTGACTCACACATGAACCCCAGCACAGGTGTGAAGAAGCAGGAGACAGGGAGCCCAGCTGGGCTGCTGGCACTCAGCAACACCACAGATATCATCTCCAAGTACACTGCAGAGCTGCCCATGACTCCCAAATGGCAGCTACAAAGCCTGGTATAAAATTCACCTGCTCTTACAACCATTTCTCACTCCAGAAATGACAGCATACTGATGCAGGCACAGAACAGTTGATTTTTGCACCTCCTTTTTTTTTTTAAGCAAGCATACAAGAATACCCACAGTCATCACCAGCACACAGATCTCAGAGGACAAGCAGCTCTTCAGAAGCATAATTCAGCAGCAAACCCCACACATAAGGTGTGATCACTACACATATTAGCAGGCAGCAATAATGAGAGACAAGCAGTGATAAGGGATAAATAAGCAATAACCAGAGCTAAAATTACCTTGCCTTTCTCTTGAATCATCTTCTGCACCTCTGAGACAGGCACATCTACATAAATGACCAAGTGAGGTGGCAGCAACTCAGAAATGCTGATCTCCTTGACCTCCTTGTAGTGATCAAGACCTGTATAAAACACAAATAAATCACGTTCCTCATCTCTGTACTTGCAGTCTCTTCTTCTGGGCTCACATAGCAAGTTTAGGGTAGCCTTTTCCTCAAAGACGATTCAGGAATTTTACAGAACAACCAACCTCCAGAGCAAAACAGAAATCAACTCAGAAGCTACAGACACAGAGCTAAGAATCTAAACACAGTTACATCAAAGAGAGGGTTTATTCCTGACTCAGGTTTAGAGGAATCTCAGCTCTTCCTCCATCACTTAGTAAGCTGCAGTAGCTGTAATCAAGATGTCTGTTTCCTAAGGATTCCAGTACAATGCAATTTGGGATTTTACATTAAATTGTGGGTTGCTGGACTTTGCTGCCTCAGCAATGCAGAGCAGGAAGACACAGGTCATTATAAGCAGCTCTCAAGCTCATCCAGCAATTTACAGCAGGCAGTAAAAAACAAATAGACCTCTTCCTAAACTTATGCCAAATCAAACAGGAGACTCAGGAGGCAGTCAGGACAACAGTTACCTCCACCTCAGGAGCATCCTAAAGAACAGATTTACAGGCAGCAACAGCTCAGGAGCTCAGTGCCCACAACCCCAAAACAAATCACTCAGGTTGAGAGAACATCCCCAAACCACCTGGTTCAACCCCTCTGCTGAGAACTCCACCCACAGCCTCCTGACTATCTCCAGGAGGGAGATCCCAGGTGATTTGCTCCAGGGTTTGACTCCCTTCCCAGTGAAAAAGGGTTTTTTTCCTTACAAATGAAACTCTGTATTTCAAATTGTGCCCTTTATCTTTTGCCCTCTCACAGCCACTGAGACCAGACTGGCTCCACCCAGCAGTGCTCCCCATCCCTCCCCTCCCTGTGCCTTTAATACCACTGCTGTCCTGTCACCCCCTGACCCAACCTGCCAGGACCTGACCAGCAAGTGCTTAATGGCAATTCCCATTTTATGAAGCCATGATGCCTGTTATCCATCACCTCCACATCCTCCTAAGAATACTCTGGTTTCCCAGAGGGTTTGCTCCAGCACCTTCTTGCCACCAAGCAGAGGCTGACTGGCCTGTAGCTCCCTGGATCCTCCTCCTTTGCCCCTCCTGAAGACAAGGGCAACATCTGGGTTCAGTCAGAGTCCACAGGGCCATTCAAGGCAAGGCTCATTACTGACCCCACACCTGATGCTGCACAAGCACCCTCTGCCCCAAGAGCCTCGGGTCTCAGTCAGTACCTCACTCACATTTCCAGGGAAATACAGGAGTCTCTGGCTCACAGGAAACAGTGCTAGGGCCCTGGCACAGAGTGCCCAGAGCAGCTGTGGCTGCCCCTGGATCCCTGGCAGTGTCCAGGGCCAGGTTGGACACTGGGGTTTAGAGCAGCCTGGGGCAGTGGAAGGTGTCCCTTCCCGTGGCAAGGGTGGGAGGAACTTTAAGGTCCCTCCCAACCCAAACCATTCCATGAATGCACAGATTCCATGTTGTTTAACATAGCAGCAACACCAAAGCCTGGAAGAAAACCTGGAAGTCACATAGCTTGAGGTCAGTCCTTGACACACAAAACAGCACCACATGAACACCGAATATTTAAAGGAATCCCACCTTCCAAGCAGGCCTTTCTCATTTCTTTTTTTTAAAGTAAGCTACCAGATTTCTGACAGATTATGGCAAAACAGGTTCCTTTTGCCTGGCAGGAACTCACATCTCTTGTGGATGTATCCTTGCTTTAACATGGCATCCAGGAACACAAAGTCGCTGTAGGGAGAGCGCTCCAGCACTACACCTTGACCTGCAAAGGGGAGAACAGGCTCCAGGTTGGAACACAAAGAGTTGGAAGGTCCCTTCCAGCCCAACCCATTCTGCAATTGCAGGAGCCCCAACCTGTGCTGAGCAGGTGCTCCAGGGCATCAGCATACTGCAGGACACGGTTCCCGTAGATCCAGGACTGCAGGCGGTACGAGTGACCGTCGGGAGACCTGGGGTCCGTGTAGAACTTCTCCAGGCTACAGAAACCATTGAACTTCTCAGGCAGCAGCTTCCCGTCCCCCGAGATCCTGTCCTGGTAATAGATGTCTGCTTCAGGGAAGTATTTCATTCCTGACAAAAAAAACCCACAGCCACAGCAGAAATTAGTTGTGCTCATTTACAACAATAACCTCTCCAGCCACTGAACACACAACTGTTCCTCAAACAGCTCCCAAACAGTCCCAACCCATTTGTCTGTCACAGCACAGAGCAGTGAACCCAAACTCCAAGCTCTGCCACACCCCACTGAGAGCTGAGCTGTTCCAAGCACAGCCTTGGGCACATCCACGTGGAAAGTCCAAGCTCTCCAGGAGCACAGTGAGCTCATCGACTCCTTTAGAACTGAAACCTCACTCACAACAAATCCCAAAGACCTGACACACACCCCCATCCCAAACCTCACCAACATCATCCATTAACCCTGCCCAACCAAGCGTTGCTGCTTTGGGGAGCCTCCTCTGCACAACTTTACTCACCATTAAATCCTACAAACTCTTAGGGAATCAGTCACAGCAAGACCTACCCAGTTTCTCTGCTATTTGCTGTGCCAGCTTGCCCTTCCCAGAAGACAGATTCCCCTCCACCGTGAAGACTTTGCTGTGCTCTCTGAACTTCTTGCTGGCCCTTTCTCCCAGCATATAGGTCAGCCACCCATACTGCAGACTCTGCTCAGGGCTGGTGTGGATTCTTGCCTGGAAAAAAAAGCACATGGACATCAGCAGATTAGGAGTGCTTTTTTAGCTGAAAATGCAGCTTTTTCAGACACTCCTACAGACATGACACACTCTCACACATCTAATACAAGAAATCTTTATTCAGTAACCTTAGCACTGTCATTCCAGCTTAGCAAGTGAAGCAGCGGTTAGGCTGGGAAGCTGTTCATGAAATTAAAGGCTGAGAAGACAGAAAGCATGAAACAATTTTCAGTCTGAAGGCCAGACACACAATGTGCCCAGAGTTCCCAAGGGAGACCCCACAGCATACTTTTGCTTGTATTTTGTTCATTGTTGGGCACATAACAACACTAAACGCACTCTCAGCACAGTTACAGCTTCATTTCAACGTAGTTTAGCAGGCAAAAGTTTGGATTTGTTAATTTTGGAGGTCTTGTCCAGCCTTAACTACTCCGTGACTTCTGCACAACACAAAGGCGGCAAGAGGGACCCACCTGGGCTGTGGGGTTAAAGGAAGGGCCATTTTGAGCCCTGCTCAGACCCTCCCACAGACCCCGACAAACACTGCACAAGCCTCATTCTGAGCAGTGCAGCGACCTTTCTCACACAGAGGGGGGTTCATTGCTATTTAATGCTCCTTTCCTCGCAGCCCCGCTGGCCACAGCCACAACCGAAGGTCACTGCACTCTTCCGCTCTCAGGCATTCGCTCCAGCCCACTTCGCATTTCGCCGCCTCTCCCCGCTCCCTGCTGGCAATACCCCTTCCCAAGGGGCAGCTCAGCCCCACGAAGAGTCACCCCCAGCAGGACGGAGCTCAGGAAAGAGCCCTGCCCGCCCACCTCCGTTTACCCTCGGCAGAGCAGAGCTCTGGATAGAGCCCTCTCGGCCGCCCCACCAACACCCAGCAGAGGGGAGCCCCAGCCCGGAGCCCGACCCGGCCGCCCCAGCAGGAAGAAGCGCAGCGCTCCCCGCGGCGTTCCCCGCTCACCCCCAGCAGGACGGGGCCCAGCGCGGCACTGCCCGGCCCGGGGCTCCCCCGCCGGCCCCGGGCGGCCGCGGCCCGGCCGAGCCGGGACACCCACAAGGACATGGCGGTGCCGGGCGGAGGGCGGCGGCGCGCGGCGATGACGTCGGGCGGCAGCAGCGGCGCGCGGGGCTGATGAACGCGCGGGCCGGCCCCGCCCACAGCCCCACCCCCCAAAGGCCACGCCCATCGCGCCGTGTGGGCTCTGGCAGGGGCGGCGGAGAGGGGCTGGCCGCGGTAGGGACAGGGAGCAGCGGGGCAGGGATCTGTGGGGTTAGGGAGCAGGTGGGATAGGGAACAGCTCCGTTAGGGACAGAGATGTAGGGGCACCGGGAACAACCGAGTTCAGGGAGTAGGCGGGATAGGGAACGCGGCGCGTTGGGGACTAGCGGGAATGGGGAACACCGTGGTTAGGGAACAGACGGGATATGGAACAGGCGGGACCGGGAACAGCCGAGTTAGGGAGCAGGTGGGACAGGGGACAGCCTGGTTAGGCAGGGAACAGCCTAGTTAGGGACTGGGCGGGATAAGGGACAGACAGGATGCCTGCAGCACGTCTGCCCGCGGGTCCCCGCAGGCGGGAGCCTGGGCTACGTCTCTTTCCAATACCTGCGCATCGAGTTGTCCTAATTCCCTCTGCACCCAGCTTTGGGTGCTTGACCAGCGTCTCCAAGCTTCCCTTACCTCACCTGCCTGCAGGTGAGCCCACGGGAGCGGGCAGGGACGTCCCGCAGTGCTCCCGTCGTGGTGCCTCAGATCCCATCCCTGCTGAGCCTTTCCAGTGCCGCCAGGCGGGAACTGGGACAGGACACCTGGCTGTCCATGTGCCCCGGGAGGTGAATCCCAGGGAGAAAACAGCTACATCTGCCTGACTGGGCTCTTGTTCTGTACGAGCGCCTGGTTTTAGGGTAAGACATTTCACAGCCCCTTTCCTGCTGCTGCCAGTAGTGCCAGAGACATCCCTGGAGGGTTCCTGGCTTTTAGATTTGGAACATGTGCAGTGCCCCAAGCCGGGCTCTGTCTGGGAGGAGATGAGATGCCTTTGGAAACCTTTTTGCCTAAAGCTGCTCTGGATTTTGCTCCATCTCTTTCCACTGGGTGGAAGGAAGTAAATCAGGTGGGTTTTCCCAGAGAAAAGCTGGCAGTAGAAGAGTGATGTCGAGCTGCTTTGAAAAAGCTCTGGGATTTGTAGGAGCTGGGAAGGAGAAGTCCGGGAGGAGAGCACTGGGGGGCTTAACCAAATGAGGGACCACGTGTGTCTTCATGTGGATGTGCCATCTGGGGACATGGTCAGGGCAGGGCAGGACATCTGGGTTGGTCAGGGCAGTGCTGGGGGAACGGCTGGGCTTGATGATCTCAGAGATCCTTTCCAGCCAAAGTGATTTTGTGATTCCCAAATCTGTGGGTGTCCCAAGAGCTCCGGAAACTGCTTTCCCACAGCTCTGCTTGCCTCTGGAGCACCCAAGAGCTGGATGCCTGGGCCACCTTCTTCCTGCAGCCTCCTATCTCCACTTGATGGAGACACTGGAGTGCAATTCCCGGCCTGAGCTGGATCCTCGCCTGCCTAATTTAAAAACAGCCAAATTACTGAGTCTGGGAAGGTCATAACCAAACGTTTTACATGTTTCCCATCAAAGTGACATCAGCTCTGCTGATGTGGCACATTTGTGACACTGGTGACAGCTTCTGCTTTTCCCCTTGGCAAGAAGCAATCAAGTTTCATTTCAAGGATTTATCCCTGGAATTTGCAAACGGCTTGAAAAACCCAACCAAACAATCCACAAAGAATGGGTCTGGGTTTCCTTAACAGCTCTGTCTGCAACCATCCCAGGGTGCTCCAAGCCCAGTCCAGCCTGGCCTTGAGCACTTCCAGGGATGGGGCAGCCACAGCTTCCTGGGACAACCTGTGCCAGGGCCTCCCCACAGCAGCTGGGGCTGGTTTTGGGGGGACGAGCAGAAGCTTTGGGCATCATTAACTCAGGGAAATGCAAAGTGTGAGGGAACAGGCTGGCTTTTCCTGAAGGGGCTCAGGCTCTGGAATGGTGGCTCGTGGACATGGTGTTTGCCAGGATTTGGTGTGGATGACGGCCCACAGACATGGTGTTCCCCACGATTCAATATTTCCTGGGCGTGGTGGCCCACGGATGTGCTTCCCAGGATTCAATGTCACCTGCACATCGGATGGTGGTCTGTAGGCATGGTGTTTCCCAGGATTTGATGGCCCCTCGGGAATTTGGTGGTCCCTAGGAAGAGTGACCTATGGAGACGGTGTTTTCCAGGATTTGGCGTCCCCCGAGGATTGTGGCCCAGGTGCATGGTGTTTCCGAGGAGTTGGTCTCCTCTTTGGATGGTGGCCCGTGGACACGGTGTTTCCTAGGATTTGGTGTCTGCCAGGGAGGGTGTCCCATGGATACGGTATTTCCCAGGACCTAGTGTCCCCTTGCGAGGGTGGCCCTTGGGGCTCAGTGTTCCCAGGATTCGGTGTTTCCCAGCGTTTGGTGTCCCCGGGACCGGGCTCCCGGGGGCGTGGCCAGTGTCCCACGGGCGTGGTGACCACCCAAGGGCGTGGCCAGTGCCGGGCCCCCGGAGCCCCGCCTCGGGCGCGGTCCCGTTGCTGCTGCTGCTGCCGCCGCTCCGGCAGGCGCTGCCGCTGCTGCCCGGGGATGTACGCCGGCAGGAAGAGGAAGAAGCCGGTGCCCAAGAGGTGGGTGCAGCCCGGGGGCTCCCCCCGTCACCCCCGGGGCGGAGGCAGGTGCGCGGAACCGGGGAGGGCGAGCGAAAAGCGGGCAGCGGGAGCCCAGCTGGTTCTGGGGAAGTGCCTGGGAGCCGCTCTGCTGCGAGCGCTGGGGGAGCAAAAGGGAGCAGCATGCTTGGGTTACTCGGTTTTAATTAGGGTTAATTGGAGGTAACGCTGTGTCGGCTCTGGCACACTGGTGGGAAAACAGAAATCCCGAAGATGCTTGTCCTGCATCCCGGTGAGGAGGCTCGCTGGAGAGTTTGAGCTGCTCAGCAGTGATTTGCGGGCTGGGCTATGTTTTGGTGCCTGCCTGAATCAAACATACAGTAATTAGTAATTACCAAAACATCTCGATTCCTTAATTATTAATTACCACGCCGCTCAGTAGCTGTTGCATAGCATCCCCCTCGGTGTGTCCCCGGTGTTTCCTGCCTCCCCCGTGCCTTCCCCAGCTCCCAAGTCCCATCAGCCTGTTTTACCTCAGATTTTCCAGGTGTATAGGAAAAAAAGGTGGATATATACTTCTGGGAGGCTGTGGGGAAGGAGATGCAGGAGCTGAGTCCAAACTTGGGATAAAGGAGGGAGCATCAACACTTTAAACCTGTGGTGAGGTGACCCTGAGCCTCTCTTGGGTATTTGTTTGGGAGTCTTATTGTTGAAACGTGAAGGGTAATTGTTTTACCTTAAACCTGTCTCCTGTTCGTCTTGGAGCAGTGATTCCAGCCCTCTGGCATACCAGCCTGAGGGTTTGGGCTGGATTTGTGTGGCTCAGGGTGCAGAAGAAGATGTCTCTTTGGAGCAGAAGGGCCCTTGTTCCCGGTTCTGCAGGGTCAGCCTTGGGAAAGGGAAGAGATTCTTTTTCTCTGTGACCGGTCAGGTCTTGGAGTGGGATCCTGCTGGGAGAGGCCAGGCGGAGCAGGGCTGGTGGCAGTGGGATGTGCAGCCAGCCGGATGGGATGGGATGGGGAGGATGGGCTGAGGGGCTTCTCTCGTCCTTTTGCAGTGTGCTCAGGGCTTTTTCCTTATTAAAAAAAATGTATTAATAAAAATTAGGAGACAATAGATCAGCTCAGGCAAATTCCACTGTCGGGAATAATCTCACTCGGTACTTGCCAGCTTGCAGAAGGGATACACTTCCTACTGGGTTCCTGTTCAAAGGGCAGCTGGGGAAAAACAATTCCCAGCAGCAGCACAGCCTTTGCCCCGCTGGGAGCTGAGCTTTCCCTCAGCACGGGGGTCACCAGCTTCACCATGAACCCCATGGCATTGCTTCATAGCCACTGGGCCAAAGGGAAGGGAATTTAAACAGGTTTTAAATGTATAGAGCAAGCTTCACCGTTTCCATGAGGCATTTTCCTCACTGTCACCCCCCCTCCCCAGGCTGGCCGTGGAGCACCCTGTGTGCTGCAGCTGGCACGTGTAGGAACAGAGGTGTCGGGGTGTCCTACTTGAGCCTTGGGGTCACTTGCTGCTGGCTGTGTCACCCCATGTGCCTCAGCCAGAGGATTTTCAGTGCTTGGCCAGGCTATCCCACAGATTCTGTTACACCTCAGTGTTTTACCCACTGCCATGCTCACCTCCAGTCTCATTTTCTCTTCTTTCTGTCTGTTTGGGGCTGGATTTGGGTGGTGAGTGGCCAGAGGACTTTAAAGGCTATCTGAGGAATCTCAGCCTAATTTTTTTCACCTTTTTTTTTTTTTAAATCAGAATCAAAGGAAAACTATTTTCATTTTTCTCCTTCCTGGTGTGTGACTGTGGTTTCAAAAGTGTTTAAGCCTTGTAAGAGCCCTGGTGCCAGTGTGTTTTACCCAGCTTGTGTGGACAAGTTTGGAGCTGGGTTGTGCCGGCCTCCCTGCGAGAGGGGATATCCCTCCTGATGCTGCTCTTACAACCCAGCAGGACTGAGCTTTTGTAGGGCAAATGCTGCAATTTTACATTCATCCTTCGAAGACCCCTCAATCTCCCTCTGATCTGAAAATTCAACAGGCACCTCAGAGCATTTCATTTAATGCTCATTTCCTCTTGTGTCACACATGCGAGCAGCCCTGCCAGATGAGATTGGAGAGTGGTGGTAGAGGAGAGAGCTTAAATTGCAGCTAAATACTGGCAGATCCTGTTATCCAGAGCTCCTTCCTGAAGCAAGGATGCCTGTGGAGAGGGAGTTTGTGTTTGACAAATTACATCAAACCAAACGATGTGTGTGTTAGAGGATGCAGCCGAGTGAGATACAGAGCTGGGGTGGGTCTGAAGGGTTTTTCTTCGAGCTGCAGAATTCAGATTGGCATTAAAAAATGAAGGAGACAGGGTGGCATCCAAGACTCGTTAAAGTTATTAATCTTACTGCTGTGCCGGGATTTCGGCTGGAGTGGGTGAAATAGCTGCAGCTGATAGCAGTGGGGCTTTGTGCAGGCTTCAGGCAGGGAAGGGCTGCTCTCCTGGACACTTCCTTCTGCAGGCTGCAGGTTGCCCTCAGGGCCTAAATGCTGTTTAGTTTGGAAATGCCCACTGAAAGGGTCAGAAATCAGAATATTGGAAGAAAACAAAACTTTTTACCTCAACTTTTTTTTTTCTAAGAGAGGCTATTTTCAAAGTGCTGTGCCCTAAACCACCCTTTGAGGTATCCCTGTAAGTCATAGAATCCCAGAATGGTTTGGGTTGGAAGGGACCTTAAAGCTTATCTCATTCTGCCCTATGGCTGCCCCTGGATCCCTGGAAGTGTCCTAGGCCAGGCTGGATGGGGCTTGGAGCAGCTTGGGATAGTGGAAGGTGTCCTTGCCCATAGCAGAGGGTGGAACAAGATGGGCTTTAGGGCCAAGCACTGCCTTGTGCTGTTGTGGGCTTTGGCTACCTTGGCCACCTGCCATTTCCCTGTTGTGGCTGCACCAAAGCCAGGGCTGGGTTTGGAGAGACCCTGTTGGACAACCCCAGTTTGACGAACCTCTCCTGTGCCTCTTGCAGCCCCAAACCACCCCCGCCCGAGGGTGGGAAGTCCAACCCCTCCAAGCGGCACCGGGACCGGCTGAACCAAGAGCTGAACAAGCTGACAGGGCTGCTGCCCTTCCCCGAGGATGTGCGCTCCAGGCTGGACAAGCTCTCCATCCTCCGGCTGGCCGTGGGCTACCTGAAGGTGAAGAGCTACCTGATGGGTGAGTGTCCGTGCTGGGAGTGGGGAGAAGCCCCTGGGATCAATCCCCACTGCACAGCTTGTGTCCCACCCCACACTTTGGGATGGAAAGTTGTGTTTCCTGAAGGTAGGATGATGGTGAGTTGTGGGAGCGGGCCCTTGGATGTTGATACTGGCAGAAAAATGTCACCATGGATGGAGGGAGCAGCTTGGAGGCCTGCCTAGCAGCTGAGACCTCCTGCAAAGTTCTTCCATTTCATTAGCAGCTGTCCTTTTTGTCCAAAACCCCTCTTGTGTCCCATTCCCACCAGCCCGTGGAGAAGAAAAGAAAGGTGGGTAAAAGTGTGTCTTGTTGAACAGCAGCATTGCCCTCATCTAACTGGAATGGCACTTTAAAATTAAATTAATTAAATAATTGAAACTTCATAATATAATATGTGTTACATATTCCCTTTTATTATATTCCATATTCTGTATTTCCTTATTTATTCCATATTTGGTATTCTTATATTTCTTCCATATTCCTTCTTGTCCCCCCCCCCAACATTCTTCTTCAACCCTTTATTGTTACAGTTATAGTACATTTAATAAATTGTAACGCAGGTATGGTGCAGAGCCTGGCGGGGGCAGCCACCACATTCCCAGGAGTCACCAGCACGTGCAGGCTGGGACGTGTTCCCTCTGTGGTGACATGGGCTCCATGGAATGGGTGATGGACACTGGGCAGGGCAGAGCACGTGGGGGCACGAAGGCAGCAGCAGCTTTTTATATTTAGAGGCTCCTATTGTGTCTTCTCCCCACTGCAGCCTGGATAAACTTGGCTCCCTTGGCTTTTCCCTCTTGCCCACTCCTTTGGGGCCCTCCCAGGTCCCTCTCCAGCTGGGATGCTGGGCTCCAGGGGGAGACTCCTGTGCCAAACTCTCCAGATGGGACCTGTGCCTCTGAGCAGGAGCTGGTTCCTGCTGGATGTGCTCAGCATGTGCTTCCCAGTGTGAGAGCTGCTTGGAAAAGCATTTGGCACTGAAGGGGTTCTGGAGCCCTATTCTGCCAGGCCAATTACTCCCATCTGGCCGCTTGCCTCTGATTTCCAGCTCCTTCCCCTTGCTCTGCCCTGAAGTTCATCTTGTTTGACTTCACATCATCCCAGCGATTCATCAGGTTGGGCCTGGGTCCTAGCTCTGCCTGAGGAAGACTGGTGCCAGCTGCAGGTCACAGCAGCCTGCTCCTGGTGTGTCCTGTCAGGCATTTTGGGGGACATGGTGGCACCCCTTGTGCTCTGCTTTCTGCTTCAGGTTTGCTGTCCTCTGCTTCGTGCAGGCTCCTCTCCTGCAGCAGGAGAGTGTGGCATTGCCTGGGGAGCATCCCTGTCCTCTCCCCAGCCACAGCCCAAGCCCGGCCTTATCTCCAGGCAGGAGAGAGATGGGTATTTTGATAGAGTAGTAATTGCCTTATCTCCAGGCAATCGGGAGACCAATTGCACAGTGGTCTGGGGTAATGCCCTGAGGCTCCCTTTTCCCTTGTGCTGCGTTTCTCCAGCCCTGAGTGGAGCTTTGCTGTGTTGCCTGCACCTTGTCTGGCTGCTTACAGCGGGAGAAATCTGAGAAGAGACTTACAGCCTTCTCCATCTTCTCTGAGGTGTGGGTACTGTGTGCCTCTGGCTTGGGAACAGGCCTGTTGAATGGGGTGTAGGAAGCCAGACATCGGGGTCTGGGGCAGGGTTTGGGGTGGGACAGAGCAGAGGACAAATCCACAGTGGGTTTGGGTGCTGGTGTCAGTGCCTGCTTCCACAGTGGGCATGAGGCAAAGGAACTTGTCATCTGAGTGGGTCCCAGTTTCCATTGCAGGGTAGTGACTCACTGCATCATCTTCTGAATCTGCTTTGCTTTTAAATGTTCTTCTCTGTGCTTTAATAAGAAGCCAGACTAATTAGTAGTTTGCTGGAAATGCCAAGCTTCAGGCCCAAAGAGGGAAGCTCTTGGAGCTCCCTCCATGCCTCCACGGGCTGGCTCAAGGTGTTCACCTCTGTAACTCCTCTGTGCCCTGAGACAGATGCTGCAGGTGTTGCACAGCTCTCTGATGCCTGGTATCTCAGTCTTCCCTGTGCAAAATCAGGGGCTCAGGGCTTGGTCTCCTGCAAGCTTTGCCCATCAGGCCCAGCCTGTGAGTGCTGCTGGATGGCCGTGACAACTCTGGTGCTATCACAGCCTGCCTTAAAGGCCCTTTAAAGGTTTTGTCACTCGCGCAAACAATGACTGAACCTCACTGCCAGGCTTGTGCTGAGCCCTGTCTGCAAACCAATTTGCAGTGGTTGCTACTTGGACTTGTGTCTGATATTCTCCCAGACAAATCTGGAGTGACTTTGCTGATCCCTGTCTCTTTGAGAGCAAGTGCCCGAGGAGAAAAGCTTGTGTCTGCGCTGCCGACTGGGCTCTCTGTGGTGTGACAGGAGCCCCACTTGCTGCAAAGAGGGAGATCTCCTGAAAGCTTGGATGGATTTTAGTGCTGAATGGCTTGGAAAACCTCCAGCTAGCTGGAGAGCCATGCTGGGGTTCGTTTCCTACAGTTCCTGTAACAAAGGAAGCAGATGCTGGGATTGCAGATGTGGCTCTGCCAAGGGTGAGCAAGAAAATGGGGCTTAAATGCTCTCTGAGGTGGAGATGGTGTGGAGGTGGAGACGATTAGGGAATGTCCTATGTCCTATTCCTAGGACACCAGGCAGGGAGGTCTGCAAGAGAGAGGATTGCGGAGTCTCAGATTGGTTTGGGTTGGAAGGAAGTTTGTCCACTGCCACCCCCTTCCATGGGCAGGGACACCTTCCACTATCCCAGGTTGCTCCAAGCCTCAGTATCCAACCTGGCCTTGAACACTGCCAGGGATGGGGCAGCCACAGCTGCTCTGGGAATCTGTGCCAGAGCCTCACAACCTTCCCAGGGAAGAATTTCTTTCCAATATCCCACCTAACCCACTCTGTTTCAGAACCCACAGAAAACCCTGTCATGTTAGGATACCACACTCTGGAGTCCAGCAAAACCTGAGATATCTAACAGCTCCTAGCAGACAGTGAGCAGTGGGGTACCTCCCCATCCAGCTGACCTGGCTGGAGCAGGGCCTTGGCTTAGGAGGTGTCACCAGGTCCTTTCCCACCTCTGGTGCTGCTCTCACCAGATCCCTCCCCAGTGCTGTGCTGCAGGGCAGCTGGCAGCAGGTCTCCCTGGGTAATCCCACTGCAATCGGCACTAAATTAGCTTTTTTATTCATCTCCTTGTTTGTTGTTGCCATGGGCCAGAGCTGCAGGGGTCTGGGCCTGAAGTAACTGAGGCAGTGAAAGGAGTCAAGCTCAAGTCTGTCCCTGGGCAAGATCCTGCAGGATTGTGTGGGATGAAATTTTGCATCAGCAGGCTGGGGAGGCTGGCGTGGACTTGGGGATGCCAGCACTCCCCAGGGCATTTCTGTGTTCCCAGAAAATGCTGAGTTACTTTTCCTAATAGTTTATAATCTGTGGGTTTGGCATTTGTCTGTTTCACTCGGATGGCACAGGCCTGCTCTGCTTGGCACCATGCCTTTGTTAAACAGCTGAGGCAAAAGCTGGTGCTAATTTGACAGGGTTTGGCATCAGATCCAAGAGGAAGACGGTTGTGCGTGGCTTGGTGTTGCTGGAAGAGCTGGGAGCTCCTGGTTTTTGGATACCAGGCATCTCTGGAGCCTGTTCAAAGAGAAGTGTTTGCCCTGGGTGAATCTTGTCAACTCCCCCTGGTGTAAGCCAATCTGTGAGAGCAGATGTGGCTCTGGGGTTGTTAACAATAACCTTTCATTTTCAGTGCCAAGTCCATGCCAGAGGCAAAGGATGTGTTTGAGCCTCCAAGGCTGCCTTCCCATGTTTTTCTTTGGGAATGGGATGGGCAGAAAAGTGAAGAGATTAGATGACTTAGCTCCTTTTTCCTTCTTTCTGCTGCTTGAAACTTTTGCTCTATTGCAGGGCTTAGGAATCTCCTTGCAGAGACAAGAATGCCACCCCAAAGGGGGAGGATATTGGGGATGTATGGGGCACATCCTGATTCATTGATGCTGGAGACTCTGCTGATCCTGGCATCTTCCCTGGCTGAGTGAAAGCCTTGCAGTGTTTGGGGACCCCATCAGCAGCAGGAAACCTCCTGCCGTGCTCTGGCTGGTGTTGGGGTTCAGGACAGGGCTGGATTTCCCCCTCCTGTCTCAAGAATTACACACAGCCTCTATCCCAGCACTTTGGAAAGGTAAATGATCACCACACTGCTCCAGCAAATGCCTGGGACTTACCTGGTAACTGCACATGGCTTTTGCCATGGTCGTTTTCATAGAATTATGGAACCAATAAGCTTAGAAAAGACCTCTGCAATCACCAGGTCCAGCCATTAACCCAACACTGCCAAGCCCACCACTAACCCATGTCCCCAAGTGCCACATCAACACGTTAATTCCCATTAATTGTCAAAGATGCACTGCAAGAGATTGGAAAAGCTAGGCACGAACAGCAAAAGTGCACTGTCCTTTTATATAGTTATTTCTGTTGCCATGGGTATATTATGGCTTGGATACATGCTGGAACCATTTCCTTTAATCCCAGAAATTCGTGGTCTCAGCTGCTTTGTGTGTGAATGAGTCTCAAGTGCTCCATTAAAGGAGTGTGTTAGATGGGACAAATTAGCCAGCTCTTAATACAGCTTCTCACCTGCTTTGTCCTGCCAGGCAGCTGATGGGGGGGGTTTCTTCTTCCTGCCAGCCACTCTTTCCAGTCTGTCTTAGCCATTGGCTGTGGATAGTGAGGACTGGGCTGGATGTGAGCACCAGCTGCTCCACACCACCAGTACTTTGGTGGCAGGTGCCATCTCTTTGAGTTTCCCCCCCCCACTCCATGCTCCAGACCTTCTCCCCAGGTCAGGAGCAAGACCTCCTGATGCTCCCCTCACCACAGTATGTTCCATGGGAGACAGGTTCTGGAGGATTGTTGAGCTCAGCTGTGCAGAAATGGACTGCTCTGTGTTTAAAAGAAGGGGAAGTGAGCACCTTTGGTGGGAGATTAAAAGCCCTGTGCTAAGATCAGTGGGAGAGTTGAAGAAATTTTGCTGGAAAGCACAAAATTGGTATTTCCTGCTGGATTCTGTAAGCCACAGCAGCTCTCCCCAGCTTTCTGTGCAGATGTTGTTGGTGGACACTGGGAGAGAGCTGGAGACCACATGCTCTCGGGATGTGCATCCTCTCAAAAAGCTCCCTGCCCTTTTGGAGCTTTATTTTGGAAGAAGTTGTTTCTTTTTGAAATCCCCTGCCAGCCTGCCTTGTTTCAATGCTTTAGAGAGGAGACAGCCCTTCAAAAGAAATCAAATTTTAAACAAGAATCTATGTTTCATTTTGAAACTATTACACTCCATGAAGTGCAAATTGAAGCCATGTGGTCCAGATGGGATGTTTTTCCTTGGGGATCACATGGCAATCATGTGAGGAGGCTTTTTCTTGGTGTCTCCCTGTTAAATCTCATCTTTCTCAGCCTTTCCCAGCAGTCTCACATCCCCTGACCTGGCTGATCTGACAGCGCAGGATGGAAAAAAGCAGAAGCTGTGACTGATGGAGAAGGTGGAGATGCTGCCTGAGCATCTCCAAGGAGCGCTGAAGGTTTGGAGGAGGAAGAAGTATCCCAGCTCTGTCAGTGATGGAGATGGAGGCTGACTCTGTTCCAGAGCACCCTCTCCACTGCTGTCTCTGTCACCTTGTGCAAGACCTGCAGCTACTTACCCTGACCCTACCTGGATCCATGCCCTGGCTGCTGACAGCCTCCATGGGCGGGTGCTTGTTGTCACTCAGGCTCCAGATATAAATACATCCCAGGGAGGCTTTGACTCCAAATTTGTTTTGTATCCAAACATGCCAATCCATCAGGGAAAGCGCTTTGGCACGTTGATGGTTTGCTGCAGAGCAAAATGTCCCAGATCAGTGGTGTCACGTGAAACTTCTTTAGGTTCCGAGTCGTTTTGGCTTTGACCTTGGTGTTACCAGGGAAGAAACCAAACAAACCTTTAAAACATTTCAGTGGTGAAGTGAGAGCTTCTACCATGGAGAAAATTAAATGTATGGGATAGTTTGAGGTTCTTCCTCATTTCATACCGTTCCCCAACATCCAGAGGATCTTTTCCCTTTGGATTCAGCACCATCTGACACCCAGGGCTGAGATGGGGCAGGGAGTGCTTGCTGCTGGGATGTGGATCTCACAGGATATGTGAGCTCTGTCGGACCCCAGGGAGCTGCAGAAACTGGTGGTGGTGGCAGAGGTGGGGTGGCTCCTAAATGGGAGCTGCTTTGAGCTTTTCTGTGATTTTTTTTTTTTTTGGTTGAGCTGGCACAAAAACATGCCTTGAAAATCATCCTTTTGCTAGAAGCTGAGTTTGGATTGGGTTTTTAAATGAAAATCAGCAGATAAGGGACCATGCTGGGGATGTCCCTGGGAGCCTGTCCCCATTCCTGTTCCCTGACTGGTTCTGTGCAAGTCCCATGACAGGGCAGCAGGAGGTTTCATGCTGGCTGCACCCAGGGGTGTTGCCTTGAAGGCATCCAGTGCTGAAGCCTGAGGCAGCACCTGAATCAGCCTGGGGAGGTCATGGCAGTGAGTCCTGGGAGCCAAGAGCTCTCAGGTGTCACTGGGAGTGCCACAGCCACCAACTCCTGATCTGCTTCCAAGCAGCCACAGGTGGGAGGGAGAAAACAAATATGGGTAGTTTGGTGGCATCTCAGGTGCTTTGGGAAGGTTGGCCTCTGTCTTCCTTCAACCCTGAAGGGCAGCAGAGCAGACAGAGCACCCCAGTGGGGTGGCTTGGAGCCAACTCCAGCTCTGCCAGGCTCTAACCCAAAGCCTCCTGGCTGTGTTGGGTGGTGTTCCCCAGCCTGGGCAGCCCAGAAGCACTCAGCTCCCCTCTGTCCTTTGCATCTCTGCCTCACACCCTGGCAGAAGTGAGGTTTCCCAGAGATGGCATCAAGCAAGAGAAATAATGTCTTGGAGGAAGCCTCGGGCAGTTGGGCATGGCTCCGTAAATGGGCTCTCTGCCAGGTCCCACTGAAGGGAACTTCCTCGCCTTCCTCCACACTGGGTCCACGGGCATCCAGGAGCTGCATGAGCAGCCCTGAGTGGGGAAAGAGGAGGGGGAGGCTCCTGGCTTGCCTCTTCCACACTGATTTCTTGCCTTCTCACTTGCAGCTACAGCTCCAAAGGTTGGCAACTGCGTGGATCAGCCCAGGGTCCCAGGAGGGGACAGGTGGATGGAGCCGCAGGGTGACACGGAGCTGTTTCCTGAGGGGGAGCTGCTGCTCCAGGTATGGTGGAGTGGCTTGGGCATTTGGGGTCTCCCCAAGCAGCTCTGGAGCTTGTGGAGTGAGAGGAGACCCTGCCTTGCCCAGAGCCGCTTTGCTGTGATTCCTGCAGGCACTGAATTCCTAGGGACAGAGACCAGTGACACTGCCTGGCTAGGATGGGTCCAGATCCCCATTCCCACCATTCCCTCTCATCTCCACTGCAGTGTACTGCCCCTTTGATTCTTACAGCTCATGGAGACAAGCTCCATCCCAGCCAAGAGGTTCAGGGGTATCATATGGATGTGTAGGCATTGATCCCTGAGTAGTTTCCAAGGTGCTGGGTTGGTTCCTTATCTACAGCAAAGGCCAAGAGGAGAATGTTGAGAGCTGTGGGACAAAACATCCTCCAGGAGCTCCTTGCCCTACCTGGGGCATTCCATGAGCTCTGCAGGGATGAGTTCACAGCCTGCCTGGGATGGGAAAAGCCCAGCTTCAGTTTGCATGTTGTGAGGGAGAAAAGAAGGGCAGATGGAAGTTGGAAAACAGTGGTGGACAAAAGCAGTGGGAAGTGGGGGCTTTGCTTTGTAGAAAGGCCAGTGTGTGTCTCATGAGACAGCTGTCAGTGAAGCTCAGAGCATGAGGACAAGGTGAATCAGCCTCCCACAGCACTGCTGGTTTGGGCTGCCTGGTTTGGGCTGCCACTTGCAAATGTGAGCTGGAAGGGCCTGGCAAAGAAGGGTCCTGTGGAAAGGCTGATTGCTGAACGAGCATCTGGGCACGGCAGCTTGGGAACATGCTGCTCCTCTGGGGCTGCAGGGCGAGTCTGTGCAAGGCCTTTAATCATTCCATGTTCTTGGCATCTCCTGGGCCTGAGCTTTCACAGAATCCCAGAAGAGTTTGAGTGGGAAGGAACTTAAAGCCCATCTTGTGATGAGCTGCCATGGGCAGGGACACCTTCCACTAGCCCCGGCTGCTCCAAGCCCCAATGTCCAACCTGGCCTTGGACACTTACAGGGATCCAGAGGCTGCCACAGCTGCTCTGGGCACCCTGTGCCAGGGCCTGTCCACCCTCACAGGGAAGGATTCCTTCCCAATATCCCATCTATCCCTGCCCTCTTGTCCTATCCCTCCATGCCCTCTCCAGCTCTCTTGTAGGCTTTCTGGGCCTTCAGTCCTCTTCTCCCACCTCCCCAAACACCAGCAGATGGATGCTTGGCTCTCCTTAAGCCTGATTTGGTCACTTCAGCCCTGTTCCCGCAGAGCCCTACAGGCAGCAGGCAGTGTGAGCAGACCCCCAGCAGGAGCCTCCATGTCGGATTTTGGCGAGGCAGTGACTCCTGGGAGCTCAGTGTGACTTTTGGCAGTGTCTCCCAGACCACACGAGGTCCTCCACTGTCTGCAAGTGTGACAGGCACGGAGGAGGAGGTGAATGGCCAAGAGGGAACCCGTGGCTGCCCCAGTTCCAGCATGGAGCTGCTCCTGAGCACTCTCCAGGGATTGGGACTTCCACCATGTGATGGCAATTTGCTGAGCCACCAGAGCATTGGCAGCCCCGGGTGACTGAACGCATCTGGAGAGCTTATGAGGTGTTACTGTGACAGAAATGTCCCAGCTGAGCTGTCTGGTGGCTTTCTTTTTTTTCCCACAGAGATCATTTTAATCAGATACTGTGATTTGCAGAAAGCTCTGACTTGGAGTCCCTCAAGGGCAGCAGCACACAAAGGGAAGGGCCTGGTCCCTCAGCAAGCTGGATCTGTGCACTAGGTTTCCATTTAGGGTGTTCTTTTCCTAATTTCTCTCCTTCTATGCACTAATAAATTAAACATATTACAGTCAAGAGCAGGGGGCAAGAGTTACATTCAAGTGCAGTGCTTTGCTTTTGGGGGAAGTCAGCCTGAAATGGTCACCAGAATCATAGAATATCCTGAGCTGGAAGGGACCCACAAGGATCATCGTGTCCAAAGCAGAGCCCCAGGAGAGTGTAGCTATTCCCAGCTGGAGGGGAGGAAACCAACTCCAGGTCCCCCATGAAACCTCTCTTTAGCTGGCCCCTCCTGATGCAGGAGCTGCTGTGCAGTGTGAGGGGCTTCCATGAGGGCTTTGGAGAAAGTGGTCGGTCCACCTTGGATCATTGCTCGTGCTGGGAACAAAGACCTCCCCAGAACTGAGTCTTGTATGGTTACGAGGTGCTGTCCTTCTTTGTGGGGCTTCTTGTTGAGAAGGAAGGTCCCTTCCTGTCCCTGAATGCTCAAGAAACAGCTGGGAGATTTCATCTTCCAGCAGCTGGATTGAAGCTGGGAGAGTAACTCTGGACTGAACCTTTGCTTTTAGGCACTCAATGGATTTGTCATTGCCGTGACTGGAGATGGCTACATCTTCTACATCTCCCCTACTGTGCAGGACTACCTGGGCTTCCACCAGGTGAGCACCGTGTTTTCCTGGCTGGAAACAGATGGATGCAGTCTATCTGGGAAGGAAGGTCTGGGAAGGTGGTGCAGATGGGGAGCAAAGTTTCCCAAAGGGCAGCAGCTCCTGTGGCAGAGGAAGGAGCTGGAGTTTCAGCATTTCCCATTAAGGACTGCAAGCCAGTGTGAAACATCCGTGGAAGGGCTGAGGAACACCAGGAGAGCCTCAGCCTAGACAGTGTGGGGAAGAGGCTGAAAAGCTCTGCTTGGCTGTGGTGAGGGAATGCTGGGGAAGCAGGCAGTCCTGAGCAGCCAGGGTTACCTGGACATCACTGTTTCTACTGCTTCTAGAAAGCTCTGAGCCATTCCCAAGATTTCCCCTGGGAGATCTCTTTTCCTCCTTCCTGATCCATCGCTAAAAGAGCAGCCACTTCTGGTCCTCACTCTCTACAAAGCACACAGGCCTTGCATGTGTTTGCCTGTTCTTTACACTCAATCCCTGCGCTTTCAGTGCCCACAAAGGGAAACTTCCTGCCATGTCCTCTCCTCCAGACACCTCTGCTAGGCTGTGCAGGAGTGAACACTATTCCCTTGTGTCATTCCAGTCGGATCTCATCTACCAGAGCGTGTACGAGCTGATCCATGCGGACGACAGGGCTGCCTTCCGCCGCCAGCTGCACAGGAGCCCGCCGCCCGCTGCTGGCAGTGAGTGCCAGGGCGATCCCTGCAGGAGCACTGGGGCTTCACTCCAGCAGCTCTGAGCCGTGAGCTCAGGGTGCACAGCACAGCTCGGAAAGCTCCCTTTCCCTTTGGTTTTCCAGCCTTTCCTGCTGAGCAGCCGCTGCTGGCCGGACACAGCGCCACGTCCAGCCCCCAGAGCCTCCACGCTGAGAAGCAGCCCTTTGTGGAGAGGAGCTTCACCTGCCGCTTCCGCTGCCTGCTGGATAACTCCTCGGGATTCCTGGTAATGCTGGGACACCCCTCTGCTCCCCCTGTGCCCGCAGGATGTTCCCCCAGAGCCACCTGTGTCCCATAGGGATGGGAGCACAGCCAGTTCACACCACCCTGTTTGCTTCACACCCACATTTTCTAATCCCCTGTAAGGCCTTGAATTTCCGTGGGCGCCTGAAGGTCCTTCTTGGGCAGCACAAGTCAGCAGCAGACAAGTCCCCAGTTGCTCTCTTTGCCATTGCAACACTCCTCCAGCCTCTGTCCATCCTGGAGCTCCGGACCAAGACGCTGATCTTCCAGACAAAGCACAAGCTGGACTTCACTCCCATGGCCTGTGATTCCCGGTGAGGCATCTCTCACTTTCCCTGTGGCAAAACCCCTGGTGCTGGACTGAAAACTAGGCTTGGTGGGGACAAGGAACACCTGACCCAGCTCCCATGGCCTGATGCTTTTGTCCTTCTGCTGCAGGCCCCCAGTAACACGTGGAGCAGGTTAATGGGGCACCAGCACTTCTTGTCTGACGTGGTTTAGGGGGTTTTGTGGAACAGGGAGCTCCCACCCAAAGTGGAAGTCTGGCCAGTGGGGCAGCTGTGGGGGATGCACCTGTGGTGTCACTGCATTCCTGTGTGGATTCCAGGGGGAAGGTTGTCCTGGGATACACGGAGATGGAGCTGTGCCGGAGGGGGTCCGGATACCAGTTTGTGCATGCGGCTGACATGATGCACTGCGCAGAGCACCATGTTAGAAGTGAGTGCTGGGGGCTGTTGGGGGGATGCTTGTGGGGTCCCTCATGGCTCTGGCCTGGCTGTACTGTCGCTCCTTGGTGCTGTGTGTGTCCAGGGGCTGGAGTAGCTGTGATAAAGGCTCTTCCTCCTGGATGAGCTCAGGGAGCTGGCAGAGACACAGCACCCTACATCTCCCACTCCTGTAGCACAGGCACGAGGTGATGCTCAACCTTGTGGTGTCTTGCATGTGTCATTTGTCTGCCTCTGTGGAGGAACTGTGTCTGTGCCAGCTCTTTTGTGTCCCTGGCCCAGTGATGAAGACGGGGGAGAGCGGGCTGACGGTGTTCCGGCTGCTGACCAAGAGGGGCGCCTGGGTGTGGGTGCAGGCCAATGCACGGCTGGTGTACAAAGGGGACAGGCCCGACTGCATCATTGCCCGGCAGCGAGCCCTGTCGTGAGTATCTCTGGCCCTCTTCACCTGCTCTGGGCATGGGGGGCTGCCCAAGGCACATGGGGGCCATGAGGATGGAGGAAAGGGTAGTTGGGGTTGGCCCTTGGTAGCATTTGTCCTCCTGCAGTGTGAGTGAATCGGCTCTGAACAGGTGGTTGCGGACATGCTCCTGCCTGGGAGCAGCAGCCCTTCTCTGAGCCATGCAGACCTCCCTGTGGGCTCCCTAGAACCCTCTTGTAGCCAGCCCAATCCAGCCCCCTTTTCCTCTAGAAAAGCCAGGGCAGGGCTGTGAGTTGCCCCTTGCTGTCAGAAGGGTGATTTTGCCTGGCCTGGAGTTGCTCATGCTGTTTCCATCTCTTTTTCCCTCCACAACGAAGGAATGAAGAAGGGGAAGAACATCTCCGGAAGAGAAACCTGCAGCTGCCCTTCAGCTTTGCCACGGGGGAAGCAGTGTTGTATGGGAATGACCTTCCTGGGTTTTTGGACTCATTCCAAGCCAAGGAGGAGTTGCAGACACGAGCAAACTCCAACTCAGAGCAGCGCTTGGTAGACCCCAACTCTCTGCTTGGAGCCATGATGAAGCAGGATGCATCCATATACAGTTCCCACACTGATAATGTGCCTCAGTTCTCCTTGCCAGGTTTGGTCCCTGAGCCTGATGGGCTGAGCCAGAACGAGGACATCAGCAATGCCAAGGAGGACAGCAGCTCCCTCCTGGTGGTCATCGAAGCCCTCTTTGAGAAGAGCGAGGTGGACGGAAACGTCTGCCAGAGCCTCAGCGTGGACAACACTGAGCTGCAGCAGTGGGAGGAGGCTCTGCTCAGCTTGGGGGCAGAGGAGGAGCCGCCAGCTCAGGGGCTCTGTGAGAGGCCGGGCACCAGGGTGACACCCTGCGTGGAACAGTTGCTCCTCAGGGAGAGTGCTGGGAAAAGCCTGGACTTCCCACACTGCCATGAAGAAAACAGTGCTGTGGCTCACTTCCAGTGCTGCTGGGCAGCTGATCCAGCGTTCCCAGCACAGCCCCGGGCACTGGGCACAGGGGGAGGCCATGGGGCTGTGGGCTCTGTAGTCTCCATCACCTCTGAGAGCAGCTCTGCCCAGCCAGAGCAGCAGGTCCTGTTTAGCCCAGCAGGGCCAATGGCAGGGACTGTGCTGGGTGTCCCCATCTCCGGCAGCAAATCCTCAGCAGCCCTTCAGCTGGCAAACCAGGGGTTTCAGGCAGAAGCCACCCCCTCTGCTCCTGTAGATAACACTGTTCCTGCTGCTCAGAGCCAGCCTGGGTGCCAGCTGCCAGGCTCAAACTGCCCAGCCCCGCTGCACTCTAACACGTTGGTGACTCTCTGGCACAGTGTCCCCCTCCAGGCAAACCCAGCCAGTTGCCCATCGGAGGCTTGGATGGCCATAGCTCCGAAGCAGCTAGAAGCTGCGGGAGCACACATGGAGTCCCAAACTCTGACAGCTGGCAGTCCTGAGAGCCCCCTGGGGGCCGGGCTGTGGTTGCCACCCCCCTCCCAGTCTGTTCCTTGCCCTAGCCAGGGCTTGCCTGAGTCCTTGTTCTGCGGGGATGGGAACCTCCGTGATGCGGAGGCTGCTCTCCCTGCACGAACATCCTTAGGAGCCAGGCAGCTGCCAGGGCATGGCAGCTTCCCCAAACAGGCCCTGGCAGCCCATGTGGAGCCCAGCTTTTCCTGGGAAGGGGAGCAGGCAGTGCTGCGAGAGGACAAGTGGTTCTCACCGTTGTGGCTCCCACAGGCTGGAGCAGCCCCTCAGAGGAGCCATGGGGCAGGGCCAGGGCACCACAGTGGGCTCCTGCTGGGCTCCAGCACGGATCCCAGCGCCCAGCAGATGGGCTGTGTTGTGATGCCCGAGTGCCAGTATGGAAATAGCCTTTTTAGGCACGAGAGCAACTTCCTGAGGGATGCTTCTAAAGTACCCCTTCCCCAGCAGTCGGGCACTTTGCCTTGCCCTGATGAGAACCACCCTGGAGCACCCTGCTCCTCACCGGGCTCAGCTCCAAGGTGCTCCACAGCTCTCCCTGTGAAGGTGGGTGCAGGAGCACCCCCGTGCTCTGGGCAGGGCCCTGGCTGCCCATCAGTTCCCTGCTCAGCTGGGCAGCCCCTCTGTGCCTGTGAGATCCAGCTCAAGGTGAGGTGTGAGGGCTGCAGGACCTGAGGAGTGCCTGTCTCCTGTGAAGGGAGCAAGGGTCTGCCAGGGGTGCAGCCCCACCATCCTTTGTGGGCAGCCTGGTTTGGAGCTCACTGTGAGCCAGGAGCCCTGTCTTGGAAAGCCACCAGCAGCTGTGAGCTCTTCTCATACCTGCCAGTGGCACCCATGCTCCCTGGTCTCTCAGGATTTTGTCTTCCAGTCAGGCAGTCTAAGATGAAGTGATTTGGACTTTCTGTTCCATGAGAAGTCTTTCAGGGAGATGCAGCTGTGCCACTGGGGAGGTTTGTAGGCCCTCAGGTCCGAGGAAGGGCACTGCTTGCTGGCACACCCACAGGCTTGGGGCAGCGTCTTGCAGATGGATCTGCTGCTTCGCAGGCAGGTACCACTGAACTGCTGTTTCTCAACAAAACAGCATGGTCTCCCCATCTCCTGTGTGTGGACCACCCTTGTCATGTTGCTGTTTGGTCCCCTGCATCATCTCTGCCTGCCTGAGCCTCTCTGGCTCCTGTGTTCTCCATCTCCTCCAGAGACCACCCAAATCCTTTGGAAGAGGTGTTACTGAACACTTAGAGAAGCTCAGCAGCATTGAAGGCTCTCAGTGGGAGGTGGAGTTGGTGAGAGTGGAGGCACCTCAGGAATTTGAGCTCTCCAGGAGCCTTCCAGGGGAATTTGGGAGAGGTGGGTACCAAGCAGTTGTGACCTTTCTGGGATGCAGGGTAGGGAAGGTCCAGCCAAACTCCCCTTGGGTTTGTCACTGGCTTGTCCTTCCCTTCCTCTCCTGTGCTCTGCAGTGCCATGGGACAGGGGAACAATGGGGGTTCCCCCCTGTGGTTTTGCCAAAGCAGCAAGATGGAAAGGCAGGGAGGGGTGCAGTGACCCACTGACTGCCTCTCCATTTCAGACCCACTTGGTGCCACTCAAACCATTGGCCTGCAGTCCAGCACAACCACTTTGTTGAATTCCCTTTCTTTTCTATATTTGTAACCTAAAATGTGAATTAATTGTTGTTTTCCCTGCTTTGAGCAAATTCTTACAGATCCATCAGGGACCCACAAAACAAAAGCAATGCCTGGGGCAGATGGGGTTGATTTGAGACCATGCTGCCAGCATTGGGTCAGAAAAATCAGAGTGGTTGGGGACATTCACATCTTCCCCTCATGCACCCATCACCCTGAGTGGCACATCTGCCTCACACACCAGTGTTAAGTGTTTACCAAGCAAATTAAATCAGGTAATTAATGGAGGGCCAGCAGCAAGCTCACATGTCCTGGTAGGGAGTGGCCTCATCTCCCTGCGTCTCTTCCTTCATGTCCAGCTTTGCCTCGGCTGATGGGGCTTGGGAGAGCTCAAGCTCCTGTCTGCAGGCTGTGAGCAGAGCGATGCTGAGATGTGCTGCACTCCTTTAGAGTCGCCTGGAGGAGCACCTAGGATGGGGCAGGGAGTTGACTTGCCATGATCCAAAAAGCAGCAGGATGGACTCTGCTCACCAGCCTCTGTTGTCCTGACACCAGTGAGATGGTGCTGGGGCGTGGCAGGGGCTCCCAGTCCCTGCAAGAGATGGGCCTTGGGGTGGGGGCTCTGCTGCTTGGGGCTGTGACAGACCCGCCTGTGCTGTCACTGGTGTCTGATCTCTCTGTGCCTCGTGGCTGTGCAGATAAAGTCTGTGCTGGTGGCAGCGTCTCATTTTCCGCTCCGTGGTTTCTTTGTGCTGCTGGTAGCAGCCGGAAGGTGCTGAGGAGAAAAGAGCTGTCCGGAGCCTCACCCCCTGTGTCTGGCGATGTATTAAAAGGCCATTTGCTTTGTACAGTGCTGACGTTTGTTTGTTTTGACCCGAAACTGTGTCTCTCCATTTCCTCCTTGACTGAGCAAGTGCTGGGGAAAGCCTGGCCCTGGTGCTGAGTGTGTGGCACTGCCGTTGTCACTGTGGCACGCACAGCAGCAGAGGTGGGACAGTGTTCCCCGTTTGCACCCCCCAGACTGCCCTGTGGGGGTGTGAGGCTCACAGGCACGGTTACACTCGGCATTGACACACAGGGTTGGTAAGATCCAACTGTTAAAAATTATTAGCGAGATGCCTCTGCCCAAAATAAGGGGTAAATGACACTATACGCCAGTGTCAATAGTATGGATTTTTATTGAACTGTAAATGCGAGGGGGAGAGAGGGAAAATATAGGAGGGTAGAGAGAAAGTGATAGAGAAACAGACTAAGCAGAAAAAAATACCACTACTTTGTAGATTTCAGTGATGTTCCATTGTTCCTCTTCAAGTCCTCTTGGTGTCTTGCCGAGGTGGTGATTGCAGACTACAGCCATCGATGGTGAAGGAGAGAGTCCAACAAACACCAGCTCTGTGGGGTTTATATTATGCTGAGGCTACGTGGGAACATCCCCTGCAGCTCCCCTGGGG